>OX457077.1:36651808-37146808 GCA_949752815.1 Conops quadrifasciatus | reverse complement strand
AAATATGCCAGAAACAGTTTTCAAAAAGTTTGTCTTACTCTTGGATGGACTGGATGATCATCATAAGGATGATGATGATGATGTTGATTTTTATGATGATGATGATGTTGACGTTAATGATGATGATGATGATGATCCGTTGTAGTACAGTGCTAATTCCGTTCAGTCTTGCTTTGATTTTTCGTTTGTGTTTAATTTTTTTTCTCCGTTTTTTTTTTTGGGCCGTTTCTTTGGCGCGTTTTCTTTTTTCTGCGGTCTGTTGTTTTTTTTTTGCTGTTTTCGGTTTTTGATTTGGGAGATCTTTTTCGGGAAGACACGTTGGAGGCGGTTTCAGTTGAAATCTAATTTAGCTACGGGCGTATTCTTGTCGTTCTTGTTGTTGGTGTTTATATGAGTTGATAATATCTTGGCCGCTTTTATTGTTGTTGTTGTTGTTGTTGTTGTTTCCGCTGTCGCCGTTGATACGTATTTTGTATATTAATCGTTTCGGATTTTGATTTTCTTCAAACTGAATTAATTTTTGCGGTAATTCTTCATCATTTCGAGCAACGGGCAAAGTGTGCCACCGAACCGAATCGCTGTGCGAAATTTAATCCTTTCACGTTGTTGTTGTTGTTGTTGTTGTTGTTGTTCTCTCTGGCTTGATTATACGAGCATTCATTATACATTCGTCGCCGCGTGAAGTCAGGAAATGTTTCTTTTGCAACAGGATTGATTAATTTTTTTTTTTTGTTTTGCTTTAAACCATTTTGGGATAATTATTTTTTGTAATTTTTTTATTAATTAAAAAAAGTTTTTGTATTTTTAATATTTTTCGAAAATGACTTTATTGAGTTATACGCGCTGAAAAAAATCATTGTAACGCACTAGAAGAAGAGTCCATTCTTTGGGGCTTAACAGAGAGCCCCAAATTATATAAATTGGAGCGAAAATAAGGAAGATTAATTATAATTAAATTATAATTTATGTCATCCATGATTTGGTTACAATAATTACTAGCAAAAAACACCGACTACACGAACAAATATTGATTCTCAGTGAAGGTAACTGCAGTTATAACGTACTTATCCACCGAAACCGATGAGGCAGGAAAGTCAAGGCCAATAAACGGTGATCGAATTTTCATGATAATTGAAATCGACGCAAGAAGGTTTCTGCGTACATACATACATCCTGTACGCATATCCTGTGAACCAGAGAAAGCGGAAATTTCCACGCTAAAATGATGCTAAAGAGGCTTCAATGTACTGAATAGTACTAAATACCGCGTATATGTACTAAATATATTCTATATTGCATATAATGTATGTAATGATGATATTGTGGTACGTAGAGACGTTTCGAAAACATCGTCGCTTGATAAATGTCAAAGTTATTCGTTGTTTATATAGCGACATAAAATATGGCGCACCCGTATTTTATGGGTTTAAGGTTTTTGTTCTATATGTATACACACATGCACCCATATTTGTTTTTGTAGTATACACACACATACATATATACCTACATACCTATAAAGAAAATAATTTTCTGAATTTCTCCATGAACTCGCTTCAGACACCGAAAGATGATGCTAGTATCGAGATTTTAACTAAACTGATGACGTTCATTTTTCTTCTTGTCATACACAAATCGCGACTCGCGAGTAGTCATCGATGACTACTGTGTAATAAAGCGGCAGCACACCAAATACACATACACACACACATACACACAAGCACCCACCCACCGCAGCCTAAATACGACGACGTGTATACACCATGAAGTTCATGTTTTAAGCAAAGTAGAAACGAATCAGGCATGACATTTCATGCATCATCGTGTCTGAAAAGTGTTGATATGCCAGTACGAAAATTGACGACAATTTCGCACGAAAGACCTTCGTCATTCAAAAGAAAACAAAATAACTCAATAATAAAATGATTATTAGTCGTTACACGTTTTTTAATCTTCTAGAGCATGATGATGTCTCTGCATTTTGGATGTCATTGGATTTTATTCTAATTTTTGTTTTAATTTTGACTTTTTTTTTTTAAAATTCTAATTAAGAATAAATAATAAATGCAACTAGATTTTAGATTTCAAAATTATGTACCATTCAATAATTAAAACGTAATGAAAATAAAAAAGACCAAATCAAGTTTGCTGCGGCACAAGTTTAAGCCGTTGACAATTGAAGGCTGTCTGTTGAGCGAATTATGGTCATTATAGCTAACACATTTAACTTTTTCACCATCTAAAAATGTGTTTATGTATATGAAAATGTGTTTTTAACAAAAACCTTTAAAAAAACCCTTAAAAATAATTAGCAACTTTTAAAAAGTCCATTTAAAGTCTTTCGTAAGCCGCATGCATCATTTTTCGTCAGTGATTCATGAACGATTTCTCGTGATTTTTATTTTAATTTTGGGCCTGAACAACCTCTTCAAACTACGGATGTATTTATGTTTGTGGGTATGGATGTATGTATGTATTTTCATGTATGTATGTCTTTTCATGTCATGTTCATCGATGACTGCCGCTGGTTTACTGAACGGCCGGCGTTCGTTCAGGATCCTTCGTCATCATTCTGACGATTTGATAACCGAAAAAATTGGCGTGAAGCGTGCAGAAATTGTTGGTGAAACGTACACACACACACACACACACACACACACACACACACAGACATAAACCGGGACAGAAAAAGGAAAATCAGACCGTTTCAGCTGCGATTCCGTGCAAGTGATGCCAACCAACGAACGAACAAGAAGCAACAACAGTGAGCGCAACCATTTACCATCAAAGGGGAAGAGGAAGGGGGGGGGAGGGGTGGAGAGGTGGTCCGCAACGCGGAGGGAACGTGTTCGTTCATTAGTTCAATCGGTAACTGTGTACAGAATGTTCAGTGCTTCGAGTATATTTCATTAGTTGAACACAATAAAAGCGATTCAGCTTTTGACACTTTTAGTTACTGGCGATGATGCCGCTGCTGCTGTCGCTGCTGCTGCTCCTGTCAGCGCTATGGCAGCTGCTACGACGCGTTGTAGGGCAGCAGCCGGGCCCAGGAAGCTACTGTTGGAGTGCTTGTTTAAAATTGGTCGCAGTTTGAGAGCGGCAAAGATCGATAGATGGATGAATGGACGGACGGAGGAATGGCAGCAGAAATGAAAGGAAGGAAGGAAGGATGGATGAATGGGTGAAGGAATGGAGATGCCTACGAAAGGATGGTTTCGGTTTCGGTGGTGTTGCTTCGATGATTTTTTTTTAATTTACTTTTGCGTCAACGGCAGACTGAATGTTACGCTTCTTTGACGCCTGCTCGGTGGTTGTTTGCTTTGGTAGGTTATAAACGGTTAGTGCAACCGAGCATCAGGAAGTACGGACTTTTTTCTTCCTCTTTTCACTTGATGGCAGCAGCAATGACAAGAGAGCAATGAGAATTTAGACGAAAAGGGTTTTTGCCAAGAAAATTACCAGCAAAATTAGCGTTCGTTTTGTCTCTTTTTTAGATAGAAATTGTTTATAACACAAAAAAAAAGTAAAATATTTATAAAAAGTTTAATAAGTTCATATTCGAACAGTATAAATAGAACAGTATAACAGTACAAATGTAAAACTAATGCCTTTATTTTTAATATAAACTACTTAGAAATATAAAAACTTAAGCCACAATAAGCAAATTTTTTTTTTTTAACCAGATTGTTTTAAAAAATATGCAGAATTCGAAGTTTTTCTGCAAAGAAATTAATAATTTCGAGAAAGAAGAAGAAGATCTTTAGAAATAAGTTCATACTTTTTTCAATATTTCAATTAAACCTCAATAAAATAAGTTTTCTTTTAATATAATTTCACTTTAATTATCGTAAGGTTGCCGGCGACAATGGCAACGTCTCAGAGACCGTTCGTTTATTATTATATTATTACATGACTTAATTATTTATATTTTTTTCTTGTATGACCAACATGTTTGACGGCACGGTAGAGCCGTGAAAATGAAAGCATTATCATTTATTTTTATTGAAATTGTACGAGCTAATATGACAATATGGCCGGCAAAGGCAGAAACAACGCCACACACACACACACAAACACATCCATACACCCACCAACATTCACTCACTCACACTCACACTAACACTCACATTCATACTGGCTCGCTGGCTGGATCTTTCTTCTTTCTTTCGTCCATTATCGTTTACTCTGTGAGAAGCAAAATGTCGTCCCCTTTTATTTCAACAATTTTTCAACCCTCTCAAGCGGAAGCCATTTGTGGGAACCGGTTCCGCGCCCTGATTTCCCATAAACGAACCAAAACCAACAACACCGTGAAGCGTACGCGCACGGGCACCTTTTTTAAAAATGGCACAAAAGAGTATCCTGAAATATTCTACTTACGAGTTATTCAAATATTTCAATTAGCTAAATGTTTTACTTTAACATTCTTCCGTTGTTGTTGTTTTTGTTGTTGTTGCTGCTGTTGTTTTAGCTGTAAATGGTTGGTTTGTTTTTCCCCTTTTGCCTGCCAAACCCCGCAAAAAAACGCTGACTGGCAATCTTTTGAATTCCTTGCAAAAATTTTCACGGTTGTCAGGAATTTTTATCTTCTCTAGTCATGGATTTTCTAAGTTTTCTTTTTCGAAAGCATGTCAGAGATCATTTGAGCGATATGCGATGAGCAACTCCGTATGCAGGTTAGAAAAGCCTTCCCTTGGAGGAAAGGGAAATACCTTTTTTACCATCAAAATTGTGGGTATAATATTCCATAATCATAAAAATCAAACAAACCCTAATTTTTAAATATAAAAATAGTAAAAAAGAGCCATTTAAACTGAAGATTAACTAAATAAATGGTCAAAACAATCATCAAAACTGTTAAGTTAAATATAAAAGCAGTAAAAGCAACCATAAAACTGTAAGTTAACAGTAAAAAAAGTAATTTACACAAAAAAACCATCCACCTCTGTAACTTAACTGAAAATATAGTAAAAATAATCAACTAAACTGTAAATTATCTGCACAAATGGTCGAAATAACCAACAAAACTGTAAGTTAACTGTAAAAATTACAATCAAAACTGATCTTTTTCAACTGTAGTGGAAGTAGTAGAAATAATGCTACCATTTGGGGTAGTAAAATAACCAAAAAATATTGTAGGCTACCCAAGAAAAAATTTATAATTATTATAGGTTAACTGTAAAAGAATATTATTAGTATTAAACTATAAAATTAGTAAAAATAACAATGAAAATGTAAGGTTATCTGTAAAATTTATAAAAATTACTATAAAAACGTTAACTTTTGACTGTAAAACAAGTACCAATAGTTACAGTTTCGATGGTTATTTATACATTTTTTTTAGATAAAATGAAGGCATTACTCGTTGTGTTTACGTATATTATATATATTGAAAGTGATAATAACAAGTAAAGCCCTTTATTTTAACTAAAAAAATTGTATAAATAACCATCGCAACTGTAACTGTAACTATTGGTACTCGTTTTACAGTCAAAAGTTAACGTTTTTATAGTAATTTTTATAAATTTTACAGATAACCTCAAATTTTCATAGTTATTTTTACTGATTTTATAGTGAATCCACGAGTTAGATGCTAAGTTACGATAAAGAAACATTTGAGGTACCATTTTTTATTATAATATACTCGCACTAACACAATTGTTAACTTAACAATTAATTGTAACTTAACATAAGAAACTTAGAGAATATCAAAAAATAACTGAAGTTATTCTAATTAAAATAAATAATGAAAATTCTATTCTATTTCTTAAACGAATTTTTATTATGGTCAAAAAATAATAAAAACTAATTTAGTATATGAAATAATTATAACAATATGATAATATGAAAATAGAACATTTTAGTTCTGATTCCGCGTATTTCTATTATCCACGGGCATACGTCACAAATTCAATTCTTCTTAGTAACATTTGAAATTGATGCGTACGGTCGTTAGTATTCATAAATACTCGTAATTTCTATTAACCACGGAAAAGCAATACCAGGCCTTTTTTTTTAACCGGTACATAGAAGATTCCAGCAGGCAAACACACGCGATCACTCGACAACTCAATTTAAGCGGCTTTAAATAGATTTCAGCATTTTCCATGCCGCACGATCAGAGGCGGCAATTAACGAAAACCTAAATAAATCGAAATTTTCCGACTTCAACGTGATTTTGCACGCATTTCGAAAAGCTAATCATGTCACCAGTCGGTGACTGGTTAATCCAGAAATAGACCAGAGCTCGATGGGTACAGCTGGTGCACATGAACTATGCCCAACAAGCATGGGCTGCGCTCTAAAGTGCGGCAAAGTGAAGCGAAGTGAAGTGATTTGTTAAATAATGCTCAGGCAGCATGAGAAATTTGCATTAGTTACGCCCACAGCGCTAGTGTTGCGCTGCAGACGCTAACATTGGCTGAAAGAGAGACGACACCGGTGGGACGCTGCTCGGTGGGGGGCGAAAGTAAGGCCAACGCTCCAGTGAAGAACTTCCCGCAAAAGAAAATCTTACATGATCGACTTTTCGCACTATGCAATAAGCGTAAGCCGTAAATCCAATAAACCCGATAAATATTTCCAAACTGAAGTGTGCTGATCCTTTTGTCTCCGCGAGGATCAGACAAATCCTTGCAGACAAACGATGATCTTCTAACTTCTCGGGTTAGACGATAAATAATAAGAGAAACCAGAACAAGAAGGACACAAAAAGAAGAACAAAATGTTAACATCTCCAAAAAAAAAAAGAAAAAAAATTAAGAAATCGTCACATCACACAAAAATTGTAACAACTCAACTCAACTGAACTTGGAGACGCAGAGAAACAGAGCAACAAAAGCGAAAAGAGCTGCAAAGGATTAACAAAAATCGAAAATATTAAATCCTTAAGCACAACATGACTTTTCGCACCAACATACAAACAACCCACACACACACATGCGCACGGGGTTGCCATATTTGTGCAACATTGCCGCAAACGTAGTGAACGTAGGCGTTTACTCGACTTACCGACGGATTCCGCTTGTAATCCAAATTAAATCGGATCATGTTCCGAATCGGATAACCGCCACTAGTCAGTCACTTTCCGAGCTGAAAGGCCAGCGGAGACAAGTGACAGGCCGCAAGAGTGTCAGACTTACGCGGCAGGCTCAGGCCTCAACGGGCAAAGGAGCGAGCAGAGCAATCGAGTCCACTGCAGTCTCAAACAGACATCGAGAAGTGACCAATTCTGTGGTCAAGAAAAGTGTAGAGAAGAGAAGAGAAAAGAAGAGAGTGATGATGATGATCAGGAAGATGATTGACCAACCGACCGACCTCAGTTCAGTCCAGTTCAGTTCAGTTCAATCCAGACCGGAATTTTCATTGTCTTCGTATATCATTCTTGTTGAAAATGCAAACTGCTGATGATGATGAGTTAATTTCTTTTCGCTTCACTGTCGCTTTTTTCTTCATTTTCGTTGCGGTTGACACTTAGTCGTATTTCGTATTTTTTTTTTTTTTTGCTGCAGTGACGTAACTGTTCCTCTTCTGCTGCTTCTTGTCTTCGTTCTTACGCCTTCTCTTTTCCCTTAACGTTGCTGAAGGTAGCCACGATCGGTACAAGATTCACGATCGAACCTTATTAATTTTATTAATCTTATTAATTCGAGATTTTAATAAGAACTTCATAATTTTTCTATCAACAAGTATCAACTTATCCACAATTTTGTAAGAAAGTATGAAGTTTTCTTATTATTTACTTCTTTTAATATGAAAAACTTCTTATATACGAGTGTAATTTTGACAGTCTGGCCGGAACTTCGATACTAATATTGTATTTTTTCTGTCAGGTTTACTTGAGATTTATAATTCAATTTTTTTGACATTGGCATTGGTTGATCTTAGCTTCTCAATTGTGAGTACTTTCTGTCTTTATATTGTTTATAGTACAATAAAACATACATACAAATAATAAATGAACAGATAAACAATAAACAAGCAAATAATAAATAATAGCATATTGCTTTTCAGTCTTTAACCTTAAAATTTTGAGAGTATTAGGATTAATATCCTTGAAATCTTGGTTAAATAAAATGAAATAAAAAAACATGAATAATTCTTTTTATTTTTTTAAGACTATAGACAACAACAATAAAATATTCTTATTGAATATGTATTTTAGTATGCCTTTTTTTTTAATTTTAATTATATTTTCTCTAAGGTTTTAATAAGGCTTCCTTCTATGCCTTTCCTTCTTGGCATGGAAGGCATAGAGATATATCTCTCTCCCACAGCTTTTATTGTGTTTAGACCTTCCTAGCTTTTCGGGCTTTCCCATCATCATCATTTGGGCATCGGCTAAAGTCAAAAAGGTAACTAAAACGGTTTGTTAAAAAAGTCAATTTAGCCAACCCTTTTATGGCTTGCAGTATAAAATGCTGGCATAAAGTTTTACAGCACTTCGACGAACGGCAGCTGCTTCTGCAGAAAACATTAAAAAAAAAAAACAATTCTAACAATTCATTAATTTTGTAGCTATTTTATTTGCCATTTTTTCAACACGCTCTCACTAACTGGCGTTGACAAAATTTCTGTCATCAACAAGAAAACATTTTCAAGTCACAGCAAACGACGTAAGCCGCGCCACGCCGAGCCGTCTCCAAGCATTCCCTACAAAAATAATAAAAATTTTTATTTATGCACCGGAACCAAATCGGAAATAATGAGAAATCTACTGAATGAGTCGTGTATACTTACAAAAGGAAGAGAGAGAGAAAGAAAGGATGACCGTAAATAAGTGAGGAAAAGCAAGCAACAGCAAAATGCAGTGTACACGAGCGAGAGGGTTTGTTTTTCTGAGTAGCATCAGCGGCGTCACATCTATCGACGACCCACAGCAGGATTGTCACCACCAGAAGCAGCAGCCCGTTTGCTGGATTGCCTTCATCCAGCCACTAAAGTTAAACACAGCCCAAGCCCGGGTCATGAGCCTGAGCCCGAGCCCGAGCCCGAGCCCGAGTCAAAGCCGGAGTCAGAGCTCAAACCTGCACCGTAGCCTTCGCCTGGTTGGTGAGCAAGCATAAAATCTCTGCCGAAAGAAAATCTCACTGCGCAACGAATGGCCATTTTCTCGCTAAGATTGATGTCCTTTTGTGGGGAAGGATTTTAATGTCCTCTAAAGCGGAAGAGTGACACAAATGGATGGTAATTGAATATTTGATCTATCTGCAGGGCAGAGGAACCGATTGTCTAACTACGATTCTATACCTATTTATGTACAATACTCATCGAGATACCAGCTTCTGGTTAGGAAATCCTTAAGCGTATGATAAACGAGTAAGTTCGTATACTCAGATAATGTCTGCTTAACATTGTCTGATAATTTACGTTCAAATTTTGTCTTCCTTTCGGTTTGATATTCATGACGAAATCAAAAAAACTTCCATTCCGGCATAGACTTTCAGGGAAGGATAATAACAAATCCACGCATTTTCAAAAGAATCGTCCTTAAAATCATTGAAAATTGACGAAATGACACAGATTTTGTCCTTTTTTTCGATCAATTTTCGCAAAAAAAAAATACTTCAAAGGGTAAAAAGTTACAAGCTTCTATGACTGAATTTTCACCAAAAAGTAACACTTTTTTCTAAACAATAAATGCTTCCACAAATTCTATTTAAATAAAATGCGGAAAATCTAAAAAAAAATCTGAAAATGAAAAAAATTGAAAACAAATTTTCAATTGAAATAAAGCTTCTATGACCAAATTTTCACCAAAAACTACCAATTTTTTCCGAAACACCAAATGTTTTCCCGAATTCTCTATAAATAAAATGCGAATAATCTAAAAAAAATCTGAAAATTAAAAAATTTGAAAACAAATTGAAAACAAATTTTCAATTGAAATAAAGCTTCTTTAACCGAATTTTCGCCAAAAAGTAACAGTTTTTCCTAAACACTAAATATTCCCACGAATTCTATATAAATAAAAGACTGAAAATCTAAAGAAAACCTAAAAATATGAAATCTGAAAATTAAAAAATTGCAAAAAATTGAAAAAAATTTTCACTTGAAATAAAGCTTCTATAACAGAATTTTCTCCAAAAAGTAATACTTTTTTCTAAACAATAAATATTCAATATATAATAAAATATAAACAAATAAATATACAAACAAAACAAATAAATATAAATATATAAACAATAAATATAAATATATAATATAAATAAAATGCTGAAAATCAGAAGAAAACCTAAAAATATGAAATCTGAAAATTAAAAAATTGAAAAAATTGAAAAAAATTTGCACTTGAAATAAAGCTTCTATGACCGAATTTTCACCAAAGAGTACCAGTTTTTTTCTAAACACCAAATCTTTTTACGAATTCTAAATAAATGAAATGCGGAAAATCTGAAAATTAAGAATTTGAAAACATTGAAAATATTTTCAATTGAAAAAAAGCTTCTATGACTGAATTTTCACCAAAAAGTCACACTTTTTTCCCAAAACACCAAATGTTTCCACTAATTCTATGTAAATAAAATGCAAAATATCTGAAAAAATCTGAAAATTTAAAAAAAAATGGAAATTTCAGACCACAAATGCCCCGATTGTTCGGGCTAATTATAAAGCCTATTAAGACATAAAGATATATGTTATTAGAGACATATTATAAAGCTAATATTCGTATGTTACTAATAGCTAATATCATATCCAATGGTAAACGTTCCAAAAGACTCTATGAAACTTTTACCTTTCGGTACTTATACTAACTGTTCTTGTCTTCTGGGTCCCCAACACCTAGTGACCATTTTAAAAAACCTGGTTCAATCATATATTGTTCCTTTTAGCTTTTTTCGTTGATTTTTTTTTTCTAGTCTTTACGGGCTTTCTCGAAAGTAGGTCTACTATACTGAAAATAAAAAAGGTACTGGTTTTTTTAACGTTTTGGCTTCAAATGTCAATATTTTTAATTATTTTCTTTCATTTAGGTTACTTCCTTCCTCCTAATGCTGCCGTAGGATCCTTTCACTATTTGCTCTCTACGAATATATCTGTCGGTGCATATGTGTGTATACTGTATTGATCCTGACTGTATGCATTGTGAAGACCTATGTAGTCGTATGTTTGGATGCGATGGTGGCGATCACAAACCCAAACGACGATCGATAGGAAAAATGGCTTCTATGCGTGTGTGTTTAAGAGAGATTATCACGGTGTGGCCAGCTGCTGTTGGTTAGTTGCTTGTTGCTGATTCGCTGCGCCTGACTGATGTTAGATGGTTGTCACCGACGCGTCACTGAGACGAAAATGTGTAACAAGAGTTTTGATATTTATTGCTTTGTTTTAGATGTAACGTGATGCATCTTAATGCCCATCAGTGATATCCAGAAGCAGATACTATTGATGTGGGGTAATTTGCGGCATCAGGAATGCCTCTAAGTGCGTCTAAGGCATGTGGTGCATGTGATTATGGTACTTCTTTGATATGAAACGGCTGGCATGCGCTACGAATTTATTGACACGTAGAATGGTTTTTTTGCTTTTTCGAAAAACTAATCCAATCTAATCCATTAAATTTCGTGCCAAATAGATTTTAAAATTCTTAAATATTAAGTAAATTTTGTTGAAAATCAATTGAAGAGTTTCGTCAAAAATCTAATAAAAAAAAAGTGTTCTTCATCAAAAAATTATGCTAATTAAAAATCGCCGTATCCGTAAAGAATCTGTATCCATCATGACGAATTTCTATGCTCTCTATGAATAAGCATCTACCCATAATTTTTTAGAATTTTTTATTTATTATTTATTTATTTTTTAATTAATTTAAATATTTTTTAATTTTTAATATTTTTATTTTTTATTTATTTAATACAGAAAACCGCATTTCACAGTCAGTATCTTGAATCAACAGAAAAACCAACAAATTATACCATATTATAAATTATACCTACCAATATACGAAGCTACCAATCATGCTAAATTATGAGGTGTAAATTGATCTAATGAGAGTGGCGCGCCGTTCTGCGCCGTTCTTAATAGACCACAACAATAATCGATTGCTTCATGGTGCATTCTCTTCCGTTACGTTACGGCTGTTCTTCCATAACATACGATTATTCAATCATAAACTGAAAACACACACACCATTTTTTACTCTCTCTCTCCCTCTCTATTTCTTTCCCCTCTCAAGCACTCTCGCACTACCTGTCTCTTGTCGTCTTCTTCTTCTCCTCCCTTTGTCAGCATTTGTCCACACCGAATACTATATAAACGATACTTAACGCTCTAAATTTGCGTTACGTTATGGAATTTAAAGCGTCTCTTATCAGATTGGTCTTGTGTCTGCGGTTGGTGTTGGTTCACCAACTTCTGCTGCTGCTGACTTTGATGTTCCTGTTAATATTGTTGCTGCACTAGCTGCTGTTGTTGTTGTTGTTGTTGTAGCTGCTGTTTTTTTTTATAATTATTACTATTTTATCTATGCTTGATTTAAAGACAAACTCAGTCCTTTTCTTTGTACGGAAAAAGAGTTCAATTTAAAATGAATGAGGATGATAATGGTAATGGTAACGCTGATGATGATGATGCTGGTAATGCTGATGATGATGATGCTGGTAATGCCGTTGATAATGATGGTGATATCTTCCTTTTGAATTTGTTCAAGTTTGTAGTACTTTTTTTACGAGTATTTTCGTTTTCGTGTTGCTTCATTTTCGTGTTTCTTTTCGTCACAGGATGATTTGTAACGAATGAATTTCATTATGGATTGAAGCGTGTTCCTTCAAGGATATTTACTACGTTTGTTGATGTCGGTGTTTCGGTGTTTCGTTGGTTGAAATTTTATTTATCTTCGGTTGCATTAAGCTGTCAAACAAGCTGCCTTTTAATTAGTGCCAAATAAATACGTTAAACCGTTGCGTATATAAGACAATTGTATTTATTTCTCATGTGGATTATTGTGAAAAGGACACAGAGCCAAAACATCACATAAAATAGAGTAAAAATAGTCACATTTCTCTATGCTTTTTAGCCAAGACGTAAACCTCATTATAACCATAGAGAAAATGTAACTAAAATTTGTACGAAAGTCATATTTACACGCTTATTCATCAGCTCACCGAGTCACTTGCCGTCATCGCCTCTAAAAAAGCACTTTTTGGCAGAATTCGTATTCACAAGGTCACTAAAAGTGACTTGGGCTTAAAATCAAAGCTCACATCAGTTGAAAATGTGCTAAGAGGTTTGTGCACTAGATATAGTTTTCAATGCTAGCGCAGACACAAATTGCAGTGGCACGTTTAGGTAACTTTGAGGTGATTAAAAGCTATTCTCAAGTTCGACAGCAGACGTCAAAAAATCATAGAATGGCTTAATCCATGATAACAATATAGTTTATCCCAAAAAATAGTCTTAGAAAGGCTTGATACTGAAGCTAAAACTCAAATAATCTCGACTACACGAAGTAATGGAAAGACAAGAGAGTTGTAGAGAGTTGTAGACCTTTCATAGATCTCTCAATAATAATAAATCCATCCCTCGACATACTCCCCCGATACCAGAATCTTTGCAAACAAAAATGAAATCAATCAATCAAGCCATCAATTTTTCAGGACTACAAATAAATACGAGCACAAGAAACGGAAGTGATTCATTTCTTGCTACCAAAATGTGTTGAAATGTTGTTGAAATGAAATGTTGTTGTAAAAAACGAAAAGTACCATGTAGAGACGCTACCGTGTCTTGTCTCTAAGATGCATGTAAAATGATCTTTATATAGAATATAAAGGGAGGAAAAAATTTTGCATGTTCTCACCGAAAGAAAAGAAAAGCTACAAAACAACCAAAAATAATAACCACTCGGCGGTATATCGTATCTTCTTCAGGAAGGCCTACACATAAATCACTTAGAGAAGAATACAGCCATCCTGCCAAGCAATTCCCTGCCGACCGACCTATCAACACTTTTGTAAGGATCTGTCTCTACAGGCGCTGCCTGCACATTAGCGATCGCACAAGTTGTCTGCCACACACTATCGTCCAGAACAATGGATAAGAATTAAATTGGTTTAGAAGTATCGGACGGAGTTGGTGGGCCCACCAACAACAGTGGCCGACCACTTCTAAGGCACAGCAAGAGCTACTGTCTCGTTACGCGCTACGGCCGCCCCGGTACCGACTTGCAGTGTTAGAAATGAAAGAGCAAGTAAAAAAGAGATATGAAATTCAATAGAGAGGAGATAAAAAATAAAAAAGGACACTGTACGGGTTGGTAACGAAATCCCGAAAGACAAAATCCCGAACGACAAAATCCCGAACGACAAAATCCCGAACGACAAAATCCCGAAATGACAAAATCCCGAAACGACAAAATCCCGAAATAACAAAATCCCGAAATTACAAAACTAGTTTTTCGGTATTCTCCATCTTCTTGAACATTTTAAAACCACTAGCAAACAATTCCAAGAAAGTAATAAAAAATTACTCTTATTTTACTTCTTTAAAATTATTATTAAAAAATAAAAAAAAACATTATTAAAAAAATTTTAGCAGAGCCCTCTCGGAGGCTCTGAGGTGAGGTGATGTGAGGTTTTTTGCAGACAGGTTTTTCCGCGTATTTGCAGCCTTCGGCTGCGGCAGGGATCATAACCCTCAATCAGCAGAATCCTCACGGTCATGTGAAGTTTTTTGCATACAAGTTTTTTCGCGTATTGGCGGCCTTCGGCCGCGGCAGGGATCATAACCGTCAATCAGCAGAATCCTCACGGTCATGTGAAGTTTTTTGCATTCAGGTTTTTTTGCGTATTAGCGGCCTTCGGCCGCGGCAGGGATCATAACCCTCAATCAGCAGAATCCTCACGGTCATGTGAAGTTTTTGCATACAGGTTTTTCCGCGTATTGGCGGCCTTCGGCCGCGGCAGGGATCATAACCCTCAATCAGTAGAATCCTCACGGTCATGTGAAGTTTTTTGCATATTGTAGATTATAACCTTCAGACAACAAAATTCTCTCGATATTACAACTTTGCTTTTCTGCCATTGTAAAGAAAGGCAAGTAGGCGCGTACTTCGCTTCGGAAAAAATTTTGACTTAAATGTCATTTCTTCATTAATTTAAATTTTATTTCGTGATTTTCGGGATTTCTCATTTCGGTATTAAAAATTTTTCGGGATTTTGTCGTTTCGGGATTTTGTCGCATCGGGATTTTGTCGTTTCGGGATTTTAAAATTTTTCGGGATTTTGTCGTTTCGGGATTTTGTAATTCGGGATTTTGACTGTCTCCCCACTGTACAGACTGAAAGGACAGGAAAATGAAGTGACAATAGCAAGAAAGAAGCGATCAATTATTGATTGCGTTGACATTTATTAACAACGTTGACATTTTCTACACTCTCAGCAGAGACTGAAAAAGTCAGAGAGTAAAAGTCAGAGAGACACTCTCTCGGGGAGACGACTGATTTTTACTATAACCTCAAATACCTGAGGTATACTCGCATACGATATACGAGTACCTACGCTTGTTTATTTCTCACTCTCCGCAGAGCAGCTCGATCTTTCTCTCTGAGTAATTGATATTTTCATTTTGTAACGTAGTGCACGGAGCTACTATTTTACTCTCTTG
Organism: Conops quadrifasciatus; assembly: GCA_949752815.1. Taxonomy (NCBI): domain Eukaryota; kingdom Metazoa; phylum Arthropoda; class Insecta; order Diptera; family Conopidae; genus Conops; species Conops quadrifasciatus. The sequence goes on along the minus strand of OX457077.1, from coordinate 37,131,208 downwards.
CTGTCCAATAGGTTTACCCGTAGGTGGTAAGTGTGACACCCGCTGTGAAAACATAATTACCCCAACGAGTAGGCGCTGGCAGGACCTTTGACTAAGTTTCATAACCGACGCTGAGAAAAAATAGTCACTCTCTCTCACTATCTACCTCTGAGTTTCTTCTCCCACCACTTCGTCCTTTGCAACTAATATTCGTGGTCGTCTCCTTTTCAAGTGTATTCAATAGAAGGCTGCTCCTTTTTGTCAATGGTAGGTTGTCATCGTGCTTTAGAATGCGGCAAGATCAGAGTTAGATCACGTTGGTGGTCGCAAAGTGATCATGTGTTTTCGGCACAGCCTTCTTTCTTTCTTTCTTTTTCCATCTTTTCCTATTTCTATCTTTCTCTGTTTTAGAACTCATCACAAACTAACACGATTTGAAAAATTATTTTCGTATGGATGGTGGCTGATGAACAATCATTTTCCTTTTCTGTTCGGTTCGGTTCAGCAATGGGTCGATCGATCGATCGATCGTACATACATACCTCAAACGTGTCTTAAACAATTGTCTATTGTTGTTAATTGTCACTAATTGTGTCTCGGCGAGAGCGAAAGCAAGTGACAATTTTTGGTTGTGCTCAAAATGGGTGGATGCATGTTTTTTTGGTTTTGAGGATGTTTTTGATGTCTTTGGCGTTTTGTTCTTGGGCTCGTTCTTTTCTAACGTGTTTTGTTTTTTGTTTTTTTTTGTATTAAGAACACACAAGTTGTCGTGCAAGGTGTATTATGCGTGGTTCGCTTGAGAAGGAACACGTTGCATTTTTCAAGCATTAATCATGCTAATGATGACAGGTAATGCTTTAGGAAGCCTCACCGCATGATCATAATTTTTCTTTTCGCTAATACCTTGTGTGGTCTTTCGACCGAAAAATAACCGCAATTTTTTTGGTTTTTAACAAACGCTTAATTTACAGTGTGCGCCATCTTTTATGTCGGTATGTGAATATTGAATAACTTTTGAAAAAAGCAAACAAACGATTTCCATATATGATTTATTTTTATTTAATTTGATACTTTGCAATTTATTTGGACTAGCTTTCGATTACAGCCCTAATCAAGTGGGCGCCTCTATGGGCCAAAGCAAAATGTGCTTTCACTGCATTCACTGTAAAGCGATGGTTAAAGCATGGTTAAAATTGCACTGAATTTTAAAACTGACGTTTCCAAAACATGTCTACTCAAGTCAATTGGTTAATAAATGTTAAAGTCATTTACTGTTTACATACCGACATAAAAGATGGCGCGCACCTGTTATGAAATATAATAATTTTAATTTAGCGAATCGGCCATTTTTGTAAATCCTTACTTAATTATAAAAAGGCAAAATGAGGATTTAAAAGTAATGGTTTGTAGATGTTTGGCAGAACTTTTCAGGAAGTCACAATTTATGTTATATATACATATGTTATCTTCTCTACAGTTACAACAAAAACTCTTTTTATATTCTGTTTTATATTGAGGTAAAAATCAAGCTTCTATTGAAAACGCAAGTGCGATCTGGCGAGGCCCTTCTAGCTCTTTCCGTTACCTTCAGAACGTCTCTGCGCCATTTTCAACCTTCGGCCTAACAAAGTCGCCGCCAATTTAGTCTTTATAAATTTCTTTTACTATGAGTATGCAATAAAAAGCCTGAATTCGTCTAATATTTTAATATCAGAAATTTTAAAATACCTTTTATAAGTTTATCAGATATTTTTTTATTAAAAGGAAAACCCGAGAAGTCTTGAAAATACCAATTTTAGGCAAAAATGTCCTACATTTACGCACAAGTCGAAGCCGAGTGTTGCGAAAATCGTGGCTCCGCAGCCGGAGCGCTAACATTTTGCTCTAGTTCCGCAGCCCTGATTTTAAGACAATCTTTTGTTAACAAAATTGAAGCATTTGTAAAAATGGAAATGGCAAATTTGAATGGAACCATTTTGCCCCTTTTGCTGCGTTTTGCATTACTTTTACGAGCGTCACTAATTCGACGCGTTGTTTCGATATGAAACCATTCATGTTTAAAATTGTACTGAATTGGCATTTCAGAAACATGTTTACTCAAATCCATCGGTTCATAGAAGTTAAAGCTATTCAATATTTACATGCCGACATGAAAGATGGCGCACCCGGTATTTTTAAAAACCAATAGTTTTCCGTTTTGTATATCCTTTAATTAATATGTGTATGTATATATGTATATATAATATTTATCGTATAAAATTTGTAAAACAAATCATTTGATTTAATTGCTCTTTAATTACATTTTAAATATGTATAGTATAGATCTATAATCAAAATATTGACCTACTTATAATAAATACAATACTAAGAAACATTGTACAGTTCAGAACAGTCTTACATAATTCCTTACGTTATATTCACAAGAATTGATCATTATTTCATAAACATCTTATACAGCTACAAATCTTATATCAAAAATAGAATAATCGTGAACAATCAATGACTTAAAATGGTTTTCTGCCAAAACAGTCTATATATTAAAATGTATCCATGATTTATCCTTAATTTATAATAACATCCTTTAACGCCTTAGATCTCATCAAACTGGATACGCTCAAGATCACTCACGGTCATCGGCCAAGATCAATGTCTTGTCCGGACGATCGTTTTAAAAACCGAAGTATGGATACGAAGATGTCATTGCAGCTTTTGCTTCCGGATTGCTCTGGTGCGCATGGTGATGGTAACCGCTGGTGGACGAGAAGAAGGGGCCGGGGAAGTTGTAACCATCCCACGAGGAGGCGGCCGACGAGTGATGATGGTGATGAGATCCGGAGGCGAACTGTGAGCGCAACTGTTCGGCGCACGTGGCGACGGCAAAGGGAGTGGCGCCACTGGCGGGTGGCATGCTGTAGCCTGAAGTGGCGGACGAATTGGTGGCGTAGGTGTGGCTGCTGGCCGCAGTGCTGGAGCTGGTTGACAGGGCGTAATTGGTGGTGTTGTTGTTGTTGTTGTTGTTGTTGCTGTTAGCATTCAAACAGTTCGGCATGACTGCATTGGCAGCACTGTTGCCGCTGCTATTGTTGTTGTTGTTGTTGGGGTTGTGTGAGTGGTTATGCCTCGGGCTCAGTGACGCCGAGCTGCTGATGCTGGACGGCGACATGGAAGCCACGCCACTGGAGCCGCTGGAACCGCTGGAGTGCGCATACTTGTAGGATTGTTCGAAGTTAGCTGCTGCGGCGGCGGCGGCGGCGGCTGCTGGAGAGACGGTGCCTTGTGCGTGCGTGGAAACGCCCGCTATCGTGGGCCAGCTCTGAGCAGCGGCCGCACTGTACAAGCCCACGTTATGGCCGGCCATGTGGTGCTGGTGTGCCGGAGACGTAGTGTATTGCGCAGCAGCGCCGAAGCCACCAGAGGCGCCAGGCCCAAAACTGGGCATTTGCTGCGTGTTTAACTGCTTGCGCAGGCGGGCGCGACGATTCGAGAACCACACTTGCACGCGCGCCTCAGTCAGCTCGGTCGATTGGGCCAGCTCTTCGCGCGTGTACACATCCGGATACTGGGTGCGTGCGAAAATCCGCTCCAGCGCATCGATCTGATCGTTGGAGAAGGTGGTGCGTGAGCGACGCTGCTTGCGTTTGAGCTGCACGCCCGGTTCCTGTTCGTCATCGCTGTCGTCGCCCGAGCACGACGACGACATGGGCCCCAGGATGCCGTCGATGGAATGGCCGTTGGGGTAATCGGCGCGTGCGCCACCGCGCAGCAGGCGACTTATCGAGCTCACCGAAGGCGCTGAGTTCTTGTCGCACAAGCCGGACTCAATGAGTTTGGCGCGAATCTCCCAACTGAAAATACCCGGATGCTGCTTCTTAAACTCCTCGATCTTGGACTCGATGTCGGGCGTGGCGACGCGCGGCTTACTGCCGCCGATAACTCCGGGCCGTATGGAACCGGTCTCCTGGTAGCGGTTCAAGATCTTCGAGACGCAGCCGTGCGAGACGCGCAGTTGGCGGGAGATGACGCAAGGACGGACGCCAGCGGCGGCCATTTCGACGATTTGGCGGCGGATGTGGGTGGGCAGGGGGCGGCCATTGATGAAGACACCGCCCAGCTGATTGACGCGTCCTTGGCCTGCGAAAGAAAAGAGCAAAAGAAAACAAAGTCATTAATAAATATCAAGTAAGAAAATAATGATGTCAGACACGATCGTTTGTCAATGATCAAAGATCAGTGATTGCTTTTGTATTGCATTGCTTTTGTAATACAACGAATACATTGCAACCTCAAATAAATCTGACAGATCTTTTGTCCAAGCAATTTTCCTACTTTCTCTTCTGCCTTCGGGAAGCCTATTGTTCCGCCTTGGAAGACCTACCGCCCACTCGGCGCATCTGTAAATATTTGATCTGTAAACAATGAACAGGATCGGCCTTCGAATGCAAAAGTGAACTCATTAAAATATTTCCAAATGAGTGCGCCCGTAAGTTGAAAAGCGATTTCAAACTCAATTAGCCCAACTCGCACAAGGCAGAGCCAGATCGAGCAAGATCGTTTTATACTCAAGTCAAACAATGCACATAAAACTGATCTAGATCAGCCGCAAAGTTGGCCATTGTTGTTGAGATCATTTGGCTCTTGTCGGTGATGGGATGAGCCGACAAACATTTGCAATAGTAGGTAAGTACCTCTCGCTCGACACGATCAATTCGCACGATCTTTTGTCAGGCGATCGTTGAGGTATGGCCAAATTGGAATGCAAATATGCCAACAGATTTGAATATTACGCTTATGGTAAGGCTTATGCAATTCTTGGCAATACTGTACAGATCAGTTTTGGGATGCGGCAAGACACACTGGCAAGATCAGAGCAAAAAGCCGTTGCAGCAATAGAGATCAATAAAGAACCAGAAGATTGCAGAACATAAAGGCCAAATGATGTGAGCCTTTTTGGGCTTAACTTAAGTTGCTGTCGATTGTCGATTGTCGATTGTCGATTGTCGATCGGCAGATCGCTGGATCATAAACAATAAATCTGCTGAGGATCGTAATCGAAATGCAACAGATTTCGAATTTAGAGCGCTCCCCGCTCTAATGAGCACAATCGAAGTTCAAATGTGACCATACTCGTACAGCGTTCGCACACTCGGCGCTCTACCCAGCGAGGCACCGAACTATCGAGCGCCCTGCAGCAAGTAAAGTGCATAATTTAAGCAGAATAAAATCAAAATCCGAACTAATCAAGCAGCCTCTGAAAGACGGCAGGCACGCAGGCAACGAATGCTACCCAGCTGTGCCGGCTAAAATGGTGCACCGAACTTGAACACCGAGCACGCCGGTGATGCGAGCCTGGAAAGCGCAATCGTCCGGGGAGGGGGGGGTTTTGCCAGCAGTGCTGGAGGAAGAGGAAGCACCAGCAGCAGCAGAACAACAGACGTGATCGCAACGTGCTCCGTGGAGATCAAAGCCAGCGCCGACGCGCCAAAACGTCTGCTGGAGCTTGTCTGCGGGAACAGCAAAACATGCTGATGATGATGATGATGATCGCGCTTGTTGATGAGTTCAAGAAAACATGGCATGAAATACGAGCGAGCGAGGCAGCAACCGATTGGGGCAAGCAACGCGATCGATCACAATCAATAAAGCCCAAAAATATGAAAAAAGAAAAAAAGGGAGGGAAAAAGAATCTGCTACTCATGGCGTTTTGGAACTTTTGAGGCCAATTGTTTGGAGCGAGAGGCTTTTCTTAAAAAAAAAAATGCTCGTAAAACAAAAATAATAACAACAATAATAAAGCTATCATCAAAAAGTTGTTGAGTCGGAAAAAGCCGAAGGTGTTAACGAAATATGGTTTCCTGAATACCAGGCAGGAGCGTATTTGTAGATTGTTTTTTGTAATAATTTTTTTATAAAATTCTCTGTAAATTTTTCTTATTTTTCTTTTTGTTGTAGAAGTTATTAAAGAAAGCTATTCATTTTGATTTTAACTTTATCAAAAATTTTATTGTTCATTCATTTCAAACTGATTCTTTACACGATCTTATTCGTGGTTATGGTAGGTCCTTTTTAAATGCTCTGAAAAATCTTTTGAGCACTTGGGTAAAATAACATTTTAAAAATCTATTATTTTTTTAAGAATTTCCCGCTTTTTTTAGAAACTGTCATATCAGAAAAAGCTCGAATTAAATCGAGCCAACGTTAAATTAAATTAAAAGCCGTTTTTTTGAAAAGAAACGTTTTAAGTGAGGTTTTTTTTAAAAAAAAAAACTGTTCAACTGTCCATAAAAACTCTACGACTTTTTATATTTTGCATTTTTTATAACATTCTATAATAACTTGATATGAGTTAATTACATAATTACTAAAAATACCTAAGTATTTTTAAGAACATACAGTTTTTGTGTACTAAAAACTCAATTTTCTCTCAATTTCTTAAATCTTAATTTAAAAACTATCGTTATCTATTGTACGTATTTAATTCTTACCTTGAAAAGGATATCCAGCAAAGTATGGTGTCATATTTAATGTGGAAACAGCCATGATTATATGTGGCGTCTTCTTCTGCTTCTTTTGCGTCTAACAAAATTTGCTTAAACTAGCCTTTTGCTAGTTTCTTTTTTTGCCAAAATTTTTTTTTAAATTTTTTTCTTAGATTTATCCAATTTATAGTCACTTTTCAATTAATTCCAAACGTATTTTTCTTGTAAAAACTTGTTCAAATTTCGCAAGCGTTCATTACGCTATTTTCTAAAAGTCAGTCAGTCTTTCTCATTCACACAATGTAAAAATCAGATTATATTGTTTTAGTTTTTCTTGAGATCAAATGTCTTTGATCTGAGAGTTATGAAAATGCACTTGATGCGTCCGAGACGTGCTGTTCGTTCGCTGGTCGGCTTGAAACTGATTTTGAAACGGTCATCGAGAGATCGAAAACAGATTTCGGAGATTTGTGAATCTTGAGACGTCGTCGGTGTGGGTTCACTTGCACGAACGAACGAACAAACGAAGTGGTGGCCAAGTGAAACCCGCACACACACACACACATGCACTCTTAAGAAATAGCAACAATACCTTGAGCAACAATAAAGTAAAACTGGTTGCAGAAGCCAATCCCAAAACCAACAACGCAGCTAGCAATTAGCTAGCTAAGAGCACGCCACAAACAGAGAGAGAGAGAGAGAGAGGACGGCTAAGGCCAATTTTCTTGTTTTTAAGCTGTGTTCAGTGATCTTGTTCATAGCTATGCCAATCAGTCTCACCAATCAGTCTCTCCACTCAGCTCAAAATGTAGCCCACAATTATGGTAGTTAGAGAGCAAGAGAGAGAGAGAGAGAGAGAGAGAGAGAGAGAGAGAGAGAGAATGAAAGTGTATGTGTCTGCAAATTAATGTAGTAACGCCGTTGATCTCATTAACTATAGTCTTTTATTTCATTCAAACTCAGGGTTGACAGTGTGTGAGAAGAAAAAAAAAATAGTTGCTATTGTTGATCTGCTTCCTCTTGGTGTTGTTGTTGTTAAATGGAGAATGTACAGAGATTTCCAACAAGAATGGCTGTAGTTTTCACGTTTTAACTCCTCCCCTCATAGAGTATGATTGGTGCTGCTTCCTCAACCCCTTCCCTTTTAACGCTCTTCCTAAAAAATCACGTCTTATTGCATGTTGTTACTGCATTGCCTTTTATATTGTTGTTTTTGCAGTTACTATTGTTATTTTTCTACAGTATTGTTGTTGTTTTTGTTGTTGTTGTGCAATGCAGTGATTGTAACCAAAGCCTGGCTCGTTTGCGCAACGTTTTTCTCGATTATGGTCGCTTGATTATCATAGCATTTTTTGAGCTATTGTATGATTTTGATCTAAGCCGACATAATGTAGATTTTCTTAATCCTTCCGGGACAAGACAAGACAAGACATTATACCAGTGTTGTATTTAGAGGTTCTTTGAATGCTGCAGGACCCTGTTTTTTTATTGTTTTCCTTCAACTTTTAATGCTAAATTTTTACTCTATTTCCAATAATTTCTTTCCACCCTAAACAGTTTCTTTAATTTTCTTAACTTAAACACTCTTAAAAGACTAAATACTCTTCCGGATTATACGATTTGGTGTTATAAAAATTTACTCTTTTACTCCAAGAGCTTCGCTGTGACTTTAAAACTATAGAAACTTTAAAACTAAGATTCCTCATTCTAGTATATAGAAAATATAGAAAAATCAACACTAAAAAATTTTTATCTAAACAGAATTTTCCACGCCGCATCATGTCAAAAAATGTCAAAGATCAACACTCACATAGTTAAATCAACTAAGATGGTGAAACGTCATATTTCCGCGCAAATTAGACATGACCGTAAAATTCAAAAAACAAAACAACGATAAAATCGTGTTTCTTGTAGAAGAGGGAAGGTTGGCGACTTTATTTAACGTTTTCATATGATAGAAATAGTTCTATGCAGGGCCGTCTTAACCAGTGAGACCGCTGGACCACGCTTCTGGGTCGTGGGGCGCCCCGAGAAGAACTAATTATATTTATATTTATAATATAAAGATTAGTTTCGTTTCTTGGTGTTAAATTAATCATAAAAAAAAATCATGATTAATTAAATAATTCCGGATTAAATTATAAATTAAGTATTTTATATCGAGCACTATCATATCCGAGTAAAGCGGTTTGAATGGTTTCTTCGAGGCACACTTAAGAATAATGGAAATGGAAATAATGGCATAATTAGTTTTTTTTTGGTACGTTTTGATATAAAACGAACCCTTTTTGTTGGCTTTTTTAATACCCGGCTTCGATTTTGTGAGGAAAACTTTAAGAGAATTTAAATAATATCATAGAAAAAATGGAAAAAAATTGTTTAAACACAAATTTAAATCAATTTAAATCAATTTAAATCAATTTAAATCAATTTAAATCACAAAATTGAGAGCTGCTTCGAAGTAGCCATAATTTTATATAATATTTATATAATTTATTTATATAATTTTATATAATTTTCAAGCCTTTTAAATGCAAATTTACCAACTTTGTATTCTGGTTATTTTTTCATAAAACTATTTTCATATAAACCATATGTTTAGTCTTTGAATATGAGACGTTTTGGGTGGATTATCTATGATGGATGGATCATACCATACCATACAGAAGTAAAACCATTTTCCACACTAAAATTGAAATAATTTCTTTCATAGCGTAAATTAAAAGCCATTTAGATTAGATTTTTGTAAATTATCACTGAAGGCCCTAGCACTGATATGCCCGGGGGCCCCATAATACCTTTAAGATCGCTTCTGTGTGTACAAATTATGTGTGTATGTTCTTCTGCATAACTAAAAGCCATTCCGAAAGCGAATTCGTTTTGGAATATTTATCAAAATACGAGTATCGTAGGTTTGTGGTCACCCTGGTACCGTGGTTAACTCGCGAGTATAACAGCGGCACGTGAGGCGAGGTGGCAACATCAATAATAACTCAATGTCTAATTAAAATGCGCAAAAAACGGATAAATTCGGTAGAGGCGAGCGAATGATAGATTTTAGAAATATGTTCGATACTTTGTGACGCTTAGTTAACACATTATTAGAGCAAATTGTCGTCTCTTTCGGTAAAAAAATCGGGCAAATAAACACAATTTTTGCGGGTTAAAAAAATTTGAGATTTTTGAAATTTGAGAGAAAAAAAAAGGCGGGAATGTTACAAAAATTTTCGATTTTTCGGAAATTTAAAATGTTTGCTCTGATCTTTTAAAATGTCTTAAAAAAACAAAGAATTGGGCGTTTTCGAAATGAAAAATTGTTTCACATTTAATAAAACTTAGATATAGTAATAGTCCCCCCCCCCCCCCTAATTAACACGCCCATCTGTCACTTTTTGTAGGCAGAGAATATAGAGAAGTAGACAACAACAGACGAATGATCTCGAGGCAACGTAGATGAAGTAATTTCGAAGCCAAAGCCACCGAAACCAACAACTGTTCAAACATTCGAAAAGGCCGTGGAAGAAATTTCACTCCTCAACAAATTTAATAACTATTTAAAAGCAACTTGCGGTGATAAATGGATCAGGCCACATTCGGTGGCACCCAAAAACGATCGCCGCCGAGCAAAATGAGTGGGAAAAATTGTGGTAAATAAATCACTCCTGCTTGAAAATAAGGCCGTTCGTTGGTTCGTTACCTTACGTTACCTTGCGTTAATATGCGGTCATGTGAGGTGCCAAACGGTTGGTGCCTTCTAACCGCACCCAAGTAGCCACACAAAGTGTGATCCTTAACGCGCCCGATCGCACAAACAACGCGCTGTTGATCAATTGTTGCCCAACCACAAAACGCCATGCGGTTGCGCTGCGCGGTAAGGAAAACATACCCACAACAACAACGTTGCAGCGCTATTAACTTAAATGGCCGTTTCACACGCCGAAGTCCTTGCGGCATGAGAGAAAGAAGAAAGAATATAAAAAGCGGCAATTTTGTTCTTGGGTGATCGGCTGGACGGACGTCAGTGCTGTTGTTTTGTTCCTCACTGGCAGGCACGCGCATCAACAACAACTAAAACTGCTCAATTTACACTGTAGCATCAACAACAACAACAACTCAAGTCGACCGGCCGATCGACCGAGCGACCGCTTCAAAGGATCGCTTGAAAGAAAGAACGCCTTCAAAGTGGCGCAGGCGTTACAAATTCTCTTCATCTCCCTTTTTTGCCCGCTTCTCCACAATATTTCGTCCTTTTGCGTCGTCCTTTTTATGCATTTCCTTACTTTGTAGACTATTTGGTGTCTTTGGCCCATTCCATTTTTCTATTGTTCGCCCTCAAACGTTTCTAGCGCAGGCCACTGCGTTGGTTTGGTTCGGATTCGTTTGCGCTCATTCCGTATTAATTTCTTCTCATCTCAAGAAATGAGACTTTTTTCTGTTATTCTTGGCGGTTTTTATTATACCCCGAAAAGGTTTCCACTCGATCGTTAGAAAAATCATTGATAATAATGATCACTACTTGGGTAATAATTACCACCTTATTCATATTCCTTCCACTCTTCTTCTCTAGACCTTGCTTAATATAAAAATTGTTGTCGAAAAAACCAAAAATTATGGTAAAGTCTTTGCCAAAGTGTGGATGCTCGCTGATGCCAAGATCACTTAACACTACATCTTCATTATTATTATTAAATTATGCTCATGACAATTTAATTATAGCGAGAAATTTGGTAAACATTAAATAAGTATGCCCGTCATTGTCATCATTATTATTATTATTAAAATTATGCTCATGGTAATTAAAATTATAGCGAATAATTTAGTAAAAAGGAATAAATAAGCATGTCTGTCATTATCATCATTATCATTATTATTAAAATTATGCTCATGGTAATTAATTATAGCGATAAATTATGTAAAAATTAATAAATAAGTATGTCTGTCATTATCATTATTATTATTATTAATAAAATTATGTTCCTTGTAATTTAATTATAGCGATTAATTTAGTAAAAATTAAAAAAAGGTTATAATTATAGAGATAAATTTAGTAAAAATTAATTTAGTAAGTTTGTCTGTCATTATCATTATTATTATTATTATTATTAAAATTATGTTCCTTGTAATTTTATTATAGCGATAAATTTAGTAAAAATTAAAAAAAAAGGTTATAATTATAGCGATAAATTTAGTAAAAATTAATTAAATAAGTATGTCCGTCACTATCATTATTATTAATATTAACAAAATTATGCTCATGGTAATTAATTATAGCGATAAATTTGGTAAAAATTAATTAAATAAGTATGTCTGTCGTTATCATTATTATTACTATTATTAAAATCATGCTCCTGGAATTTAATTATAGCAATAAATTAAGTAAAAATTAAAAAAGGTTATCTGTCATTATCATCATTATTAAAATTATGCTCATGGTATTTAAAATTATAGCGTTAAATTAAATAAAAATGCATTAAATAAGTATGTCCGTCATTATCATCATTATCGTTATCATCATTATCATTTTCATTATCATTGAAAATGTAGCTACTTTGAAAAACTTCATCTCACGATCGTCCCACCTAATTATTGTGTTTTCATCATAATCACTATGTTCCTGATGATCGGGCCAATGGACGTGAAACCGCCACAACACACGACTCCAAAATCCACACATGCCCGACGCTATGAACCCGAAAGAGCGCTAAATGAATTGGTTCTCGATAATTACCATCATTTGCAAACTCCGCCCATGCCTAAACGCATCATCATCATCATCATCCAGCTGCCTCCTACCGACGACGACGAGGCTGACGATGAGCATCTCCCACCAACTTTAATTAATAAAACAAACAGCAGCCGAAAACAAAAGGAGAACTAAGAAGAGCGACGGCCACACTCTATCACTACTAGAGAGTTAGAGACATGCTTGAGGATGTCCGGAGGATGTCCGGAGAAGGTCCGGAGGAAGAGAATGAGGAAAAGGCCCAGGAAGAGCTCGGAGACAGGCAGATGCGGAGTGGAAAGAGCCCATCGAATGCGAATTGGCAACGCCGCCACACTCGGTGCCGGCGGTGAGCAGCTCCGGTCGGGCGAGCCGCTGAGGTCAGAGATGCCAAGAGTGCGTACAAAATCGATCATATTCTCTGTTTGCTGACTTTGCTGTCATGCAGGCGAGGCGACAATTTGACAATTGAACTGTTACGGCAGCTCACCAGGTGGCGCAACAGGTAAAGGCAGCAAAGTAACAACAAGTCGACGATTATTCCGAAGAGAAAGGACAGAGAAGAATACAGAAAAAAAGAGAGAGAGAGAGAAGGAGAGAGAGAGAGAGAGAGAGAGAGATGGTGGCGAAACTGCACACAAGTTGAAGAATAACAACAACAACAACAATAATTAGTTGGGACCACCAACAGCCACTAATTCATCAACTAATGCAAAATATCCCAAAAAAAAAAAACAACAAAAAGGAAAAAAGCCACACCAAAAAAAAGTAGCTAAAAGCAAAGTAGCAAAAGGCGCAGAAGCAGAAGCAGAAGCAGAAAACGAAAATTATCTTTTCGAAAAGTAAGAGCTCTGAGTGTCGTCAGTGATGATGCTGATGATGCTGCTCATAATGATGAGGTCAAAGTTTTTTGCGCTTATGAATCCGTCCGCCTGAAACGCATGGAACGATTAGTAACACTCAGAAAATTAGAGACATTAGGTCTCTGCAGTGACGGCCCAAACGGTAGGTCAGGGCGGCTCAGGGCGGAGCCCGAACAGCGAACTTCAAATTCCATACTACGGTTATGGTAATAACAAAGGACTACGAAGCCGTCGCCGTCGTCGAGGGTTGACTGATAAGTGTTGGTGTTGAGCTGGAAAAAATACTGTCAAATAAAATGTTATTATTATTTTCAACAAAATCTAGTTATAGCTTGATAAATTTGATGCCAAGAAACATATTTCCATTTTTTTAAAACCTCTAAAAATATGAATTTTTAACGAAGTGTCGTTTTCTCTTCTCATCTTTTGTTACCACAAATCGTTTTAGGTCGAGTCATTTTTTCAAGTTAACTTCAGGAAAAAATTGCCTAAATGATACAAAAAACTTTTATAACTTTCTGTTTTCATTCAATTTCGAAACCAATCTTTTCAAAATCTTTAGATTTTTACCAAAAAAAGCTCTGTAAAATGCAAAATCTGGACATATCTGGACGTAAATAAAAATGGACTTACCGCACTTTCAAAATAAACGGTCGTTATAACGTCAGCAACATCTGGTACAATAAGAGCACACAATTCTCATGGTATATGACTTACATGGTGGCTGTTATGCGATAAATGATGGATGCTGGACTCGTCATCATCAAAACGTATATAATAAAAAGCAACAATAACAACAACGAAAACGTTGTTTTCAACAATTTCAAAAATTTCCATATCAATGCGACGACTGCTTGTTGTATTTGTTGTATTTGTACGTAACTCTTGCCGCTAGAACGAGGTCTATGCATAGCAAATATAGCGTACCGGATTGATTATAGATTTTGCACTTGCAGCACAATCGGCAGCTTCTTTGATCTCACAAGAAGACCGGAGTGAGTACTCGTCGTCTGGCCTCATCATACAAATCGCATCGCATACAAATGAAGTTGTTGCTTGCTGAACATTTGGTGCACTTTATCCTCTCTTTTTTAGACACTTTATTAATAGTGTCTAAAAAGTTTGCCAGATTTTAAACTCTGAAAACCGAAGACCAGCATCGTCATTATTATAACAAATCAGGAAAATCATTATTATAACAAATCAGGAAAATTTCAAAGATATTTATGTGTATAAATATGATCATTGTCAACGTTGTTGTATCATTAACAACGTTGTTAAAACTGCATTTTATTTATTACACTCTAATTATTTAATATATCACAATATAGACCATCATCATCAGCCTTTTTACAATAACTACAGAAGTAAAAAAATAAACTTTTAAAGAACCAATTTTTTTTTTTCTTAAATGTGTTTGAAAAGTCGTGCAATACGCAAAAAACTGCTAACTTCTTTGATTATGCCTTACAAAAAGAAAAGGTTGGTGTATTGGGAATCGATTAAGAAGCTATTAGACGGCGAGGGTTTATGTACTGGGAAATTGTATTAAAAGCAATATTTATTGGGACGATGTCAGAAATCGTGAGAAGAGAATAAGAACCAAAAATAAAGAGAATAATAGCCAAGTCAAAGTTTCTTTTTGCGCCTTCAATTACGCTCACGCATAATCATTTCTTTGATTATGCCTTACAAAAAGAAAAGGTTGTTGTATTGGGAATCGATTAAGAAGCTATTAGACGGCGAGGGTTTATGTGCTGGGAAGTTTTCTTACTTAACTGATCATATTCGATAAGTTTCGACAGTATTTCAAAATTAGATTTTATAATAAAATTTCGAAGAAAATTGAAATTTGCATTTACAATAATATTTGTAATGAAACAATCGACAGAAATCGTGATGAGAAACTTTGACAAAGGCTCAAAGTTTCTGCCTGCGCCTTCAATTACGCCTTTAAATTCTTTAAAGTAATTAATACCAAAAGACTCTTTTAAAAGTCATTCAGTCTGTTAAGAACTCAAAAGCAATGATATTCACTGAGTTTATGAGAAGGATCATTGAGCTTACGGTTTTTAATATTTCACAATAAAATTTTTAATATTCTTGCTTTTAGCGAGAAAGTTTCGGGGTTTTTTTTCCGCAGCTTCAGAGTCCCTTTTAAGCGCTCTGTAAACCGTATGCGTATGTATGTATGTATGTATGTAGGTATGTAGGTATGTATGAATGTATGTATGAATGGATGGGTGTGTGTGTGTGTGTGTATGTGGATATATACATACATAAACCATGATATCATGGCCCTTGAGTTGTGTCGAGTGTCCTTTTGTCTTTAGCTAACCGAATATAATAAATAAATGATTTTTATTGTTATTGTGCAGCAGCAGCAGCAACAACAACAACAACAACAACAACAACAACAACAACAACAACAACAACGACAGTGGGCTAAATCATTCGTAAGACAACAAGCTTATCCATTGAGAGATCTGAGAGATCATAAATCTGCATTCAACCGACAGCATTCAATCATTTTCAAAGGAAAGCCGATGCTACAGATTACTCAGCACTAAAGATTGTGATAGACAGAGAGACGGACAGACAGAGCGACATGCGTTGGGATGGATCGGTTGCTTGAGAGAATAGTTGAATGGTTGGTTAGTCGGTCGGTTGTTCGGTTGGAACCACAATCAGGCGGTGAGAAGGGGCCATCCATTCCATCCAGCCATGGACAGACAATACCGCGAATAGCATCATTAAATAAATTATAACGACGTATGGACTGCAAAAAACAAAACGGCAAAAATTGGTGCAAACAAATTGGTCTTGTCGTCAAAGGGTCTGTGCACAAAATCCGAACTGAACTAAGGCCGAGATGATTCAGAGAGACGCCGCAGACTGTCTGACTCCAGGGAACAGTATTGAAACCGAAACGGGATATCCCGACGCCGAAATACCGCGGTTCGTACAGAACTCAATGCTCAAGTTTTAAAGAGTGGTCATTGGCTCAGAAGGTTTATGAGTTTGGCGGCAACGTTGAGGCGTTGTCAAGCTGGCTATCACAGACGGCAACGCAGACGGCGACGGCGGCGAGAAGGGGGAGAAGCTTTGATGACCGTCGATCAGTCGAACAGAAAGGGCCGACGGCAAGGGCTGTAAACAATCTTTGCGCGTGCTTCACGACGTCTCGAGTGCGGCAACGACGCCGCGTTGGCTGTAAAGTTAAAACGTCTTCTGATGGTCAATGGTGTCGTGTTGTTGTTGTTTTCTTGTAACTCCAGTGTGAACGTGTGGGAAAAAGTTATTTTCTTCGTACGTTGACGACGACGACGACGACGATGACGACGATGATGGGCACGAATGATGGGCACAAATTATTTTGCTGCGATCATCTCGGCGAACGCTTAAAGCGTTTGCATACGAAATGAGTTACGGAATTGAAATTGGAAGAAAATGTGCAAATAATGTGGCCGCCGTTGACTGATGGGCCGGCCGACCCGGCTGACTGCTCCACTAACCGATCGACACCACAGGCCAGAGGAAGGCCCCCGAATGGCGTTTCTTCGAAGTTTCCATTGCATTGCTGTGATGCTGACGTTATGTCCCATGGTTTTTGTGTGTGTGTGTGTTGTTTTTTTTTGTTTTCTTTTTGCCTTTCACTGATGAGGGCCATGAGGGCCATGGTTCGTGGTACATTTGCAGCGAAGTGATCGTAAAAACGTTTTCAAATACTCGAAGCCGGGCGCGAGCAATTAAAATTGAACTTTTATGTTACAATGACATACAGCCACAGAGTTGGAAATGGTACTAAAACAACAACAACAACAATGGTAATGGCAATGACAACAGCCACATAACCAAAAAGCACCGAATACACCGAACAGAGCAAAAGATCAAAAAGTCGCCGACAGTTAGTGCGATGCTGCGCCGCGGTACTTTCTTGAAGCTAAAGCTTCGTAATAGTCGTTCGTACCGATGTTGGTTACCGATTGTTTTTGTTGGTGGTTGGTGTTTTTTTTTTAATTATTTTTGTTACTCTATTGTTGTTATTAACGCTTTTATTGTTGTTGCTCCAGTTGTTGTTGTTGTTGTTGTTGTTATTGTTGTTGTTGTTGTTGTTATTGTTGTTGTTGTTGTTGTTGTTGTTCTTGTTGTTGTTCTTGTTGTTGTTGTTGTTGTTTTTGTTGTTGTTGTTGTTGTTGTTGTTGTTGTTGCTCCAGTTGTTGTTGTTGTTGTTGTTCTTGTTGTAGTCGTCGTCGTCGTCGTCGTTGTTGTTGTTGTTGTTGTTATTGTTGTTGTTGTTGTTGTTCTTGTTGTTGTGGTTGTTGTTGTTGTTGCTGTTGTTTTTGTTGTTGTTGTTGTTGTTGTTGTTGTTGTTGCTCCAGTTGTTGTTGTTGTTGTTGTTGTTGTTGTTGCTCCAGTTGTTGTTGTTGTTGTTGTTGTTGTTGTTGTTGTTGTTATTTCTTTAATTTTTTCTTCATTCTTTAGAGATCAACCAATCGACGCGACTACAACGAGACTACAACGTTTCAGGCGTTCATTTATTTACGCCTATATATCGTATATATATATATTCTAGATATTTGTAATATATATAGCAGTTATATAAAGCGTCCACAACGAATGCTATACCATCGCGCCTTGCGTTTTAATTGCAAATAAATTGAGTTTTTGGTACTTCATTTAGCGAAACGACCGCGAGTGAGTTGTGCCGCCACAGCCGCCAGTGCCGCGGTGTGCCGTCGTATCCTCTAAAATCAGGCGGCATTTGTCGGCTGATCAAAGATCATCATCATTAGCCACATCATGATGGCGTACGCGACGGTGTACGTTTTCTTTTATGATCAACAAAAAACGAAACGTAACGAAATGACAAAATGAAATGGATTTTTTTCATTTGGGTTTTTTAGTTTTTCCAAATAAATTTGTAAAATTAAAATTAACACATAAATTCTTCATTGACTTGCTTTCATCACATCTTTTTTTTTCCTCTTTCTTGTTTCTTGCTACGTTTATTATCTTTGTTAATAAAATAAAATCTTAAATTTTCTCTTTAAAATTGTTTGAAGGTTAGTTCAAAAAAAGACATGAAAAATCTATGAATTACGTTTGAAAAGTTAATTTATACGGTTGTCATAACTTTTATTGTTGTTGTTGTTGTTTTTATTGTACAACAACAATTGTTTGTATTCATATTTTTCATTGATTGCAGAAATTCATTGCTTATTATGTTTTATTCAAAACGAATTTCGGAAATATTCCGAGCGTTCGTCAAGAAGTTATGAAGCAAATTTTTTTTTAAAAAACTACACAAAATAAAATTTTTTACAATCTCCTTCAGTTTTAATTGGTTTTTGGAGAAAGTAAATTTTTTTAAAATATTTATCATCATCATTTGGAATTCTTCAAAAATAAAATGACCAGAGTACTCTAAAAGGCTTTATGTGTATCAAAAAAGAAAACCTACTCGGAATTATAATTTTCCCCTCAAAAAAATCGTTTTCATTTATTTATTACAAATTTGTTTTTACATTATAAAATCTGCTTCGTTTTAAATAAAAAATTCTGTCTCTTGATTGAAGAAAATCTCTTTTACAACTTTTTCAGTTTAATTTCAGAATTTGTCCGTTTAATTTCAGAAATTTTCACTTCTATTTTAGAATTTTTCCGTTCAATTTCAGAATTTTTTAATTCAATTTAACAAGTTTTCAGTTGAAGTTCAGAAATTTTTATTTTTATTTCAGAATTTTTCAGTATAATTTCAGTAATTTTCAGTACAATTTCAGAATTTATCAGTTTAATTTCAGAAATTTTCATTCGTATTTCAGAACTTTTCAATATAATTTCTGTAATTTTCAGTTCAATTTCAGAATTTTTCAGTTTAATTTCACAAATTTTCAGTTTAATTTTGAGAAACTTTCAGTTTAATTTCAGAATTTTTCATTTGTATTTGAGAGTTTTTCAGTTGAAGTTCAGAAATTTTCAGTTTAACTTTGAATAATAAAAAAAAATTTAAAAAAAAATATTCTTTATATGTAATCGTTTGGGATACTAAAATAATTAGATGACCTGAGTACTCTAAAGGGCTTTATGTGTATAAGAAAAACCTAATCGGAATTATAATTGTTCTTTCCAAAAAACCTTAATTATTACAAATTTGAGGCAGGCATTAGAGAAGTCTGCCTTGTTTTACAAGAAAAATTTTGTTTCTTGATTGAAGAAAAGTCTTCTACTTTTCTGATTCTGATGACAAATAAAATCTCAACGCGTCCCTTCGGCGCCGGGGACCCGATTACCACCACTGACATGAAGTAAGCCCTTACTAAAAACCAATTGTTGCTTCTCAAAGTATGTGCTACCGGAGATATTCTTAGTATTAATGTGTTTTCAGACACAAAAAAGTGCCTTCGGAAGATAAGAATAGCATTAAAAGAATTTGTTATCCAAAAATACGAAGACTTACTTACAGTGCTTACAGCAATCGATCGATCGTTACAATCATCCACCGATCAATCATTTCACATAATTTTTTAAGCAGAAAAAAGTATCATTTTGTAAAACAGTGGCTAACATAACGGTCAAACTCTTTAGGAATAGAGTCTATGCAGTCTATGAAAATGTTGGCATTTGTCAATTTGACTGATCGTTCGTTCATGTTCATCATCATCATCATTGATTGGTATAAATTGCTTGAAATGCAAAATTGTTTAGAACGTTTTCAACACTATTTACTCCTTCCTTCGCACCACGATATTTTCCGGAATGCGTGCATAAATCTCCAAGGACGCACGACATGACCAGTCGACGTTGCGTTGACGATCTATGTATGTACATATGTACGTACGTAAAAGATCGCCCGCGGCGCTTGAGCGGCACACAAGTGTTCCTCGAGAACCATTTGAAATGCTACCCTTTGCTACCCTTTTTTTCTTTGCATTGACCATTCAGAAGTCATTGGAATTGAAATCAGTTGAATTGACAATGAGTCAGTCCTCCTCCCCTCCTCCTCCTCCTGAGCCCTCGTCAAAGCATTCACCAACGGGCAACAGATGGCCGCCACTACAGCTTCTCGGTGATCTTTCCTCGGCTGCTCACATTCTAAGAAGCATTCGAAGGTGTTAATGTCTCCATGCTGAAAGTGGAAACGACATTTTTATGACTCTGTCTTTGTGTAACACCTACACTGAATATCGGTAACGATCAGAACGACAACGATCGTTAGCTGCTCGCACACAAAATGTTCTATTTTATGACACTTTAGTAAATTGTGATACTTTTGCCGCCGTTGTTGTGCGTACGACTTTTGTCATGCGAGCATTTTTTTAGCATGCTTGTAAATCTCTGACAAGTTAATGTCTCATCTCCCCAAACCTCCCGGTCCCCCTCTCCCCCCCCCCTCCTCTCCTTCCTCTTCCCACACAAATCATTAACTGATCGTGCCACGTTAAACACGAAAACAAAAGTAAATTACAACAGCTCACAAAATATACAACTTTAGCACTTCATTCATGATCATTTAGAATTTCGTTTCGGAAAACGGAGACAAATTAAGAGGAAAATGCTAAAAGTGCCAGAAATGTTATGCTTCTGATCACTTCTTTTTTGTTATTTGATCCTCGAAGTCTCTGCTCTTGCGGTTTTATTGCATTCAATATAATCATTATTTACGACTCGATCCTATTGCTTTAAGTATGAAAAAGTGTTCAGTTAACATTGAGATGTCTTTTGTGTCCTTTTTATGTGTCAAAATTTTTTTTAAAGCATGTTCTTCGTACAATAAAATTCCATAGAATTTTAAAGTATAACCAATGAAGTGATCTTGTTTATCGACACTTTTACGATATACCTTAAATTTGACACTCGGCAAAAGATCCTAACATCCATTCTTCTCAAATTTATATTTTTACAAATTTTATTGCGGAGATCACTGCTAGCTCTTCCATAAAACTATGATGAACGTACTTAGTATTGCAAGAATCTTATTATAATTTTAGCTGATCTTCACAATGAATTTTCAGAAGGATCGAAATTTTAATAAATTATTAAATGACTACTAAATTGTTGATTGTATGCAATACACATTATTGTTTTTTTTTTATTCTTAATGATGAAACAATCGAAGGAATTTGTCGATTGATTAGAAGCTGAACTTTTATACCATAAAGATGGAAATTTTCCACCAATAAATTGAATTTTTATGCCATAAAAGTTCTGAAAAATAATTTGGCAACCTATAAGTCGAACATTTATATCACGAATACTGAAATTTTCAGCCACTAATTTGAATTATTACTCCGTGAGCGCTAAACAAAAATATTTTATCGAGTGCAAAACTTAACTTTTATACTACAAAGGTTAAAATTTTTAAGCAATAAGTTGAATTTGTATGCCATGAAAGCTCGAAAACAATCTGTACTCTTAAAAGTTTGACTTTTAGATCATGTTGTTAGAAATTTTAGACCACAAAGGTTAAAATCTTAGACCACGAAGGTATGCCCTCAAAGTCTTAAACCACTTTCAAAACCAGCTGAATAGATTATCATCTCGATTATAATCTATTTGAAAGCGAACAACTTAAGAAAACATAAAAGAATAATATGAAAATGTTGTTAGAAAATTCTCTAGTAAAAAACCTATTTCGATAATGGTAACCTAGAACGATAATTAATGATCTCTGTTGATGTTCAAAGCCCAAAACGAGATGAAAATGTCAACTCGTTTTATTGGTTTTACTAAACTCGTAGCTTAGTTAAAATTTGCACAGATCGTGAGTGCGAATTTATTGGCACGATCGCAAAATACGCTTGTAATTTTCAAAAGCGTAAAAAGAAAAAAGTTTAGCTTCATCTTCTAGAATAATCAAAATTTTTTTTGTATTTTTTAAAATTGTTATCGTTAACAATGTTAGTAAAATTTTTACTAACAAAACCGGAAACAATTGTGGCGCACTTTTTACCCTGAAATTTATTACCGGTACTTTCCTAATCTCAATTTTATTGTTTTACTTACTCTCAATTTTTGTTTTTCTATTACAATATTTTAATTTCCTAATTTTTTAATGTACTTATTTTTGCTTTATTTTTTCCTTTTTAAATAAAAAAAAGAGAACCATTTTAAAATGCTTCACACCTGGCCCTCAGAAATTCCAGCAGTCTATTGAACTGTTGTCGATATTCAATATTGTAATTGAAAAATTTCTACAGCCGTCTCAGGATGAAAGGACATCATGAGGAATTGTACGAATAGAGCGTATTAAGCGTGAAGTTCACGCTTATCAAGAGCGGCGGCACGGCGGCAATGGCATCGGTAGGTACAGCAGGCCAGGATCAGCAGTAGTAGGTCCAGCTGTTAGTTGGTCCTGACTCATTTCGTGTCGGACTGCCTCCATCATTGCCTTGTACTGGCAACGGGCAACGGGCAACTGGCAACTGCTCGCTGTGGAAAATTCTTGGCGGATATACTTTAATTAGATTGATTTTGTTTATAACAGCGGCTCGTTTAAATTCGTCGCACAAAAAGCAAACACGACTAATTATGAAAAATTTTAATTTGAAATTTAGTAAAAAACTTAAGCACTTCCGAGTCAAAATCGTGGCTCTTCCGAGTTTGGTGCGTAAAAGATTTAGTAATTAAATATTAATGAAGCATAACTAGAAAAGCGATCGTAAACTTTAAATAAAAAAAAAAAAAAATACATAAAAAACAGGATATTCTTTGTCAAATGAATGAAGGCTTCTGGAATACTAAAAATTAAAATTTCCCCACAGATTTTTCAGCATAAATTTTGAAAAAAGAGCTGGAAAAATGATTGGAAAATTTGTTGATTTTTATGAGAGTTTGATAAAAATTGAATTTATTTTAAATTTTGATAGAAAAATTTAATGAGAGAGAAAAAACGAGATGGCAAAAAATAGCTGCTCGTAAAAAATTCAAACAACTTTTTCTTTTTCTGAATTAAAAAAAAAAAATACATTTTAGGGTACATATGATACACTTTTAACAGTACTGTATTCTGTTAAAAAAAATATATGCATAATTGAAGAAATTATGAAGAAATTTTCTTGAGAAAAAAACGAAATTTTGATAGTAATTTATCTGAAAATCTTATTAAGTATCCTATGGTTTCCTCTGTTATCCGCAATTTTTATACGAGTATACCCTTCTTTCTCTCGTTCGAGAATTGTTAGTAATCAGTTTCAGCATTTATTTAGATACCTTCTAGTGATTTATAAACCAAGCTTGAACTCTGCGCTAATTCGCTAAGACGAATTGTCTAAAGAAAATCGAAGAGAAATAATGCACAAAACTAATTGTAGAGCAAACGCCAAAAACTAGGTACATCCGTCTCGGCGACCGGCGACTGGCGACCGGCTACCAGGAAACAACAATTGCACAAAACATTTATCAAAAAAGTCCCGCAAAGTTTGAAAAGAAGCCGTTGAAGAACGTGTGAAAATTGCGACTACGGCGACTGTGTAGCTGTCATGATGATGATGATGATGATGATGATGCCGATGGTGGGACTATACTAAAGGGTAAGGTTAAGCGACATTTAATATTGATATTTGCTATATCGTAGCAAATTTTGTATATCAAAGTCGTTCCAAACCGGTCGCTTCATCTTAACGAGGGCTTATAAAGCGCCCAAAGCGCCCCTCTGGTCGCGTCTACATGACAGAGCATCATGTCCGTGGGTGACCGTAAAATACATGTACCGAATCCTGGCAACAACAGCTACAGCCACAGCTACAACCTTCACGCTTTGATAAACTCTCACAAAAAACAACAAAACGCGCCTTTACCTACGAGCCATTTTCAGAAATGTCAAAAAATAATGACATTTCGCCATTAAAATGTGCATGTGTGTGTGTGGGGAGAAAACTTGGCAAGCGCGATGGAGCGAAAAAGAGAAAAAGTGAGAGTGAGAGTGTGCAAGAGACTGAGCCAGAGCCAGAGACAGCTGTACGCGCTTCATTAGTGCTCGCTTTGATCGACACAATGCAAGCAACAACAACAACCGCCAACCTTTATCAATAGCAGCTAACGGCATAAAATCAACACCGTGAAGAAGAAGAGTATCATCGCAAGGAACAAACAAACAAACAAACAAACAAACTTTACAATAAACACAGCTTCGTTTTCCAACAACCAATGAGAATCGCGTTACACGCTGCAACAAACAATAGAGAGAGAGCGCAAGAAAGAGAGGACAAGAGGCGTTCTGGTATCAAGGCGCTCAACGTGGAGAGGAAAAAAAAGAGAAAGAACGAACATGCGTTTACTAAAGCGCTGAGCGTGAATACGATCTCATTGCAGCCAAGCCTTGCTTCAGAACACATTTACGTAAGTTTGGTCCGGCCACCCCTCCTCAAAAAACCAACACACACACACACACACACACACAAGCACACCAATACAACGGCAATCTTCAGACACCAACCAGAGCTTGGAAAAACCACACTAACCCTTGCCCTTTACCCAACATTGAACGACGATTCACGGGGCGCGGTTTTATATTAAACAAGCTTACGCTTTCTCTGTTTGCAATTTGCTTTAGCTCTCTCTTTCTCTCTCTCCCTTCCTTTCTCTTTATCAAATGTTTTCCGCTTAACTTGCGGTTTTGGTAAAACCAGCTTCATTCGTCCTTTCTCCTACAATCAAACCTTACTCAAGGAACACCTTTTTTCTTCTTCAGTATCATCTTCTCGCCACTTTGATCGTTGCCATCGTTGTTTTATTCAGGCCTGACTGACCCGAACCCATACCCATTTGCAACGTGCACACATACATCCACACGCGTATATCAAAGACCGCCCCACGCTCATCAACACACGATTCTCTCTCAAACTTAAATTCAGTCTGAACAGCAACGCGTCGCCTCAACGTATACAAAAGTCAACGCGGGGCATCGCTCGAGCGCGCGAATCGAAGCCACACGAAAGAAAATCGGCGCCGTTACAGCCCTCCGTTGTTCGCCTTCCCCTCCGTAAGCGGTGCAGCATCGCTCGAACAACTGACGACTGCCGCCTCTTCTTGCAAACCAGTTCGTTGTTGCTCGTTCGTGATCTTGCGTTGGTTGTGCTGCTATCGCTTTCGCTGGCCTTGTCGTTGTTGTTGTTGCTGCCGTGCCGTCTGTGTGCCCCTCATTTATTCCGGTCGGCTCGAACGGCTCGCTTGCTCGCTCCCGCTTTAGTTGTGGAGCTGGTCTTGCGCGGTTTTAATGCTCGAAAAGGGCGCGCGCGCGTCGTTGTCATCGCATCGTATCGCTGTTATCGTTATCGCGTCGTTCAGCGAGCAAAATCTTCGCTGTAAAGTATATCCGTCGGAAATACAACGCATGCATCGGAAACGGAAATACCGCACAGAATTTCTATGAATTCTAAGAATTTCTATTTCTACAGTTTTTTCTTTTTTTCTACTAATTAAAAATGTGCTTTTGTAAGCTATTGTTTATATAAGTTTCAAAAAAAAAAAAAAAAAAAGGAAAAAAATTCGAATTTCGTTAAGAATTTTGCAAAAGTTTAGCACCTAAAATCCGGCTCTCATACTGTGTAAACATAGTGCAATTATCAACGGATCGTTCCGGAAATACCGAAAGCTAACGCAAAAGAAGTTCCTAAAAGTTTTATTAATTTAGTTAAATACAAAATGGATATGACCAGCGCCAACTCGCTGAATATGCGCCCACTCTTTGCCGGCTATCCTTTTCAAGGTAAATCTAAAAGGTTTTAATTCATTAGAACCATTAGTAATAATATTGTTCTTTTAATAAGAGACAATATTTATATAAATCGTATTTTTTTTGTAACCAAATTCCTGAGACCACAAACGTTTATCAGGAAATTGTTCCCCTGAAAATCTTCCCCTGAAAAAGTCAATGACCACCGCCGATTTGGATACGAGATGATATACTGACGAATTCAGACGAGAGGAGATCACCAGACCAGATAGCTTTTTCCGCAACGAAAATCTGTCATCCTTTGTTCATTTTAGCTTGAAGACAAACTGTCTACGGCGATGTGCCGTCAGTGTCTGTTACCGTTCTTATCGTGTCGAAAAACTAAACGATTTTCAAGATATAGCATCTCATTTTAAAGCAGAGTCTCAAACGGGATAGGTCCGTGCCGAGATAAAATGATCTCCTTTTGTACCTCTTCGAGATAGTGTTCGATAGTCGTCTCACTAAAGACTGATCTCAAAAGCAGACCGAGCAGATAAATGTACAGTAACCCAAAGGACTGTTCGGTCTATGTCCGCCCCGTGTGGTCAACTAAACCATTATATCCCTCTTCTTACCTTCAGTCTAATGTTACTATATACACGCTAATAATGTCGTTTCGATTTCGACGTCCATTTTCGTTCCATTTCCATTTAGGTCAATTTTTAATTCACAATATTTAAGTCGTCCCATATTTTACTTCAATATAAAAGCCCATTTCGTTCCGTTTTTATTTCGAAGTGCATAATATTTCGGTCTTGCGCAGTCTTTATTCCACTTTTCAACTGGAGGACTCCTTGAGGAAGGCAGCATTTTCTTGCCAAAGCCCATTTTAGTCGAGAATTTACAAAATATTTTATGGAACGTGAAGGCCATTTTCATTTCAAAGCCCATTTGCATGCCATAATTATTTTCTAACTTATTTAATTTTCTCTGGGAAGTGATTTTCTTCCCGAGGAACATCCCATTCCATTTAACTTCTTTGAGGAACAGCCCATTCCATTTAATTTCTCGACCATTTTCGAAGCCCACTTTCATTTCGATGACCATTTTGTTTTATTATCTCTAGAATTTTAAGATATTGGCAAAGATATTTGCTAGCGAATATTTGTTGGGGCCATTTGGGCCATTCTTACATTATATAAATTATAAAGCTTCAATTCATTCATTTTTTGTTATGAAATTATGGTTTTAATTCTTCTCTCCACAGGTCAAGGTCGCGTCAATCAACTCGGCGGTGTCTTTATTAATGGACGCCCGTTACCGAATCATATACGATTAAAAATTGTTGAAATGGCCGCCAACGGTGTACGTCCCTGTGTCATCTCTCGCCAATTGCGGGTCTCACACGGCTGCGTCTCGAAGATATTGAATCGATATCAAGAGACTGGCTCAATACGGCCCGGAGTCATTGGCGGATCGAAGCCGAAAGTCACCTCGCCGGAAATAGAGTCACGCATAGAAGAGCTGCGTAAGGCGAATCCGGGCATCTTTAGCTGGGAGATAAGAGAGAAGTTGATAAAGGTGAGTAGAGTAAAGGGATACTCTAGGAAAATGTGAACTAGGTCCGTAGCGATGTTTTCTTTGAGTTACAAGCATTGTTTTGGGCAAGATCAAAGGACCTTTACGCCGTAAGAACATTACCAATATTGGTTCAACAAACTGTCCTGTGCTCGGGTTGGTTAAAATAGCGCCAGATGAAACTACCGGAAGTAATAAAATCTGTTTCTAATACTCGAACTCGTACCCTAAACAATAAACTACCACGCGTGCTTTTCAGGCCGTTTGTATGAATGAATTCCGGAACCGCACAAGTGTCGAGACACCCACAAAATACCACCCCCCGCGCAAAAACAAAGCCGCACAACAAACGTACCGAAAGTAAAAGAATGACTCGAATCGAATCGAATCGAATCGAATCGAATCGAACCGCACCGCACCGCGCCGAACCCAACTGAATATATAATAACCATTAAAGTGGTAGCTTCAAAGCTACGTAACCTTGTACGTAGTCTCTCGGGCCAGTTTTCTCAAAAAGGAGCCAAGCGAACGCCGCACACAAAGAAACAGCGGTAGCCAAAACCGCACATAAACCTTCGGGCCAACTGACTTCCGTTAGCAGTGACGGCTGGTAATGGCCGGAGCGCAGTTTCTCCGTCAGCAACGTCACGTGGCAGATAAACTTCTAAGCAAGCCTTTGTTGTTGCTGGTGTGCTCTGGGTACTCTGGCTGCTCTGGGTGCCGTCGGTGCTACTGGTACCACATACCACTTCCTGACACCCGCTGGCTTTGTTTTATGGCACGTTGCCGGCCAACGTACTACGACGAGTACCGTTTCTTAATCGGCAGCCATTGAGAAATGGAAGAAAGAGTCTCGCACAAAAACGCTCGACAAAGACGTTGAAGATATTATGCGTCCGTGAAATCTTTGCGTCCATTCATAGATTCATTGATTTACAAATTTGTCAACCTTGGATTTGTTTGTCAATTTTTTTTTTTGTTTCAAATTTCGTTTCATTTCGTTTTTGCCACCGACTTCTGCCACCCAAACCGTTAAGAATTCGATTAAAGCGTGAGTAACAAGGTGCAAGGTGGTTCTGGTCATATATGGGTTAAGATGAGTTGTGATCTCGTCCGGTATTGGGTGCAACCTACCAGATGGATCGTGCAGAACATACGATACATATTGCATGGCACGCACCGCTTTGACACTTTCGTTTCACACGATGTCTGTGCTCGTGATCACGTGGACGGTCGACAAGTATGTGTGTGTGTGTGTGTGTGTGTGGGGGTGTGTGTGTGGATGAGGGTGAAACGAGCCATTTTCGCTGTCACTGATCGCACAGTCACGATCGCACATCACGATTGCGTACCTTTCTACGCAATCGTCTGCCAATGAGAACCGTTGAAACCGAGAAAACCGAGAGCGAGCAGACCGAAAGACGCCGCCGCCCTGTTGTCTAAAGTAAATAAGCGTAACTTTGGCTTTATAGAGCCTGCGGGCCATCAGTTTACACGTAGAGGATTATCGGAGTCCTCTAACAGACGTTTATAGACCTCAGCCAGTCAGTCAGTGACGTAGGGCACCACACAATCGATCGGTGGTGGTGATGATGATGATGATGAGGATGAGGATGAGGATGATTATGTTGGTGCTGATGATCGTGATCGTGATCGTGATCGTGCTGGTGATCGTCATCATTGCTGCCAGACCAACTGTCTCGTTGTTATTTTACTTTCTCTTTTGGTTTTTGTTTTTTTTTTCTGTTTTCTGCTGCTGTTTTGTTGTTGTTGTTGTTGTTGTTGTTGTTGTTGTTTTATGATTCAAGCATACTCGTCATTCATTGAGCGAGTGAGCGTGAGTACACTCGTTGTCGTTGTCGTTGGTTGCTTAATTGTTGTTGCTACTTTTACTTTAAGCTATAATTAGTTACAGTTTACGTACGTTCCGATGCCGCAACCATCCCTCGGTACGACCCTCCCTCCGCACAGCTCGCCCTTCGTTTTAGCCGACCGCGTCTGCACCGCATCTTCGATCGCTTGGCTTCGATCGTTGTCAGTGGCCGAAGAAGGCGCAAAAAAGACAAAGCAAAAAATGAGCGCCAAAGCGCATCGTCCCGTTTGCGACGCGACGCGATGGACAGACGCCGCTTGATCAGGCTTCAGCAGGCGAGTGAGTCAGCGAGTGAGTTTGAGCGTTTGAGAGGAGTTAAAAAAGCCTCCAGGTGCGCTTCACGCTTAATCAGAATGCGCTCCGTCCCGGTCTCGGTCTCGGTTCCGGCCGCAGCCCAAGTTTCCGCAGATTCCGTTCCGTTGAGGGACGGTACCGCTGTGTTTTATGTGCCTTCGATCTGTCGTTTGTTCCTTTATTAATAAGCATATCCTTAGATTGAAACACACATACATTCATCATACAGATAAACATATAAACAGACGAAACGACAGAGAGACCTACAGACAGACGTCAAAAGAAATAGAAAGGTTAAGAACACGGCTAAACCGATAGGCGGTACAGACAGCTGGACGAGTCGGACAGTTGGGTGGATAAATTGATGAACAAATATGCTTAAAGTGCTGGAAGGACGAGTCGAGTTGAGGAAAAGGCGAGTTTACAGAGGGCGTGTGGATGTCAGGACACGATATATTTTGTCAATTAGTATTTGATGTATTCGGTTTTGAGCATTCGGTACATATAATATATTTCTAAATATTTTATATATATATTTTGTATGTTTTCTAAATATAAAAAAAGAGCTTGAAAAAATGAGCGAAGAAAAAATTTGCTCAAAAAAATTGATACAAAATGGATGCAAAAATGGCACATTTTGCTTTGGCCAATAGACGCGGCCACTTGATTGATGTTGTATTTAAAAACCAGTCCAAGTAAATTGCAAAAGACCAAATTAAAAAAAAATACCTCTTAGATGGCAATCGTTTGTTTTTTTTTTTAAGTTATTCAATGTTCACATATCGACATAAAGGATGGCGCATCCTTTATTTTATTCGAAAGAATAGTTCTCTGAATTTTAGTTTCCTGAACTTAACCGCAATGGCTTTCGAGCGATTCATATAATTTAAATAATCTTTTGATGATAGAACATTTTTCTAATATGTATTTATAAAACAGAAAAAAAAAATTCCAAAAATTCTTCGTCTTTGAATGTTGCATTCCATACTTTTTTTTAAAAGTAACATCTTCCGAAAAGTGCCGCTTCTATAAAATTGTATCCAATTTTTATATGCATTTTCTACATTTTTTGCGTTTATTATATTCTATCTTCTTAAAGATATATTTTAAATAATTCAAAATGTTTGATTTGTGGAAAATAGAGATTTAAAAAACAGTATAATTTCAGCCGATATTTTGAAGGACGTTCCCCGAAAAAGTGCTCAAAGTATAAAAATATACTATAAAAAAAATTTTAACTAACCATAAAATATTACAATAAGTTTTAATCTTGAAAATATTTTTTACCAGTTTTATAGTTAATTTTTATTATCCTCACAACAAAATACTTATTATAAAATTTTATAGAAATTTTTTAAAGTCATTTAAACTGTTTATATTCTTATCTATTCTTGTTTAAAAAATTATTGTAGCTTAAAGTCATGACATGCGAAACCTTCAAACAATTGAATATATTAAAATAATTGATTTTCAACACTTTAAATGCGTACAAACATTTTTTTTAAGATATTATTTATTTTTATTTTTAATTATATAGAGATAAAAATCTATGCGAAAATTTTGTTTTTCTTAAAATTATCATCATTATTGATAGATCTTATTGATATACTCGTAATAGTCCAATAAACTTATAAACTTAATAAACTTATAATAATTAATAATTTTGTAACATATATTTTTTTGCCAAAAATATAGAAATACAGGATGCGAACTTTAGAAAGAAGAAAAATAGAGAAAAGATATAGAAGAATTCTATAAAAAAAATAGAGAATAAAAAATAGAGAAAAAATAGAAAAGAATTTTTTTGAATATTATACGGGGTGCGCCATCTTTTATGTCGGTATGTGAATATAGAATAACTTTAAAAAAAAAAACAATCGATTAACAATTATGAGGTATTTTTTTTAATTTGGTCCTTTGCAATTTATTTGGACTAGATTTTGAAAACAACATCAATCAAGTGGCCGCCTCTATTGGCCAAAGAAAAATAGCCCTTTTTGTTGCGTTTTCCATCACTTTTTCGAGCATCTCGAGAGGTATAGCGTTGCTTCGCTGTTAAGCGATTCTTGGTTAATTATACTGAATTGTTGTTTCAAAAACATGTTTACTTTGAAAACATGTCAATCGGTTGATAAATGTTAAAGTTATTTAATGTTTACATACCGACATAAAAGATGGCGCACATGTTATATAATAGGTACATACATACAATATATGTATAATTGAATATATTAATATGTATATGAATTTATCACTTCCAAATAAACCCATTAAAAACTTTCAGAATAATATGATTTTGATTTATCTCAAAATAGTCTTTTTCATCTCAACGCTCGAGAAAAGACCTAACTCTTTAAACTCTTTGTAGGTATCAGTTTTCAAATATCTAAATTGTCATCTAATTAATTAAAATTCAATTGAAATGCGGTTGTCAGTGAATGCGATAATCTGTCAAAAGCTGAACAACAACAACGACAACAAAACGCCATTAGACATAACAATAGTAAGCAAAAACCAAAAAAGCAGCAGCGAACAACAGCAACAACAATAATTAAACACTCTTAAAAATCAACTACCGGACGCGTGCTCGTAGGGTATCGTCCAGATACAGATACTCAGTTTTACAAAAAAAAAAAAAAAAAAAAAAAATTAAAAAAAAAAAATAAATCATAGGAATTCGGTTGTTCGGCTGAGAGTCCTCTACTTCTTCGTCTGCCAACAAACCGTACAACCAAATATCTCCAAATATCTCCAAATATCTCTGATGTGATGTGTGTGTGTGTGTGTGTGTGTCTCGCTTTCACTTTGGTTTCTGTAAATGAGTGTTCTCTTGCGTTCTCAACTGATCGCATCCAGACCACTTCGGCCTTTGGTCGAGTACTGGATTTCTGAGGGGTACCCTTCAGGCTGCCGGCTGCCGACGGCGGTCTCCCTCCCTTCAACTTCTCCAACCATCTCGCCCACCATCCAGCCATCCGTCCACCATCTAGATCCATTCTGCCTCATGCTGTGGACAAATGTCGAGCTGTCCACTCGCGTGAGCAGCAAAGTCGAGCAAGCGTAAAGGCTTAAATGCCAAAAGAAGGTGTCAGTTGGTGCCACCTTCGGTGCGGTGCGAGCATTACATACACGCATACATACATGCATACGTATAAAAGACATTTTATATACATACATATTTTTCCATCTTACACGTATCTTCTATCTTAAACGTACGTAAGATATCATAGTAAAATCGTCAGGTAAAAGTTTTCGCTTCTATTGTTGTTTTTGTGTACGAAATACGAATGACCGAACAGCGCAAGCGCACACGCCATTCATTTCGGATTATAAGAATGTCTGAACGTACGATATTTGTACGTATGTACGATAATTCGGCTTCGCGGTCGCGGTTTTGGGGAGCACTGAACATAAACAGTAGAAAATAAAATAAAAAAAAAAACTCTAAGTCAGAGCGACACAAACTTTTTTTACCGGATTTTGTACGAAAAGAAGAATGGTTATAAGATATAGAAGAAAATTAATTAGTCTTCTCGCTCAGCGCCACATTTATGACAGAATTTAGACAGTCAGTTCCGTCGTTTGTCAGTTTTTGCAAGCAATTTTGACAGATTTATTTCACCTACACTTTATTTAGACCTAACTAAGGATACTACGCGACCCTACAATACCTCGAGAACAAACATTATTAAAAGTTAACATACTCGTACTATAATACTTCGCAATTAGACAATCAATTAGACAAAACACTTAGTTCAATGGCTAAATCATCATTTAAAGTATTACTATTGGGCATAAGTAAGCTTTAAAGATTTTTTGGCCTCATTTTTGTGCCAAAATGGTAACAAATAGACTACTTTTTCTCCCAATCGTATACGACTAAAAGTCAGCAAGATGCTAATTTGCAATTGCTAATTATATTATAATACTTTGTTTGATGGCTAAAACATCATTTAAACTATTACTATTGGGCATAAGTAAGATTTAAAGATTTTTTGGGTCATTATTGTGCCAAAATGGTAACAAATAGACTACTTTTTCTTCCAATCGTATACGACTAAAAATCAGCAAGATGCTAATTTCGAATTGTCAATTAGACAAAATACTTTGTTCAATGGCTAAAACATCGTTTAAAGTATTTCTATTGGGCATAAGTAAGTTTTAAACAATTTTTGGGCTCATTATTATGCCAAAATGGTAACAAATAGACTACTTTTTCTACCGCATTCCCCTTCTTTTTGGCAGCATACGAATTTCCGCATTAAAAGAATGACTGATATTTTTTAGACTTAATTTTAGCCTTTCTTTGTCATTGTAGTCTTAATGTTAGTTTTTCTATATGTATAGACTTTTATATTTAAACACTATAAAATGGTTTACTTCTACTTTAAGTCGACTTGAAGTCTTGGTTGGGAAGCTCTGCTATTATACCATACTTTGTTAGTGTTTCTCGATGGAAATGACGACGCATCGTCTGACAAACTTTAACGCTTTTGAAGGCTAAAGTCATGCGGAAAAAACAATAACACTAACAATTTGAATTGATTACAAAATGTTGCAAGTACATACAGTAAGACGTAATGTCTTCGTAAAAGAAATAAAGTACTTTTGCTAATACTGCCATTATTGCTGTTGTTGGTGCTGCTGCCGCTGCCGCTGCTGCTGCTGCTGCTGCTTCTACTGTCGCATTCGGACGAGGCAAGTGTGAAAAATACCTTGATAGAGAAAATTGTTTGTGTGGCATAAGCCCAACAACAGCAGCAGCAGCAGCAACAAATGGTATCTGACATTTAACTGATGTCCAGCTGAGGAAATTAAGCAGCATACGCACACTCAAACACACACACACACACTCTCATAAACTCATTTACTCATTCACCGATTTTCGTTTTAACCTCTCTGCATACACACCGTTTGGAGCAGTTTCGACCCGACCAACAGACAAGACAAGACGACAACACTTCGTGCGTCCAGTCAGTCAGTCGACCATGTTGATTTCGAGTCACTTTTTTAATTGGATTAATCCATCCATCAAAGTTGTTGAACATTTCAAAGAGAAGTGTGTACCTACACGGAAAATAAATAAAAATTAAGAATGACAGACCAAAAAAAAAAAAAAAACGGATGATAATTCTTTTTGATTTTCCGTTGGTTTTGGTAAAATTATTTCCAGCCAAGTTTCGGTGATTATTTAGGGCAGTTCTTAGCTTGTTAAAGCTCTAAATTTGAAGCAAAATTAAGGCAAAATTTAAGCAAAAACCGCGCAAAATTTAAGCAAAATTTTTCAAAATTTATTTAATTTTTTTTTAAAATAACGCTACATAATATAAAAACGAAATACTTTTTAAATTTTAGGAAGGCTTCACCGATCCTCCATCGACTTCTTCGATCAGTCGGCTGCTACGCGGTAACGATCGGTCCAGCGACGATGGACGCAAAGATTATAGCATTCATGGCATTCTGGGAGGTAAGTGAGAAGGAAAAGTAACAGAAATAGTACCACCAATGTTTTCACTATTTTTAATTTTTTAACTATTTTTAACTATTTTTAATTCTTGCTCTTTTTTAACGAATGATTGAAATGATCATTATCAAATCTTTTCCTTTTGATAACTTCAAAACATGACGTTAGTGCGATAACTTAAAAGGTTTAGTCGATTTGTGACGATAAGAAATTATTTTATTTACTAATTTCAAATTTTAATTTTGAAAAAAATTTTTTTTACTATAATTACTATAATAATGGATTTTAAAAAATTCATTTTTTAAAAAATATATTTTATTGAAAATTTGAATTTTATGAAAACCATTTTAGTATGCGAGCATGGTTGTTCTTCTTTTAGATAAGAACTGATAATTGTATAAAAGAACTAATAAAATTGAAAACAGTATATTTTTTATTTGAAAAAAAAATATAATAATGAATTTTGAAAAATGCATTTTTTTAAAGGTTTTTATGCAAACCATTATAGCGAGCATTCTTCTGCGAGCATGTTCTTGTTTTAGATAAGAACTGATAATTGTATAAAAGAACTAATAAAATTGAAAACAGTATATTTTTTATTAAAAAAAAAAACCTTCCTCTATAGTCTATTTTGGATAAAATGAATTTTCATGTAAAGACAAGCGAGTGTGTATTCAGTATATCGGCGGCATTTATTCTAAGAAGTTAATAAAATATTTTCTAAGGAAAATGCTAAGTCATTTTGATTGAGAAATTTTAATTAAGAATGAAAATGATTAATACAGCTCGATCAATTCTAAACTAAAAACTGAATACTGAAATTTTGCTTACCAAAGAAACCTGAAACGAAACGAAGAAAATTGTATGTACAAAATTGTATGAAGAAATATGATAGCAGTGTTGAGAAATTCTAATGAGATCAAAGCATTGATTTTGTGCATTTAAAAGATTTTCGATTGTAATATCAATAGATCGGATCTAACCAACCGCTTTGTCGGTGCTTCAAACGTCAAAATATTTTCGAGTTCAAGTTTTAAAAAAAAACGAAAAACAAAATAGAAAATAGAAAATGACCGTAATGTAATCTTTTCAAATTTCTAAGAGGCTCTTCGTCAGACATTGCTTGTGTCACTGATTATTTTTCTTTTGCCATTTTCGAAGCCTCTGAAGTGAATTTTTTTGGTTCACGTACAAAAATCTCAGCTCGGTCTCGGTTTAATGATGATAGTCCGGCAAAAAATCGTGTGATCAATAGACACAAAAGTGACAATTCATTGACATTTACACCAACTTTGCCAAGAAACTGCTGCTGCCTTACAAATGAACAATGAATTCATTCATTCAACAGTGTTGTTTGTTGTTGTTGCGGATGTACGTGAACTGTCAAAGAGAATGTCCTCTCTTTTGTCTACGCTTATTCTTGCTTCTTGCGGTAACTTTGATCCTAATCACGCATTACTGCAATGCACTTTGCACTTTGCAAAAATTGTTTTCAGCAGTCAAGCAGTTACATTGTAAATGTTTTGTAAAATAACCTTGAGTCGGTAGAGTATAAAGCGCATTAGTTTAAAGGATCAGCATGAAAGGATACGATCACCCTTAAAAAAGATCAAAGGTAAAAAGGCAAAAGGCGAAGAAAAAAAAATACAATATTTATACACTTGTTGGGTATATTGTAAAAATATTGTGTCACATCGGAACACAAGAACTATACATCTTTCATTTGGAATAAATTCTTTTTTAGAAGAAGTTCTTTTTGATTTTCTCAAACCAGGATCGTTACTGAAGCTTGAGCCCTCTTTTCGGGCTCAAAGTATAAAAATAGTAAAAAAAATTTTTGATTTTGGCAATATTATCAATTGTAGTTTAACCCAATGATCTTCAAAACCAACAAATCTATGGTATAATACTTTTTAGAATGGATATCTTTTAGTTTTACGTAACCGTAGGGTTATCCAAAACAGACTATAGGAAGTTTTCTGTGAATAAATGAAATATTGTTTTTAATTTTATGGTTTTTTTTTTAATTATTTATCAATTACTTTCCATGACAATTACGAGCGAAGGACAATATCTTTTGAGTGACGATCACGTTCACGCTTATAGACATAAATTCCATAACCAAAATTGATCTATTTTGCAATACAAAAAATTACAAACAAAAGCGTATAACTTTTAAGTCGCATAAACCGCTATTTGACAGCGTAATTGTTAACAATGTGTTATTTGGTAACATCTTCGAAATTCTAGTTTTGATTTCATGTCTGTTTAACCTTCTTTCCTTTCCTTCTATTCCTTTCTCCGCTGCTCCGCTGAAGTCATCAGTCGAAAAGTGCCAAAGCATTGATTGTTGATGTTGTTGGTGATGGTGATGCTTATGACGACGGTATGATCGTTTCTTGACTGCTGCATAACTCCATGCTGCGAGTATTCATGGTTGCAGCAGTATTTTGTTGTTACATTTTATACGATACGATTATACGAGTATGATATGATGCGATATTATTGCTGCTTTATGTTTTATTTTGTTTTGGCTGCTTTTTACCTGTTTTTGTTACTGTTTTCGGTCATCGAAATGAACCACGTACAACTTGAAAAAGAAATGCATTTAAGATCAAAGAATATACCGCCACGAAAAATCATACAAATCAAATGAAATTATATAAAATTCATAACGAATGAATGATGGAAGGCTGGTGAAGAGGCGGTGGGAAGAGATGGAAGAAGCAGAGTGGAAGAAGAAAAAAAAAAAATTCATCAGAGAATCATCTACAGTTTTATTCTTCATCTTGTTGTTGTTTTTTTTTTTTTGTTTTTGCTTTACCAGTTCTTTTTTGGTGTTACTTGTTGCTGTCGTTGTTAGCGTTGTGGTTGTTGTTGTTGTTGTCTTACCTGCAATATGATGCTTATTATGCATTTTGAATGATCCAACAGGCGCAACAATAAAATGATATTAAATCCAAAATTAACTTAAATGAAATGCAATCAAAATTGCAGCAGCCAAAAATAAAAACAAAAGAAAAAAAAATGGTTTGAAATCGAAATAACTTAAATATTTTATTTTCTTTAAGAAAAAATGCTGATCACCTGCTTTTGCATTAATTTTCTTAGATTTTTCTATAAATGAAAGGAGTTTGCTTCCATGAAATTTACAAAAATGTTATGCTTTAATTCATGATCTCGAAATGATCTCGAAAGAAGTCATACTAAAAAAATTATTCCATAATAAAATCATATTGAGGCTAAATCAAAATTAGAAAAGAGGCTGAGGGAGAGGCTTACTGAAGACCGAGAATAAGAAGAACCTTATAAAGAGCGTTATATCTCGAAAACCGAACGTAGTGAAGAAATTCTCAGTTTTGTTTCTGATTGAGGTTTTAGGTTGTGAAAGCCCTTCGCGAAGGCATAGTTAGGCATACTGCTTTATAAGGCCAATTTCCTCAGCTTGAGTAACCAACCGTTAATAAGTTCTTTTATTTCTATTCTAGCTATCGCAATAGCTCATAAAGACTTCATGCAAAAAACAAAATACTCAAAGAACTGCGTTTAGTCAGATTAACTTAAGAGCATTAAAGGCACAATGATATTAAACAGATATATGTAGGTATAGATATCTCCAAAAGTCGTCTATTTTTATTTTTAAAAAAGAAAGAGAACTGTTCTGACATCTTTGAAACTAAGCTTTTAATGAATTCATTTCGAGATTCTTTTGAAAGAAAATTCTTCTCTTCTCCGCCGCCATACCGTCGGCAATTACAACGATTAAGTTGATTGTAATAAATTAATTAAATAACATTTCACAGAACAAATACTGTCGTGTAAAAAAATTATTTATTTCTTTGCAATTTTCAATTGTTTAATAATAATTGAATAGAGAATGATGTATTATTTCTATTAGCTTGTGAATAAATAA
This sequence comes from Conops quadrifasciatus, assembly GCA_949752815.1. NCBI lineage: Eukaryota > Metazoa > Arthropoda > Insecta > Diptera > Conopidae > Conops > Conops quadrifasciatus. The sequence goes on along the minus strand of OX457077.1, from coordinate 37,092,388 downwards.
GATTTCAATCAATAGTATCGTAACTATGTCGTATTAATCTCTAGTTAGTTAAGCCGGATTTATTTCAAACGCATACGTACTTACGTCTGTCAGTCTTGCCTTTCCTCTTTCTCTCTCGCGGGGTGATATGTCAAAAATGACATATCATTAAAACCTAAAGCGAAACAAACAAACAAACAAACACACAAAAAGCTAGAAAAACAAAAGATAGCGAGACAAAAGTTTCATTCAACTAAAAAAGCTTCTGACCTACACCAAAAACTTGTTTGAGAAGTTGTCAAAATTTATACTCGTATCGTGAGCGAACGACTTCGTTTGAAGTCAAGAAAACCAAAAACAAAGTAACGAAAAACAATACAAATTCTTTGTGTTCATTAAAATCGATCATGCTTATCATTTATTGTTCTTTCACTTCATTCAAGCACGGTCACCGCTATACGTTGTCATCAATCAACTTAATCTTGTCTTTTTTGTGGTGGCCAGATTCTTTCTTTCGTCGTTCATTTTTTTAATTATTCTATCTAAACTGGTGCGACAATACCTTTTCTCTAAAAATACCTTTTTTTTCTGTTTGATTGGAATGTAGAATATTTCATACGAGTGTAATATATTTAAGACTTCGAAATGTGTTGTGTTGTGTTGTGTTGTGGCATTTGTCAGTTGAATTGATTGGGGCTACCGAAATTCTTGGTAATAAGTTGGGCATGGCCAAAGCTTCGGTGTCAAGATATTCAAAGCAGAAAGCGCGAGCATAGACCCTAATCAAAAGCCGGCCAGAAGCTACAAAAAATGTGAGTGAGATAAATTTCTTTATCAATCACAATGAAGCCGTTTTTTCATATTTTATTATATCCTTCCACGTGCATCGGCACGTGTGTGTTCTCTCCTCTCCTCCCCTCCTCCTCCGCCACCAGTAAGGTTTTTCATATTATAATCATTTTGGGGTCAAAGCCTGTTTGTCACTGCTCTTCTTCCTATTTTTAGAATATTACCTATCGTAACATAATAACATAATATAATCATTTTATACTCTTTCAATACAATCAAATCTCTATACACAAAAAATATCATGGTTTTAAATTGCAATAACCCAAGAATATAGTCAAAATAGCTATCAAAATACCGTAAGTTAACCCTAAAAATAGTAAAAATCACCAGCAAAATTGTAACTTTTTAACAGTTAAAGTAAAACTTTCTATGAAGGTTCTAAGTTAACAATAAAAATCACTTTCAAATCTGTAAGTCAACTGGAAAAAAAATAGTATAAATAACCATCCGAACTGTAAGTTAACTGTAAATATAGCAGAAATAACTAATAAAATAATTAATTAAAACCAATTAATAGTAAAAATAGTAGAAATATTCTGATGATAAATTTTGTATTGTACTATAAAAATAATAGTAATAACTATTAAACTTGTTAGTTAGCTTTAGAATTAGTAAAATCAAAAGTTAATTGCATAGATCGTTAAAATTACCATTAAAATTGCAAGCCTTTAGAAAACAACCGAAAGATGATAACCATCATACTCTGTTATTTAACTAGCTTAACTTTAAAACTAACTTTAAATATAGTAGTTTAACTTTAAAAACAGTAAAAATAACTATAAAAATCGTAAGTTAACTGGAAAAGTTGTAAAAATATCTCTGTAACTGTAAGTTTGCCATAGAAACAGTTAAGGTTGTTTCAATTTGTATAATAACTAACAATTGTCTAATAAAAGTTATACAATCAGAATTTTACCTAAAGCTCACATACAGTTTTAATGATTACTTTACTAATTTTATTGGTTGGTGGAATTTTAACCAACAAGTTTTCTGAGTGTACCTATACATTTCGGAATAGAAATTCTCAAGGATAAAATATACATATATGTATATTTTTTGCGAATAAATTGTTTAATAAAAAAATCTGCTTTAATTAAATTTCATGAAATTATATTGGTATTATTATCTCGTGATATATGCTATGGAGTTCTGAATTGAATTTCAATATAATCAAAGTAACTTGATAAAACTGTATCGACAGTAAAAATAATGAGAATGTGTTTATTTATTTATTAAACGAATATTGTTCGAGCTACGAAATTGTTTGAGGTTGAGAAACTTTAATGAAATGATACTCACATGTGTATACTATTCATAAGCGAAATATTCTTATGAGATTTTTTCCGAAATTGTGGTAAAAAAACGTTTTAACCTTTTTTAATAGTCTCGCTGTGGATTTTGTCGGTCTGTGTGATAATTAGTATCATGTTTCTTCTTCAAATGTTCAAAGTATAAAATGCATATAATCGCATAATTCATTTTACGACTCATTCATTAACTCATCAATTGATAGATAACAAAATTTACTAAAATTTATATTTTAAATTTTTTTGCCTTCATAAAAACTTTTCAGCTTGTACTTTTCGATAAAATCAATGGCCGTCATTCATTTGGAAAAAGTTAATAATAATAATAATAATAAGACTATTATTATTGAACGATGCTTAAAAGACCTCGAAAATGATCAATTAATCAAAATATATAGACAGATTGTTAAGAAATTATTAACAAAACAACAACAACAACAACGACAATAATAACCAATACAATAATTGCCATAAAATAAAACAGAAGCTGCTAATAGTGATGACGTAGAGTGCAAAATTTTTAATAATATACCGCCAGCGAACAACTAATAAATAGTTTAACAATAAATTTTTCTAATTTTAAAGATGAAAACTGCAAATATATTTACAGACATTTTAAAAAGTTTGGAAAAAAAGAAGAACCTGTAGAGAGAGTTTAATATAAAGTTGAATTTAATCATTGTTAATTCAGAAGAAAGGTAGAGCATTAAACCAGCATCTGTTTTAGGATTTTCTGTGCTACATTTTCTTGGCAAAAATGAAAATCTGATCTGATGAAAATTTTTAGCGCCATCCTTAACTTTTTGCTCTTGAATTCGTCAATTAAAAACTGATGGATTTTCGAATAATTTCTTTTAAAAGACACGATTTATCTTTAAATAATGTTAAGCGGAGGCATTTTAAGAATTTTAAGAAAAAAATCATTTGAGCCATTTAATTATTGAGCGAAAAAATCGAATAAAAAGCAAGCGTCAAAGAATAGAAAGAAGTCAACACAGCTTCAGGTTAAAACAAAAAAACCTTAAGAGAAAGGAGGAGCGACCAAGCCAAGGCGCTCTAGAAAAATCAAGTGGTTTCGGGCACGAAACCACAACTTTTTCCTGGCCCAAAATATTGAGCTGATATGGGTCAAGAGAGCTCAAAGAGACTAAAGCGTTTATTAAGTATTTGCTTTGCTAAATGTCGCAATATTTCGTTTCCATTTTTTCCCCTCATTTTGACTTTTTGTTTGTCTCTTGCCTCTTACTCGTGCCCTTTTTTCTTAATCTTCCTCTTCTTCTTCTTCTTCTAATCTTGTTCTTCTTTTTTAACTTTCATATGCGGTAAATTCAAACAGGTTAAATATACTTAACTCGCAATAGCATTGATTTAAAAACCTAAAAACCAAAAGCAAAAAAAAAAAAACGGGCTCTCATAATAACAAAAAATCATATTTTCTGTTTTGTCAGAAAGACCTTCTGGCGCCTTTCAAATGCCGTAAAGACTCTGAAGCGGAGGCTGTCTCTGTAACGAAAAAAAAGAAGATTCCTTTGTGCGCGCATTCTTCTCACTGAATGCTTTCACACCTCCCTAAACTGCCAAGTAATGGACTGGAAAACTGCAAGCCATGCGAGAAGAAGGCCAATTAATTTTCTTGCCCTCTTGCTCTGCGGTTCTCTTCGGTTCTCTTCTGTTCTCCTCCCCCGCTACGCGCCTTCTACGCCTCGTTTTTCGTGCTGGCTGCCAGCTCGCATGACAAATGATGCTTTCCGAAATGTTCGAAAATCATGATTGCGCAAATTTCGTACGTACGTACGTATGTATGTATCGTGTGTACCCACCATGGCCCGCATGTTGTGGTGGCATCGGCTTGATTAGCGTATCCTTGCTTCCTAACATTTCTCACTTCAGTCTTCGGGTCGCTTCCTCTACGACAACGACCGAGCTCGCTTTTCTCATGTGGTGTGTGCGTGCGGTCGGTGTTCGATCGTCTCAAACCCAAGCCCGATCCCAATCGATCTCTTCTCTTCTCTGCTCTTCTCTGCTCTTCTCGTTCTATTCTATGCTCATGTATCATGTGTGGCTGGTGCTGGTGCTGCCGCAATGACCCAAAATTCTTAATTCTGACACTAAAATCGTTCATGCCCGAAAAAAGTGTCAACCCAAACAAAAGAGCCGCGCCGCCATCAAACGAGCCGATCGTGTTCGGCTCCTTTAAGTCACACCAGGGTGTCCTGATCGGCGGGTTTCATCTTTTGTGCTCGAGTGTTGTTGGTGATGAGTTACAAAATATTTTATTAATGTATTATCACACTTTAAGGCTCTCTTCCCCCTTCTTCACACTCTCTTACTCACTCGCGCTCTCTGTTTTTCTCTAATTCTCATTGTGTGTGTGTGTGTGTGCATCGTTGGGTGCATGGTTGTTGTTGTTGTTGTTGTGGTTGTTGTATGTGCACGATCACGACACGATCGATGATGTTTTATTCCTGTTTTTTTTTTGAGATTTTTTGATTTTTTGATTTTTTTTTAGGTGTTTTTAGTTCATTTGCGTCGGCTTCGGATTTATTGTGCTCAAATCCGGGCCTCTCTGTTTCTCGTTGTTGTTGTTGTTGTTATTAAAATTTTTTTATTATTTTTTTTTAAATTAATACAAACGATTAAGCATCATTAGGCCTGGCCTGGCACGCTGTCGAGCCAGGAAAATTAGTTACGCACTGACCAGAAAGAAGCGACTTGTATTGAAAATATTAGGTCTTACAAATTGATTACCAACTCTTTTTGTATGACAGTTGGTTGTTTTAATCTGGGTGAGTCTGGGTGGTCTCACTTCAAGTTTCCTCTGAAGGAGTGGAAAATCCATCACTCAGCCCTGGGCAGCACCCTGCTGGACTTGAACAGCACTCGATTGAGTTAGGCAAGGATTCTAAATAGTTAAACCCCGAACACTTTCTCTTTCAAAATCCTTAATTTTTCAATAAAAGTCTTTAATCAGCCTCCATAAGCCTTTTTCTATACGTCTTACGTCATCCCTTTCCTTTTTAACGTGTTTTTTATTGTTCAAATGATTGTTGAAATACCAAAAAAAAACAACTGATAAATGTCCTTCTTATGGCATTTGACAACCAAGTGTCCTTTTCTGTTAACAGCTGTCAAAAAGTGGCACCTTTTTGATACCAGATTTTGTGGAGACCGGAAATATTTGTGTGTGTCTTCAAAGGTTACGTTTGCGATTACGGTTTACCTTTCGGTTGTCTACAGCCTCGACAACCGTCCGCAGCAGCATTAGCAACAACAACAACAACAACAGCAGCAGCAGCGAACAGTCCGAACCAGACTCAAACCTATTTAATCGAAACAAGTACAAGCGTAATCGGAAATGTCGTTTCCGGATCAATGAAAGATCATAGCATAACTTCTCTAAATGTTCTGCGGCAACGTTTAAAAAGGTTTATCCCCAAAATAGTAGAAGAAGAAGAAGAAGGAGGAGAAGCAAGAGCACAGCTCAACCAAAGTATTTGAACTGATGTCTGTTGTTTGGTCAATCAATTTAACGCTTATGACAAATGGCAAATGCGATACTTTAAATCCAGTTTCAGAATCCTACAAATTCAGTGGTCTCTCTCTCGCACTCTCTCCCTCGAGGCTTTTTCTCAATGGTTTTTAAAGGATTAAAAAAAAAAAAGTTAGTGCTTTGTATAATATACCCGGTGATGACAGCTACACAGAGAAAAATAGTACCACATAAAAATAAGAACAACTCCTTATTGAGCCATTTTCCTATGAAATCTTAGCAAAAAATACTAATAATATGCTTTTTTCATAGAGTAAGACTTCTCTTAGTTTTATAAAGTATATCTTATTCTCATGAAACACAAAGTTAATCTTATTAATTTGTGATTTTAATAAGAAATTTATATTTTTTCCCGACAGAAACTCTTGCAATCTCAAACAAGTCTTTATGCAAGTATAAAGAATTCTTATTATTTTAATTACTTTTTTTAATAAGTAAAAGTATATATATATAAACACTTTTTATACAGATTAATATCGTCGCTCTGGCCGAAACTTTGATAGTAATATTTTCGCTGTCAGGTTTACTACAGATTTATAATTCAGATTAATTTTTTTTACATTGCCATTGTTTATAATGGACGATGTTTACTTCTCAACTTTGAGTACTTTCCGTCTTTATAAATGAAATATATTTTGCAAACAAATAATAAATAATAGCATATTACTTTTCAGGCTTTAACCATGAAATTTTGTCAATATTCCGATTAATATTCTTGAAATCTTTGATGAATAAAATTAAATAAAAAACATTAATAATTATTTTGATTTTTATAAGACTATTATGAAGAGTCTCTTATTGAATTTGTATTTTAATATGACTGTCTTTTTTAAATTTCAATCAAATTTTCTCTATGGTTTCCTCTGGTTTTCTCTATGGCCTCCTTCTTGGATTTCTATGCTTTTAAATCTGACTGTTTTTCTTCTATTTTATGCGGTGTTTTGGCTCTGTGTACAGATAACAGATTGCTATATTGTCTATTTACCAATCAATCAATCAATTTCGCTTCAGTTTAACCCATATTTGACCAACCCGTCAATCATATTAAATGAAAATATAACACGTCAAACAAAGACAAATTAAACGAAAGACATTTTGTCATATGGCAAAACAGGCTCCAAGGCATATTCTACGCAGAAGACATATACAGCATCATTGAATCAAAACAACATATGTATGTATGTATGAACCAACCAACCAAACAACCGAGCAAAGGATTTGTAACCTCTTCAAAGACACTTTTGCCACTTAATTTTTAACCGAAATTTTGAAAAATGATCTTGTTATAGTGTCGAAAAATCACACCAAACGACAGAGGCCAACCGGACCGCACCCGGATCGTGTCTTTGACGTTCGTTACACTTCGTTGGCGCTGCAGGATTTACTGCTTCTTGACAGGAATTTTGTAATGAGTTTCTTAAATAATTTGGTCTCTCAATATTACCGAACGACCAGCTGTCGGCCACACCCCTTTCAAGGCTAATTCGAAGCAAGGAATTGAACAAATACGCGCTTCAGGGCCGATTAGCGCGCGGTGTCTTTTGTTGTCTTGTGAGGAAGGTTCCGCCGGTAGGGCAGCGCTCTGGCCGTCCGATCGAAGCGGGAGGGAGAGCGCAGGGTGAAGCGGAGGGTGTGGCGGAGAGGGGGCGAAGGCGAAGGCCTCAAGTGTCAAGTCACAGCTCTTAAAGTAAAATGATACTCAATTAAGTTGCGTGTGGTAATTGTCAATTCTTCCCACACACTTCACTGAACCTCCTTTTTTTTCTTCTCTTCTTCACGCCACACACACACACACACACACACACACATCGCTCTTTCCTCCATTCAGTATTTTTCCTTCTTGATTGTTGCCCTTTGACATTTCGAAATATGATCTAGTGTGAACTCTGAGCTGTCAAACTGTCAACTACTGATTACGACTTTTTTATGAGCTCCCTGGTTTTTCTCCCCCCCAAAATATAATCATAGACAAGTGTTCGCCGCTCTTCTTCTTCTTCTTCTTCGCTAAGCTCGTATTCATTTTAATCATATTTAAATATGCTCATCCACGCCCTCTCAGTCCTGGGCCTAGACCTTGTTTCATTTATTCAATGGCGGCCTACTTTCTTGAAAGATTTGATGTTTTTTACGGTTCTTTTCGTTTCAATTAACTCGCAATCATGCATTCCGCATGCATGAAAATCTCCTCCGAGCCACCGCAAAAGTCTAGCAGCATTCGGTCGGTGAATGGAGGAGAAGGAGGAGGAGGAGGAGGATGTTTTAGAGGACACGGTTACGGTGGCAAAGTTCCAAATTTTGTATGGTACTATTTTATGATGGTTCTGCTGATATTTCTACATCTTTCTTTCCACATTCGGCATTAGATTAGCTATGGGTTTTCGGTGCCCATATTTTTATAATTCATTACAAAATGCCATCATCGGCGGAATAAACCTATTGACTTTTACGAGGCGTTACAAATACATAACTATCTATATACAAACTTAGTATTTTAAACGAAAGAATAGTTCCCATGAAGTAATTGTTGGTGGAAGCAGTTTTTCCCTTGAAAATATCCAAATAACCATTTGCTGTACCATTTTTATTTAGTAGGTACATAAAATACAAACTTAAGAGTGGTATTGCTATGTCATATCCTCTTTAAAAGATAAGAGCAAAATTTATATACAATTTTACTACGAGGAAGTTTAATCCTTGTTTAATATTTCTTTTACTTTTTTGCAGAATACACTTGCCCTAAAATCAATCGCTTTCAATAAATTTCATTTGGTAGGGATCTATACTGAAGTATAGATCGTTATACTATATGTAGATATCAAAAAATCTATTTAGATTTGCTAACTTTAACGACTATAGTTATTTTTCTTATTATTTTAATAATATATAGGCTTATCCAAAAGTACCTATAGGAAATTGAATGTGCATATCTTTCAAACGCCATGTTAGTTCTTTACCACTTTCTTGTATTTCTAATTTACCATAATAGACAATTTTAGCAGTGTAGGAAAATTGTTAAAGCTATTGTAAGTTCTTCTGAAAATCAGTGTTTAATTAAAAAATACCCATCGTAGACATCGGAGAAAACAATACGCAATTTGGTTCAAAAAAATTTGCTCACGACAAACCAAAGTCTGGCAGACCACAAAAAGAGCCGAACAGTTTCAATGAAAACATTGCTGCTGTTTGTGAAAGTGTTGCTAATGAATCATAACCGTCAATGCCATTCGTTATTGCAGAGAATTTAAAAATTCTAAATTTAGATTTTTGAATTGAGGCCTGTAAACATGATTGCGGTGGTCATTTGGCAGATATCTTTTACACCCAGAATTGTCTTAAAACATGCCAGATAATTATTGAAAAACCCAATAAAATTTAAAATAGTCTATTCCCAATATAGAAAAAACTTCCTATAGTCTATTTTGAATAACCCTTTATTTGACTAAACAGCGCAAACAATTCGAATTAGAATGGATGAAACATAATCACTTCTCTTTCTATATTTTTTCAGGTCGTGATTCGGACATCAGTGACACCGAATCCGAGCCTGGTATACCGCTGAAACGCAAGCAACGACGCTCCCGCACCACCTTCACGGCCGAACAATTGGAGGCGCTTGAGCGGGCCTTCAGTCGTACCCAGTATCCGGATGTCTATACGCGCGAAGAGCTGGCCCAGACGACCGGCCTGACGGAGGCACGCATTCAGGTTTGGTTCAGCAACCGACGGGCGCGTCTGCGCAAACATTCGGGCAGCTCGGGCTCCGGCTTGTCGCCCATGAATGGTGCTCCCGCTGGTGGATCCGGTGGCGGTGGCGTTGCTGCCGCTTCGGCACCGCTGGGCTTTGGCAGTTTGGCGATGGGTTCTATGGCCGGCTATAGTCCTGCAGCTGGTAGTACGGCCACCGGCAGCCTCAACGATCATCAGCATGCCCATGCGGCGGCAGCTGCAGCGGCCGCTGCTGTCCATCATCCGCACCATCAGATGAGCGGCTACGATTTGATGGCGGCTCAGTCGGCACAGCACGGCTTTCCAGGCGGTCATTTTCAACATGGTCACTTCGGTGGTCAAAGCTACTATCATCAGGGTAAGAGAACTGAGACGCACTTCCAGTGGCGAAAAGAGCACCTTACACCTTTTCCTCTTCCAGATTACTCCAAACTCAGCATCGACGACTTCTCCAAGCTGACCGCCGAGAGTGTCTCCAAGATCTCACCCTCTCTGCATCTCACCGAAAACTATGCCAAACTGGAGACGCCCGGCAACTGGTCTCAGGCCGCCTACCATCTCAACCAAACGGCCGCCGCAGCGGCCAACTACGGCGCCACGGCAGCACACCACGCCCACACCTCGGTGGCCCAGCATGCGCTCAACGATTACCCCAGCAGTGCCGTGGCCGCCGCCGCCGCTGCTCACGGCAACCAGTTGAACCCGGCCGCTGCGGCCGCCGCTGCAGCAACAGCAGCTTACGGCAATCATACGCTGCCGACGCAAAGTCAAGCCAAGTATTGGTCATGAGTCGTCGGTTCGCCAGACGGAGCAATAAAATTCGCATAAAATTCGTATAAATCTTAAATAAAAAAATGGCAAACAATTAGAATTAAAACTTTCGATGGTTGAGCAACTTTCGACGGTCTCGAGCAACCATTTTGCAAATATTGTAAAGTACATAATTTGTTCTTTTCAAACGTTTACTTTCGACTTGATTTTTCCAAGGCAGAGATGGTCCAATCAATCGACCTTGGCCATAAAGTGCGCCAAGGAAAAATTGTAAAGAATTTTGTAATTAAAAAAAAAAAAACTCTAGCTCTGTCGCGCTTCGTTTTTTATTATAATTTGTTTGAGCTCAATCAGCTCAGAAAATATTTATGCACACAAAAGATATTTTAGTTTGTACAATGACAACAACAACAAAGAAACACTTCTCTCATGCAATAAAAAAGCAATTTAAAGAAAATTAATTTTTACATAATTATTTGAAGTACATATAATTATTTTATCTGAGTATAAGACCGGCGAAGAAATTCTGAATAAATGAATTTTGATTTTACTATTAAGAATCGAGGGCGTCACTAATTCACTGAAGTAGTATGAAAGAAAAAATTATAAATTAGTGTTTAAAAAATATGTTAATTATACGACAAGATATGACGAAATTTGCTACAATTTGTTTTTCAAGAAAATTTGAAATTGCAGCTTTTTTAACAAACGAAACTAAATTAACTTCGAACAAAAACAATTCCAGGCCGAACCCATTCTAAAAGCTAGATGCGTTGTAGTCGAATCAAGTGCAAAATATAACCATTTTTAAACTGAAACGAAATCAAACACCAAATAAAATACTCATCGAGCCAAAGTATTACAATCACATTGACTGAAACCGACCCGAAACCAAGTTTCAAAGCACTTAAGTCTTGAATTGAAAACGTACAATTTTGAATGGTTCGATTTCGAGTGGGTCCGATTTGGATTGGATTCCAATTTGAATTACTTTATGCTAAAAACGGTTTAGTTTGAAACTAGTTTCGAAGCTGAAATAATTTTGGTATGAAGCTGAAATACTTCGAAACTAGTTTCGGATTGAACCGTTTTCAAGACAAAGTAATTCAAAATGACCCACTCAAAATCGAACCATTCAAAACTGAACTGACCGAACTGATTGAATTCGAGTCTAAAGTTATTCAAAACCGTTGATTCTGCTTCGGTTTTAGTTGATCAATCAGGTTATTGTAATACTCATACCGATGAGTATTTTATTTTGATTCGATGAGTATTTTATTTTGATTTGTAGTGAATTTTATTTTGATTTGTAGTGAATTGAAATAGGTTCGAATTGGAATTTGTATGTACATATACATATATATATACGTATTGGTTTTGGATGTATCCATTATAAAATGGATTCAGATAAAATAGCCTTTTAAAAATGGATTCGTATTAACACCGGATCCTCCGGTTTTAAAACGGAAGTTCTGTTTGAAATAGCTTGGAATAGCTGGGATTTGGTATACATTCGGTTTTAAATTATATTTTGCCTGCTGTGGTCGGTTTGCAATGGACTAGATTTTAAATGGAGTCGATTTGAAATAGTTAAGTTTTGAGTGGGTCCAGATTGGAATGGCGTTTGCCTTGATGAGAATCAATTTGTTTTGAATATGATTTTTAATAATTTCGAAACGCCTTCACTTTTGAGTTTTATATCAGCTTGGATTGTTACGATTTTTAATGACTCGGAATTACACAATGGACTCCGTTTCAGTCTTGAAAGCGATTTATTTCAGGAGTTAATTTCGAAACAGTAGGTACAAACCGAATTAGAGCGCTTGGAAATATGTAGGTCAGTTTTGAAATAGGACGAATAGTCCTAACGGCAGTAAGTAAGTAGCCGTGATATTTATTTCATAGCCTCTTTACGATGATATTCCGTTGATTCCTGTAAGTCTTAAAGTCTTAAACCAATTAAAAGAAACACGATTTATTGAATAGAATAAAGTGTTTAGGAATTTTATTATAGTTTAAGAATATTATTTCATAGATCCTGATTAAGTTAAGTAGATTGAACTTTAGTTAATTGATCCTTAAAACACTCGCTGTTGATCAAGAAAAGTGTTATTAAACAATAGTAAGCTGTATTGTATGTTTGTTTGATATCGATTTTATTGTTGAGGTGACAGACAAGGAAGAACAAGGAGGATCAGGGAAGAACAAAATTGCATACAATTCAGAAAAAGCCTTTGGTAATTAATAAAAGCTTTTTTGTTTGTAAGAAAATAGAATTGAATTTTTTAAATTGAATTTTGAGTGGATTTTTTGAATATTTTCTTAAGAGTTTTGTTGAATGAAACTGCATTTTGACTTGAATTTTTTTTTTTCGTTAATAATATTGACCATATCAGACTTACTTTTGTAATTATTTGACACATTAAATTTTTTTTTTGCTACATTTTGTTACCTACAAAGAGCAAATTTTGACTTGAATAGACTTTTTTTCTGATTTTTCTGATTTTAGGCTTTGCCGCCTTTTTAAAATATTATTTATTTTTAACAAAGTATGTATTCTTTTCAATACACACACATTTTAAATTAGTAGTGGATATACATAGGTAAATAAATATGTACATACATAGATTTTATGTATATAAGACTAATGCCACTAATGCTTTAATTTTAAAAAAATGTATAATATGAAAATCTTTCGGATACAATAGAGTGAGTATATATAAAGAGTGTATATATTGGTGAAGAGAAGTGGTGAGGGGGGGGGGACAAAATATTTACGAGTAAGTATTTAATATAATAAACATTTAAGTGTATAAATTACATTTTCTGTTAAATATTTTCATCTTTTCAAACATGAAACATATTTATTATAATTATTGTCTTGTTGTTTCTTTAGTATTGTTTAGTATTGTCTTCAGTATTTTATTCAGTTTTCAAAGTGACTCTTGTTGTTATTATTTATTAAAATTTGCTGTTATTTTTCTCCTACTCTTTATTTATTGTCTTTTACGCAGTGTATTTTCCACCTAAAGTCTTTCCTTTCACGTAACTCAAAATATGTTTAAATTATAATAAAAATTTGTGAGATTTATATTTTTTTTTTGTTGTTGTGTACAATGTTTTATTGTGTATAATTTTGAGTATTATTTAAGTATCATTTAAAATATCATTGAAATATAATTAAATATCTGGTTATAAATTATTAAAAATTGATTAATTGATTTTCTTTTTTTGATACTTTAAAGAATTTTATAGTTTTTTAAAAGCTTTTAATACATACTACATAATTTATAATATAATTTTCATTTCCTTTATTTATTTATTGTCACAATAAGTAAATTTTTTGACATTTTTTAACTCTGTCTGTCGAAAATTGTTTTCTTCTAGGCATAGAATGCTTTTGAATATTTTAATTAAATATTTTTTTCCTTTCGAAAATTTTGCTAGCATTTTTATACTCATTATCATTATTATTGTTTTAATTATTATTATTGTCTTTTGTGTATTGTTGTGCAACATACTCTTTATATCATTATTTTAAAAATATTTTTATATTTTTATGGCCTTTTTATTTTTCCTCAGTAGAATAAATATTGGGCATTTTGTCTATTTTTATTTTGTTATTAATTGTTTAAAAAAAAACAAAATAAATTTCAATTTTCACAAGTTCGGAAACGAAAATAATTTTTTCTCGCAAGATTTTAAAAGTTTGCTAAACGTTCTTTTAATCAGAAATAAAAAGAATAAATAAATAAAATGGAATGGAAATAAAATAATAAAGTGAAATAAATAAAATGGCCTGAAGTGAAATTTTTATTTTTATAACGACGAAATTCATTCTATAGAGCGAAATTTTATAAAAAAAGTTCTAGAAACGGACTTAAAAACAGTAAAACAAACAGATAAATACTCGTAGATTAAGGAAAAAAGAAATTAAGAAGCAGAAAAAGAGAAAAATGAGAAGAGAAAAATGTGAAGAGTTCCATAATAACACAAAACCGACCACCTCCCCTTTAAGTCGGAAACAATTTCCGAAGGTTTTCATTCCAGGCTTCATAGCTTCTCTATCACTTAAGATTAACGAGATATTGTGCTGTTGTGTCCCAGATAAAGTAATTCTTCAAAACTATTTTATTTTCAAGCATAATAACAATACAATACATTTTGCCTTTTTATTTCTGATTTCAGATCGTTTATTCTGATAGTCGGTTTCGGATTCTAAAGGTTTTACGGTTTCTAGAAACCTCTGAAAAAGCACTGCAAATTTTGAAGATTTTAGAGATTTTTCAAAGACAAGATTTTTCGTAGAAGAGAGAAGATAACGATTTCTAGAGAAAAGGTTATCTCTTTTCTCGGAAAAAAAAGCAAAATATCTTGAAAACTTGTTGTGAAGGATAAAGTCTGAAATTTGCATTCGTTTTAGACTCGTCAAAAACATTCGGAGAAGTATAGTTTTTTTTACGATTTAAAAAATCATTTTAAGATCGTCTTAAGAGAATAAGTACAGAATTAAAAGGAAAAAGTTATAATAGAAAACGTACGTAATAGTTTCAAATAAAACGTTAAAGTGGAGGAAGAACAAGAAGAAGAATAAAAGGAAGAAGTAGAAAATAACCAAAAGAAAGAGAAAGGGAGAAGAACTCTTTAGAAGGCTTTAGAAAACTTTTTACAGACAAAATCTCGTTCCTCGAATGAATAATAAGTCAAAAATACGAAACAAAAAAAACAAGCTAATAAGCTTAATAAAATCAGAGCAAAAAAAAAAGTGGAAGGATACGGGATTATAAAAGGACAGAGTAAATAATAAAAAATTATAATCAAAACAAGACAAATAAATCCTTTAAGAAACTATATAGTATTTCTTTTGAAAGCAGTTAAAATTCGTTACGTTATGAGTTTTTCAACCAATTTTACAGTTGAAATAAATTTCTGAGAAAACATAAGGATTTAAGGAATTTCGAAAATATACTTTATACGCTTTTAATTTTTGTAACTTTTGTATTTTTTTTATTTGTAGTTATTTTAATTTGACATAATAGCAGTCAATGTTTAATTTTTTAAAAGAAAACGAGCATCATTTATTACTCAACTGCTGTAGGATGATTATATTGTACAATATTAATTATATTGTACAACCAACCACCTTCGAATAGCTTAAGAGCACCACCACATTCTGATGTATGGATGCCACCAGAGACTAAATTATATCAGTTATAGTAAGAATCTTTCCCGCTAAAGAATTTGAGAATTATTAATATATTTTTATTATTTTTGTTTTTAATTTATAACTTCTTTCTTCGGGATTTTTATCATTCTTTAGATATGCAATTATTTTTATAAGCTTCTCCTTTTTGATATGGTTTGTTTCAAGCTGATATTCTTGATATTTTGATATAATGTCGTTTTTTTCTTTTCTTGTCATAGTCTCTCTGTAATAATGATGCGTGACTGACATCCATCACTCTATCAATCAAACAATTTAGGCGTATATACGAAATCTCTAGAACTTGTTAGACTCAGTTCTGCCTCTTTTCTAAAGGATTATTCATCCATTTTTAAGGTGTGCAGATATAGAGTATGTTGCCTTTGATTTGATAAATTGATAAATTGATTATTGATTTTCTTGCTTTCCATTCCTTCATTGATAATTATGTATATATTTTTAATGTCTATGATATTGTCTTTTTTAACTGTGATATATTTTTCTACGTATTGTTACTCCTTCGGTAATTGTTATTGTCATTATTTTTCTTTCGAAAATATCGTATATAGAATAAATATTGTAAATATGTATGTACGTTATAAATATTTCAAATAGCAGAAGTAGGTATATACGTTTGTGTGATTATATGCAGCTTTGTATTAAAAACCTCCATTTTTTTTTAAACTGCTCTAGTTGTGATAACTCTCGATGATCATCGTCGGCCGTCGGTAGCTTCGTCGATACAGAGCTGCTATGCGTGGCGGTGTGCCCCAAGAGGTGCTGGTGCTGGTGGTGCTGCTGAGGGTTGGCGTGGACGACAACGACAACGACAAGGGCGACGGTGGTGGTCGTGGTCGTGGCAGGCGTCGACTGTTGTTGGTTGGCAAATTGTTATTCATCATGCTGGCTTGTTCATCGTATGAGCGGCGGCGAAAAGCGCGTACACCCGGCACCGCATAACCACCACTACCCACTGCTCCCTTGCCGAAGCCGTTACCGACGCCATTAATAGTACCAATACCACCAACACGATCACTCCACGAGACCACCGGACGAAAAGGTAGGAAACAATGTTTACAAACGGCTGCGGCGGGTCGACGAAGTCGCTCGCGTGGGGGGTAGTATTCGACCTTGAGATCAGCAAAGTTGTAGGCCGAGGCAGACAGAGACAGAGACAGAGACAAAAACCGAGGACGATGATGATGACGATGACGTTGTAATGTTGTTGTTCGTTTGTTGAAGAAGAGTAAAGAAGAATAAAGAGTATTATATTTTAATTAATTTTTGTGTAAATTTTAAAAAATATACCATAATATCAATTTACACACAAAAAAAAACTAATAACTATGAATGTTTTTACTAATAAGAGTGCGTATAATTTTTTTCTTCCAATAAGATGCAATATTTTAAATTATTCAAAGACGAACACAAAGATATTTTCTTTTAACTCTAAAAGTTTTATAAATTCTTATATCGTTAATAATAGAATTTTTATATTTTTTATATTTTATATTTTTTATATTTTTATTACATTTTTTATATTTTACTTTTTTACATTTTTATTATATTTTTATATTTTACATTTTTACATTTTTATTATACATATTTTTATATTTTATTTTTTTACATTTTTATTATATTTTTATATTTTATATTTTTGAAATATAGACAAATATCAAGCACTGACAATCTACCACATTAACATTTTGTGGGCAAAAAAGCGAAAAAAAAATCTTCAAAAAAATCTCGTAAAGTACGTTCTCGTTCTCGATTTTACGATTAAAAAAAAAAAAAATGCCTGCAGATTTTTTTCACTAAAAATATTAATAGTGGATTTGTGCTGAATATATAAAAGAAATATATTCAACGAATATATTAAATATAATTACAGTTTCAAATATCCTTGATTTTCTGAATAATTTAATATCTTATTATTTATTTTTATATTGATAAAAGCTTTACGGTATCAGAAAAAGCAGACCTTTCACAGAAGCAGACACAAGAATTACAATAAAAATTATAATAATAAGAAGAAGAAGAAAACACATATAAGCAGAAAAAAGAAAAAGGAAAACGGAAGAAACAGAATGCCTAAGAAAATCTAATTAACATTCCTTCAAATACACAAAAAATACCATTTCTTTTCGAGCCTGTCAATCCAAAATAACCAATATAAAAAAATAGCGCTAAGCCGAAAAAATATTTACATTTAAAAGGACATAAATAAGAGCACCAAAAGGACAGTAAAAACATTTATACACACATTCCTAGCAATCGCTAAACTCATTTATTACAAAACGATCATGAATCAGTGATGAAAATTCACGCTTCTCGCTGATTTCCGAAGAACTATGGACAAAAATCTGTTCAGAAAAAGTGAGTTTTTTAAGGAAATTGAAAATAATTTATATTTTTTTTTTTTTTTTTTGAAGACCCAAAAATCGAAAACCATGTTTTTTTTTTTGCTTCACTTTTTCGTTCGTTTTATTTACCTTTTCCTTCACCTTTCTATTTTCAACTGTAATTTGTTGCAGTGCAGTGAACGAAAGGTTTGTGCATTCAAAAAAGGTTTGTGCATGAACTGAGCAATGATTTTTCAAAAGAAACACAACAGAAGTCCAGAAAGGCCTAAAAGTAGGCTGTGAATGTTTTCAAAAGAGGAAACATGTCAACAAGCAGTGGCGTCAAATGTTTCTGCAACATTTCAGGAAACAGATGCGTGGCGAATTCATTTTGAAAATGAATGTCAGAACTATTGAATTCTGAATTTTATTTCAGAATTAAAATCATCGCTTTTAGTGTGTCCACAAAGTTTACGATAATAAGATGTGCAAATTTCAAAACATTTTTGCAAAATATTATGACAAAATCAAGAAACTAAACATATTTGAAATACAACAATTACCACAAAAACTTACTTTATTGTCATAACTTTTATAATAGAATTTTACAAAAAAGTTTTTTGGCATTTGGCACAGACACACACACACACTTAACATAAGTACACACACATACACAGAAACCTGGTTTTTAGATACCACCTAGAAGAAGTACAATGAATAACCAGTGACAGATTTTATGCTATTATTGTATGTACTTGTATCTAATTTGCCTCCATTCATAACATAAATCTTTGTCACAAACTTTGTCCTCAACACTAACACATACAACAACAACAAAAAGGATGTTATAACCGCGTGTGAAGGAAAATTATTATGTTTTTCAATTTTTTTCTCCACAAAAGGACAAAGAAAACTATGGCAAAAGTTTTGAAAAATAAATGAAGGAAAGAATAGCAAAATAATAAAAGAAGCAGAAAAGTTTGAATTTATAGAAAATTTCATTAAGACTACGATTAAATTAGAAAACTCTTTATTCAGACAACATCTGAACACGACAGTCGTATTTCTTGAACACTTGATTGGCGTTTATATGGAACGCAATATGGCAACATACAAATCGCTGTCGCTGTCGCTGCTCTAATTGAATTTGCCAAAAAAAATTTCTTCAACTAAAAAGAGAAAAAGGAAAAGAGAGGTCGAATTTTATGCTACTTCTAGTGATATTCCAGCGGAAGCCTTTCCCTTCTTCTGTGCATAACGCTAAAACCTACTATAAATTACGAATAAGGCGTTATAATTGACAGTATTGAAAACTATGAGAGAACGAGAAAGAGAGAGAGAGAGCACGCGAAATAGAAACAGTGAGTGTAGGAGAGAGAGACAGAATGAGAGACACATAAAGTTCTTACAGAATACCTTTCCTTGCCCAAACAAAAATACAACAAAAAAAGGATAACAAAGAAATTAGTTTTTTTTACAGTCTGTTGCTTTTTTCTCAGTGAATAATGTAAATGATTTTAAAACGAGTTCTTATATCGGTTGACATTTAATAACCAATTGAGATCACTTCTTAAAGCCCTTGAAATTTTCCTACTAGCGTTAATAACTTTGCTTTTTTTAAATAGATTTTTATTTAAACTTCTAAAAACGTTTAACTATGACCAAGCATCAATATTAGATAAATATTAAATTAGCTCAAATATTAGCTAAAAAAAATAGCTCCAAAAAAATCCGTGTAAATAGACTCTACATATCGAACGATAAAAAGCTGGGACTACCCATTCAGTTTCTTCATTGGAAACATTGTTTAGAAGCTTTGCTGATGAAAAATTGTTGCGGGGCTTCCCGCATGTTTCGGTAATAGTTGTCAACAATGTTTAGTTAACTAAGAAGTCAGGTCTCAGCAACAATGTTTCCGTAAAAGGTATATACAAAGAATATACAGAATATTCTTTGGTATATAGCTTCAATCGGAGCTCGCGTCAAAGAATATGTAATAAATAAATAATACATATAAAAATAATAATACATAATACATAATAATACAATAAAAATAAATAATGAATGTACTGTATATTCTTTGCTCGCGTACAATTATTTAGAAAATTTTAAGGTAACTGAAAAAAGGAAAAAAAATTAATTTGTTATCCTCTTTTTTATGCCTCCAACACTACAGCAACAAAGACGACAACCATGGCCACAACACTCTAAACAAATTTGGTAGGCGTGTGTAGAGACAGAGTAACGAAACACGAAGAAGAAGAAGAAGAAGAAGATGTTAATAAGGTAGATCAAGAGGAAGAGGTATCAACAACAATCTTCACATTAATCAAGGCCATTTACTCATACAAATTGTCTCGTACGTCCGGAACGACTAAACCGTACACCTCCGCCACCGGCACTGCTTCTAACGCCAAAATAACCGCCGCCATAACCACCGCCATAACCACCGCCATAGCTGGCAGACCGTAAGAATCTGTTGGAGGAAGGCAGGAAGCCGGAGCGTGCAATGGAACCGATATGCCGCTTTTGCTGTTGCTGATAGAGAAGAGGCCTCGTTTGATCGTCGGCCCATGATATCTCTGGCGTCCCAACCTCGTAAGACGCTGCAGGTATCGATGAGGGTGGGTCCGGGTAGGACCCTGACTCCGCATCCGATGCCAGTGCCGGCAAACCATTATTAATGCCAAACAATTCGGGATCCTTGGTGGTATCTTTGAGGTACATAATTGCGAATGATAACAATAACGATAGCAACAATATAATTTGTATATACATTTCTTAGGTACAGGTTTATGGTTACAAAAGCGTGGGTGGAAAAAAGCAAATATTGAAATGAAAAGACAAAAGCCTTACCATTCAAGCAATCAATACTCTTGCTGCACTTACCCAGGAAGCGCTTCTGTGATTCATGCAGCGAGTCGTCCCAATCGAGATCGGCATAACTGCCCGGATAGAGCCAATAGCCGGGCTTCAAGTCAACATAATCCATTAGAAAATCGTCCTCTTCATTATCGCGGCGTTTCTGTGGCCAACCGTGTACCGCTGAGCCCCGCAATGCCGCCAGATTGCGTTTCTCTGCCGCCAAAGTGGATGATGCAGCTGTTGAGCCGCTGCCGCCTGCACTCATGCGGTTCGAATTATAACGTGCCACCGAGGCGACATTACGTTTCGATTCCAGATTTGAGTTGAGCAGACCGAGGCGAGCCAGTGCCTCCAGACTGCGTTTGCCACTTGGCGGTAGCTGGTAGTCGCGTGCCAGAGCGCCAATGTTCCGCTTGCCAGGCGACATTAGGCCGCCCGAACGTGCCAAAGCGGCAAGATAGCGTTTGGCTGCAGAAAATGAGTCGACCTCAGCTGAGTCTTCGGGTTCCTTGGTGGGTAGTTGGCCATTTTTAGCCAAAGTGGCTATACCGCGTTTGCCGTAACCGCCACCGCCACCACCGCGCAACAGGCCCAAGGAGGCCAGCGAAGCTACCGAACGTTTATCCTCTTCGGGGTAATCATAGTCGTTGTTCAGCGACTGCTCTTCACCGGCGGCCAACTGTCGCTCGCGTAAGATATTCTTGAGTTGATTGCGCAAAGCAGAGGCCTAAGGGCATAAAGAAAGCGAAGAAAGAGAAGAAAGGAAGGGGGGGGGGGGAGAGAGAGAAAGAAGAGAAGTCCTAACTCCGAGGACTGAATGTGGGTGCGTGTACCTAATTCAACTTACATGCAACTGATACTCCGGACTGGGATCGACCAATTGATTGATAATGGACTCCAGTTCGCAAGGAGAAATATTGGCTACATCGTCGGTGGCTCGAACCGAGTTGGGTAGCTGTGCCTGCAAGAGAGGGTAAAGGTAAATGCGCGTATATTTACAATATGGTAAGCTTTACAAGTTGGAGCTTTTACTGCGCCTTTACGGTTTTCTCTTGCGCTCTCTTTGCTCTTCCGGCTCAAACTCAAAAACAACTGACAATTTTGTAGACGTTCAGAGAGCGTTCACCACCCTACTCATCCCTCCTACCACCACAAAACTTCTTGCTACAATTTATTATACAAATTTACAAAGTGTCATGAACAGCCAGCAGCTATTTCCGGCCGGCCACTGCAATGAGTATAACTGAATGGACAAATGAATTGATCCTTTCGAATAATTGTAGTATTTATCTTCAGCACAAAGGACCCCCTCCCTAGAGTCATCATTAAAACTATTAACAAATTGTTAGCAAATTATTACCAGAAGGCATGATAGTAATGAAGAGTATTATAATACAAAACTTACGATTATAATCGTCCTGGAAAAGATTTTTTTTCGAAATCTTAGAAATAAACTTACCCCTAGTAACCCCTCAGTTACTTAAGGCATAAAAAAACTTAAATTCTTTGTTCCTTATTTTAAAATCCGCTTAATTTTCTCTGCCGCCAAACATCACAAATTTTTTTCCCTTAAAAAAAAAGCAACCAACCCCAAGAACTATGAGAATGGAAAAACTTAGTATACGTAAAATATTCTTCATAAAAGCATTTCAAGAAAGTTAAGAATTTCAGAAAAAAATCTTATTATTATTCTGGTGGAATCCTTTGATGGAGCATCAAAGTGACGAGATGCCACCAAAACTACTTGTACGTTAAGAACTTGTTAATTATAAAAGTTAACGCTTAACAATATTGAGATTATGTTGGTGTAAAAAAGAGACATATGACTACAGACAAACACACTTACACACTTACACGAAAACACGTTTTACCGTGATGTATGTAGTGCTTGATAGCAGCTCTTTAAGTATGGAAAGTTGTGAGAGAGCGAGGGTGGCTTTGACGTTTTTGTAGTCTTATAACAACAGGCTTTTGATGGATTCCGCCTAAAAAAAACGCCGCAAAAAACACATTCCTATACACACACACACACACACACCCACACACACACACACACACGCACAAAAGTGCGTATATTTCATATAAACACAGACTACACGCTGTCTACAGCCAGCCAGTTAACAGTCACTATATTCGTTTATGACACGTTGCGTTCACGAATCAGCTACGATAAGTCATGCATGTGGCTTTCGGAATATGTATTTGCCTTTTTCATTCTCATTTTAACGGTTTTAAAATCAATATTATTAATATTATTAAACATAAAATTTTCTATTAAATTAAATTTTTAGATGAAAGGAATGAAATTACGGTGACTCATGCACGAACGAAAAAAAAAAAACCAGAAAAGAAAATCCCTTTCACTATAGTCATTATATCTTAAACAACATACATTTTTATAATAATTCGTATTTGATTATTTGCAAGATTTTAATATTAACCATATTTAAATAATGAAATAATGAAGCTTAAAAAGGTTTATTTTTTCCTAACTAGCATTATCTACGCTGAATATCTCAAAGTAACAATCATGATGATGATGAATTAACAAAA
Organism: Conops quadrifasciatus; assembly: GCA_949752815.1. NCBI lineage: Eukaryota > Metazoa > Arthropoda > Insecta > Diptera > Conopidae > Conops > Conops quadrifasciatus. Next base: position 37,069,243 of record OX457077.1, on the reverse strand, counting down.
AAAAAAAAGATTTTTCTCTTTTCGTTTATCGCATGATTAACACTTCAGTAAATTTTCATAGTACTCTTTTCTTATGCACGATCATGGTAAGACCATGATGGGTTAATGGAAAAATAAGGATAACAGCAGATAAAATTAGAAACAAAAAAGCAGACTCATGTATTGTATTTATCATTTTGTGCGAGGACGGTATAAAAAAACAGCCAGCAACAAAACCCAGCAAGAAAAAATAGTCATTTTGAAATGATTGGAAAGGATTGAAATAAATTTCTCTATATCGTACGATATCATAGAAAGCAAAAATTTATCGAAATTCTTATTCTATTTACGTTTTAAATTGATTTCAAAAAAACTCATATATTATTAACAAGTACACATTTTTTTAAAGCTTATGCTTTATCAATAATAATGCTTTTCAATCAATCAATCATCAAATCAATAACTCTTCTTTGAACATGTAATGTATGAGAGTATTAATAATAGTAAAAAAATCAAGGCAATGAATTTTAATTAATTGAGTAAAATGTTTAAAATAAAAACAAATAATTTCAGTCAATTCAAAGACGATAATGCTTTCTTTCTTTTTGGAAGAGAAAAAAGCCCATAAAAACTGAAGCAATCGGTAGAATTTTGAATTTCGATTTAATGTGAGGTTTTTAAAATTAATACTTGTATAACAAAACGGCCATCGTCTTCCAAAAAATCTTTGCTATTCCTTTTGACTTTTTATTTTGTTTATGTTTTAACATCATTTTCCTGATCAACTAATTTATTAATGTGTTAATGGTTTTTATTTTCATAGGATCAGAATAATTATGAAAATTCAAGGCTAAGTACATAGTTCAAAAATGTTTGAATACACTTTATTTGCACTTTATTTGCTGTTTTGTTTTTGTATTTTTCATATTCATATTTCATATTACTTTTATTAGAATAAAAAGTCTGTGTTTTGTAAATTTTTGGATTTTTAATTCTCAGATTTCCTGCTGGGTTGATTTGACATACGTACCACATGACAGTACATACATACAAACATATAAAAAAAATGGTCCACAAAGGCCCACATACATACAGTTTTGTATATATGTAGCATGCGATTGTGGGCTCTCTGGACTTTTTCTCTGCCAAGTTTAATGCAAGTCATGTGAAAATTGTGGCAACCATACGTTGCGATATCGATAAGTTTCATACGTCAATAAATTGAAATGCATAAAAAAATGGCGATTTTACAGCTTTAAAAAAATTCTCTTAAAATTTAATAACATTTTAAAGGAATTTAATTTCATTTTATTTTATTTACTTTTATATTTTTAACTTTTATTTTGCGGTTTTTTGTTGTTTTTTTTGTTTTAACGTTTTAAAGTTTGTTTTTTTAAGGAAAATAATTTCAGTCTATTTTTTTGTACTTTCTCTAATTTTACAAATTAGTTTCTTATTTAGTTGCGCAAATATTAGAATCAATAAACTTTCACTTTTATAATGTTTTTTATATATTTACTATTTTTTGTTATGCTTCTTAAAATTAAATTAGGGTTAAATTAGGGTTAAAGGGTTAAATTAATTGCTGATTTGTAACGATTATTTTACAATATTTTTTTTTTACATTTTTGTCTAATTTTTGTATCATTTTCCTTTATGTTCTTTTCCTGACGCACAAAAGAATTTCTATAAAATTGCAATTTAATATTAAATTATTGGTTTCCTTTTTTAATTTGGCTTCTTCATCAAACAAACCAAACATAAAAATAATTAAATTACTTTTTTAAATGCGACGAAATAAATGGAAGTTTTGCAAGGCTTCTTTGAAAAACATCATCAAATTTTTTTTTCTTTCCTCGTTGTCTTTTCTTTAAAGGAATTAATTTTTTTCTTAGAATAAAAGTTATTTATAAAGCTGTCTTTATGTCGGCTTTAATTTTTCCATTTTTTTTTTCTCCTTTATTTAGATTTTTCTCATAATATTTCTATTCTAATAAGGCTTATCTTTATTATAAAATGTTAGATACAATATAATTAATCAAGAATAATCGAATAATTCAAATCTTGCAAAAGAATAAAACAGTTAAATAAATTTTTTTTTAATGTTATTGTCAATTTTCAAGCATACACGGTGAGTTTTATGGCTTTAAATGATGTTTTAAACTCTTGCGCTTTTAGTTTTGAATGGATATTGTTCGAACATAAGTTCGAAATAGTTCTTTTTTCAATTCAGTTCAATTGCTTTTGATAATACATACTTCGATTATGTTTTCGATTATATATCCAAATCAAAAACAAAATATGATTTTTATTCATGAACCGGTTGCTATTCCCGGTGGATTTTCTTTACGAGCAAATTCGAACTCGGTTGCTGTCTGTACTAAATTGTGCGCTAGATCTTCGAATGTAAGATAATTGGACGCTCTTCGAATATAAGATGTTCGAAGATCACGCAGAAATCTTCGTATGTTAGATAATAAACGATTATAGCTAATAATTCTATGCTTTGATTATTTTTTCTGTGATGAAACGCGAAACCGTTTTGATTATGATCTTTCGAAAAACTGCAGAAATTATAATAGCTAACATGCTTTGAAAGTTATTCTTCACGGAAGCTCGGGCGAACAACTGCTAATATTTATATTCGTATGACACTTCGTTGAATAAGACTGCTTTCATACAAGACTAAAGTAAGATATATGTTTGTATGTATATGTCTATATGTAGGTAAACGTATATAAAAATGCCTTTTCATATTTGTTATATACGATACATACTTCTCGCTCTATTGAGAAGTCGTGATTTTCCTTTAAGTAAGAAGCTCTAAATGTCTTCTTAAAGAATAGTTTTTAAAAATGTCTTTTTTTGTTAAGCAATATCATTTAATGCAGTATGAAATATTTTATCAAGTGCATGGAAAACACAAATACACTCTCACTTTAAGTCTCTAACGGTGTGCGTGTACGTGTAATCCGGTCCTTGCCAGCATACCATTAAGCTCATCACACCAGCTTATCTACAGCTGTGATAAAGTAAAGAAAATATATTTATGAATACTCTGACGCTGGCTATAAATGTTATAATTTTTGTTTTTGTTTTTTTAGTTATGAGTAACGACAGCAATGACAGCGAGGATGCTGACAACGACGACGACGACGGTGTTGGGTGGGTTTATGGTGGTGGTGATGGTGGTGGTGATGGCGGTGGTGATGGCGGTGGTGATGGCGGTGGTATAGAGAAATTCAATTTCAAGGCAGACAGACACTCACTCAGACTGCTGCTCTGCTCTTTCCATTATTTCTGTAGGAAGACGAAGTTATAACAGCATCGTGTGTGTCTCTGTGTGTGTGTGTAGAAAGCAACGACAACAAAAATTGGTAGATCTTTTTACAACAACAGCAAAACCAGCAACAGCGACTAAAAATGACTTATGGTGTGTGAGGTGGCGAGTTTTTACGGGCGGTGAGCAGAGCAGCACAGTTTCGGCGACTGCGGCGTAGAGAACACAAAAAGCACGATGCAAGTTACAAGCGCTGAACAAATTGAAAATGAAAAAAAAAAACAGTCCAGTCAACCCTTCCCGTTGTAATCCGCACAGAGAGAAAAATTGTATAAATTCTGTTCATTTTAAAGTACAATATTTAAATGCATTTAAAATCTTGTTCATATTCAATATTAAAATTTTTATTAAATTTTTTTTATTTTAATAAAATTTAAATTCATTTTTTTTTTTTGAAATGTTTGGTGATTTTTGTGGCATTAAAATATAGCACCTTTATTTTAATTTAATTTTCGAAGAATGAAACAGGTCGCAGAATGAGACAGGTCGCAGAATGAGTCAGGTCGCAGAATGAGACAAGTCGCAGAATGAGACAAGTCGCAGAATGAGACAGGTCGCAGAATGAGACAGGTCGAAAAATGAGACAAGTTTCTTCTTTCAATCGAGACGATAAGCAAGACGAAATTTTATAATTAAATTTAAAATAAATATGTTCAAGTATTCAGTTCATCATACCACAAATAATATCATGCTATAGCGCCTTTGAGTAATTTCATAATGGTTTTATAAAGGTTTCTTTGTGGAGGAATGAAACGTTATAAAATATTAATAAGTTACAATGGGATTAAATTAATTTTTTCCGTTTTTCCGGTTTGATTTTCATCCTCTCTTACCCTCTACTCACTCCCTAATTAATATTTCTAACTAACTCTCTCTTTGCTTAGAATGAATACGCTCACCCAACACTACCGCATAGTTCATGTCTTTTAAAAATGCATAAACGAATCATGTATGACATTTCAGCAACATGCCTAAATTGTGCTGTCATGCCCATACAAAACGTTATACAAAGTTATTTTAAATCTTGTCTTCGATGACGAATTTTACTATAAAAAAATTTATAGTATTTATTTTTTTTTTTTTAAATTTTTTAATTTTTAAAAACGAACAACTAAAAGAAAGCAGGAAAAAATCATTAATGCATATTCATTCGATAGCCGCATTCATCCATTTTTCCTCACTAATTCATGAACGATTTTTCATCAATGAATTTTGAGACGGTTTCGTTGTTATTGGGCATAATTTTGGAGCAACTGCGATAGTGTTTTTGTGTAGACAGTCTACACGTACGTACACGTACATCGCAAATTTTATGTTTTTTGAGTTTCTTATATGGAGTGTGAGTGTGTGTGTGTGTTTGCTTAGACACACTGTTTCAAAATCATTAGAATTCTTAAAATTCTTTTAAATATTGAAATTCTTTACAGTTCAATCGTGTCTGTCGATCTAAGTCTGGTTGTAGTTATTTTCGTAGGTGTGTAGATACTCTATTACATAAATATGTAATTGTATGGGTTTAGAGTATGTATTTATTTTTCGCCTTAATTTTCTTCCTCTTTTTTCATTACATTTAATTCTTGTTACTTTTAAAGTTTGTGTGCCGCGAATTTCTTTATTAGAAATACCATACAGAACCAATTTGTGTCTCGCTGAGTGTGAATGTGAGTGTATGGGTGAGAGTGAGTGTATGTGGGCGTGTAAGAACGTGGATTTTTGAAATTCTATAAATCCTTCTTTAATAAAATACTGTTCTGTTTCTGTTGTGGTCTCTTTTGTTTCAACTGTTAAGATTATATGTTACTTCAAGGATGTTCTCTCTTCGTTACATACGAATTTGTCTTAATAAAATTCAGATTGTCAGATTGTCAATAAGTGCTAAGCTGCTTAATGTCCGTCCGTCCGCCTTTGTGCGCCATTTCGGTCGTCTGTTGAATTTCTATTGAAATTTTCAATGAATAAATTGAATTTAATCTGAAACATCTCTATTTTGTCATAGAACATTTTGAATAAATACTTTTTGTAAATAACCAATTTCTTTTTAAACAAAAATTGACTTTTGATGATTTAATGGACCAGTTGAAAAAACTTACAATAAAAAAAATTTAAAGAATGGAGAACAATAAAGCGGTCGTAGACAAACATGTCCTAAATTTAACGCATTTAAACTGTTTTTTCGAGTGTCGTTTTCATTGTCGAATTCATGAAATTTCATTAATTTTACCTTTTGTAGGTACAAAAGACTGTTTTTGAAAAAAAATGGCCAAAATAATTGTTTAATAACACAAAAGTAGCTTAAGTTATTTGTAAAAATAGCTTTCAATAACATTCATTCTCTGTAATTGTAGTTATCAAATTATTACATCTACATTATCATCACCACCAACATCACCATCATAATATAATCATAAGTAATCAGTATATAATTAAAATATAATTATTTAAAAAAACTTTTTTAAAACAAAAACCTATTTTTATTATAGAACACTTTTATTTTATGATCGAATCTCTAACTTTTTTCTTATTTTTTTAAATCCTCTACACAGAATTATAATCGTAATCATAATTATGCACATTATCCTTCATTAATGATAATTTAATTTCTGTGAAAATGAAATTGCGTTTTCTGTTCCACACAGTAAATGTCATCAATAATTATCGTAAATCGCAGAGGTCGCTCGTGATAGTCGTTTTAATATCATGCATTATTGTATTCATCGATTCAATTCTTGTTCAGAGTCATCATTGCAGACTGTAGACTATAGATTGTAGATTGTGGCAGCAGCTTCAACATAAAAGCAACAAAAAGCAAAAAGAGCTTGTAATTAAGCCCTTTCAATGCTTTCTCCTTTACTATTCGTTAATTCCAAGCATCAGCGAGGAGAAGAAGAACAAGAAAAAGGAGAGTAGTAGGAGCACCAAGAGAGTCATTTAAACCACAGTTTTATATTCAGCAACGGCAAATTTTCTGAAAATATTGGTATTGTTGTTGTTTTTTTATTCTTATTGTTGTTGTTGTTGTTGTTGTTGTTGTTGTTGTGGTTAATTCTCCTTTTCTTTGCGAACTGTTTGGGTGTGGCCCACACTAAGCGTGGAAGCAATAACGAAAAGCCTTCCTGGAATAAAGCAAAACCTTAACTAAATCCTATAAAAATTATAAAAAAAAACAGTTTTTAAAAAAAATTTCGAACTCGACAATCGATACTCATTTGAAAAATTGCTTCTTTTTTTTTAATAATCAACTTTTGCTTTTTTTATTCAACGTATTGAAAAGTTGACAGAAACTATTTCTTGAAATTTTTATGGAAAAAAAAACTCTATTAGAAGAAATTCTCTTTTCAAAATATTTCGAACAGCGAGTATTACTTGACAATCGATTTTAGTATTTTTATGTTTTTAATGGTTTGAAAAATTGCTGAGTTGATGCGCCTCCTTCTTTTTTTTCTTTAATAATCAACTTTTGCTTTTTTTTATTTAACGAAAAATTGACAAAAACTATTTCCTGAATTTTTTATGAAAAAAAAAAAAAAATTCTTTCCATTAGAAAAAATGTTTGCTGTGAAAAAAACGTATGGTCGGTCGTATTGCGAAAATAAATCCTTGATAAAGTTTGTTTTTTCTGTCTACTGCCTCCTAAATGCACCTTGCTGTTATCGTTGTTGTTGTTGTTGTTGTTGTTGTTGTTGTTATTTATTATTTTCACTTTTGCAATAGTTTGAAAAAAGTTTTACCGCCTCGATCAGACTTCAAGCTGCTCAGAAGTCAGTCAGTCGTAAATGCTTATAAATCATCTACATATTTCTTGACTGCCTTTTTTTCTAATTAGAATTTATTCCAGCCGAGCGACTGCACAGTATTTAATTTAACTTTTAACTAATTTTTATTTTTTTTTTGCTTTGTCCTTTTGCTCTTTTTCGCTTTCTTTATTTTTTCTTAAGTTCGACTGTGAGTTTTGGATTATATTGCTTAACCTTTCAACTTATTTATGATAAAATATTTTTATTACTGCAAATGTTTCTATTAATCTTTGAGCGGTTACTTATGTTCTGAATTTTTTTTATTTTTTTTAAGTATGTAATTTTTTATTATTATTAAGAGTATTTCTTTGCTGTTAATAACACTAATTTTTGTACTGCAAACATTTGATGTCATTGATTTTTTATTAATAAAGTAAAATTTAATTTAAAACCTTTGGAAGGTTACATTAGTTATATTACTTTTAACTCTTAAGTGTGTTAGATAAACGAATAGATCAAGAAGAGAGTAGTAACCTTTAGGTTAAGTAACGTTAAGTAAGGAATAGCGTTTTCGCTTACTTAAGCTCTGAATACTCAATGAAGCTGCAATATTATTAATACAATGTTATTACAACGTACGATTCTGAGCATGCTATAACGATGCTTTTTGCATCGTTGCAAATCGTTGCAAATCGATGCTATTCGATGCTATTCGATTCATCATATCGAACTAGTTCACAAATCGAGACCTCACGCAGAAATATTTCGTAAGTTTTTCCAACTCTTCTTCCTAGAGTCCTTCTAGAAAGTAATATTCTTTATACATATAACTTAAAGTCCTCCTAAAGAGGCTTTTTTTAGTCTTTTTAGGTACCAAAAGCAAGTACCTAAGACCAGAATGTAATGGATTTGAAGAAGTAATGGATTTGATATAGCCCGTTTCAAGAGTAATCCAGCCGACACCAAAAGGACTTGGTTGTACAACGAAACCAAAAAAATCTGACTTACCAACCTAAAGGCATATTAGACGCCATGCAGTCGATAACAGCAATAAAATTGTAATCTCTTTTTACTTACAGCATTCAACAGGATGGTCAGGATCACCATAAAGCGATGCAGCATCAGGGATCTCGGTTTCGTGGTATACTCGTACATTGTCACCAAATAATGGACCGATGATTTCGTTTTCGGTGAACTAAAGTTCAACAGATTTTTTCACAACCTTTTAAATTTTCCTCGCACTTTTGAAAAAAAGAAGGGCGCTGGAAGGGGGCGAGGCTTTTAAAACACTTGATAAATTTCCGTTTATTTTAGTAAAAGCTGTTGCGTACGTTGCAAGGATTCGCGTTGAACTGAATATTCCAACCAGGATAACCGACTATTTATATACAATGTGCACACTCTCTCATTTTGTCTCTTTCTCTCTCCTTCTCCCCCACTTTTCCCTTCCACACGTTCTCCATACGTTGGCAATCACAAGGGACCGATTCTATTCTAAGCTTGAGTAACGAAGCCGAAATTCAAGACCATACAAATACAATGACTTCATGCAACACAAACTGTTGCTCCTTCGCCAAAAAGATTGCTCTCCGGCAAAAGGGTTTCTTTCCCTCGCGTTTCCCTTCTTTGCAGCGCTTTATAACTTTGTGACGTCATTAGGCTGCAGAAATCTCGGATATCCGTTTGACATGAACACGGTCAGCCGGAATATAACGAGTGTTGTAACGAGTACATACGAGTATAAGGTGTAACAGTGGAACAGTATACGACAATAATGTGCACTTTTTTACTACAGAAAATTTAATAGATAAAATTTTACTGGACAAATTAATAAATAAAAAACTCTACGAAGAAACCTAAAAAGAGTAGTTATAGTAATTTGTATAGTTTATTGTTGAAATGGAGACGGGTTCCCCCTCGATTGGTCGAAAAGGTGGTACTCCCCCCAAAGGGTATCAAAATTTTCTTGATCAAAGTCCTTATTGCGACCGCCTTGAAGCACCTTACTTCCTCTAATCATATTTCACACCCATTTTAGGAAGATTTAGGTCCCCCGGGGGTCGAAAGTGTAGGTTGACCCCTAAAGGGGTCACAAATTTTCTTGATTAAAGGTCTCCTTGCGACCGCTTTGAGAGACCTCACTTCCTCTATACATAATTTACAGCCAATTTTAGAAATTTTTCACTCGCCAGGGTCGAAAGGGTAGGTTGTCGCCTAAAGGGGTCAAATTTTCTTGAGCAAAGGACTCCTTGCGACCGCGTTGAGGGACCCCACCTCCTTAAATCATATTCCAAGCCCATTCTTTTGGTCAAAATACTTACTTTTGACGCTTTTAAGGACTAAAAGATGGAGCCCAAGACGTTTCGAGGACAACCCTATCAAATAAATATTTTTACAAACCTCTTGTCAGGAAGAAGACATTTTCCAATGGCTTTGAAAATATAAATAAGTATTGACATTTTTATATTATTTTATTTATTTTTGTTTATTTATTATGAATTTTTCTTTATAAAACACATTTTTCGCACACAAATTCGTCTGTGCTTGTGATGATATTTGAGTAAATTGAAAGCTTTCTTTAATTCCTTCTGGAGCTCTTTTAGTCTCTCTCGCGAGACATTAACTCACATTATTTTTACTATGTTCTCTCTTTCATTCTACATGCTCAAATTCTTTTAATGCTAGGATGAACATGCGCGCTCTTCATCCAATTTGAGTATCCTTTTTCAATTAAATCAGAAAGAAATGTATTTATCGTATTTAATCTGAATGCTAAGAAACATGTTTCATGTTGCTGTCACTGAAAATGTTGGGCTTGTCCAACGCCCGCGGTCGACTTACCATATCTTCTTACATCACGAGTACATTAACGAATACATTAGCCCGGTTTGATTATTTCTCGATTTCATGAAATTTGAGCTTTAGCCAGCCGATTCTTGAGATTTAGTTATATTTAATTTTCTGCTTTATTCTTTTGCTGAATTTTTCTTAGTCCTTTGGAAGAACATAAATCAAAATCACACTTTTCTGATTGCATATTTATTTTATTTATAATATTTGTAATTTTTAATACAATTTGTATTCATAATTTAACAGTACAGCAAATACAATTAAATATTTATTACATATTTTAATAAATAAATCTTAATTTAAGTAATCTTCTTAACTCAAACGTCATTTTAAATGAAATTAAAAAATGCAAATAAAAAGATTCTGCTTAAGTTTATAATCGTAAAGAGAAAGCGTACTTTCTCTGCATTATGTAGAGAAAGGATGAACGTTGCAAGAATGGGGCACGGGACACTTAGCCTTGCCCTTCTTCAGCCCGAAGTGGCACGCGAAGCCCTCGACACTTCCAGACAAGCGCGAAGCCCAAGTTGGCATCCATAATTTAGAGGCCAGAAGTGTTTAAATTCACTTTTTTAGTAAATGTTAGTGCAAAAATATACTTATATGGCAGTTGTTTGGATATAAATACATAGCTATAAATGACTAAATTCCAAAAAATAATGATTTTACGTATTATTATTAAATAATTAAATGCAATTTAATAAATATCTTAAATTGATATTGTAGAAACATATCGAAACTCTGTATTTACATAAAAAAATTTACAAAATTATTTATATATCAATTATGTACTTACTCATAATGAGTATAAATTTTCGCAATTATTATTGCTTCTTCGGTACATCATTTTATTCAACGTACTTTGATGGTCTTTGATTTGTTTTAATTTTAGTTTTTATAATTTGTAAGCTTCTTTAATTTTTAAAAAATTTGTTTTCATAAATATCAAATATATAGTATGTATATATAAGTTTGTATATAATGTATATATATATATATATAGTGTATAGAAATTTTTATAGACATGGCTTTTTATAGAAGATGGCAAAGAGTTCTGGCTTTTGTATAAAGTAGAGATTGTGGATATACCGTAATGTATTTTTTATCATATAAAATTATAAATATTTTAATTTTTGTTCAAAAATTTTGTTGCACAATCTCTAGAGCAGCAAGAGTTTTTTGCGCATTTTAGTTTCTGTACACTTTTTTATTTTCTTTTTTAATTTTTAAAAACAAATTAAAAATTTCTATAAAAGAGCCGTTGTTTTTTTTTTGAAAGTAACTCTAAGTCCATTTCTTTTGAACAGAGAAATTTTCAAATTCGTTTTTAAACGCAATTCAATTTTTATTCATGCGTCAATTTTCTTTTAAAAAAATCGTAAAGTTTCCGAAGAAATTGATCTCTAAATTGGCTGAAAATCAAAACGTCCGACCAGCATGAACCGGACGTTTTTATCAGTAACGAATTTTTTTTCAAAAATTGAACTAATATAACTTTCATAAAAAAAACGGCTTAAACGACTCAAAGCTCCGTTTCTCCTCCGTTCTTTGAATAGTTCTAATTAATTGTTTAAATTTGGACAGATCATTTATTTTTTCCTTTCGTTAGTTTCAGTTCTCAATATTGTTCTTATTCTATAACTATCCGTTACAAATTAATTATTGTTTCAATATTTATTGATCATCCTTGACTTTATCCATGTAGTTTTCCTTATTTTTCTCCTTAGACTTAACCACTTTCGTAGCCCTAATTTAATAATATTTTCCATACTTCTTATTTATTTTATGAAATTTTAAAATTAATTACTCTACTAAAAAGCTTTTGACGCTAAGTAAAATTGTTCTTTAAAACTACGATTGGAGAAATAAGCCTATATTTTGGTTGCAACTTTTTTTAAAATATATTTAACTCTCTCTTCTTAGTTCGCTATTCCCTATTTTTTTTTAAAAAGTATATTTTTTCATGATCTTCTTTTTTTATCATGATCGTAGTCTTGATTTTTCTCCTAAGCTTTGATCGTGAGATGATTTCATTTGACTCGATTTTATCTTGACTCTAATCTTTTTATCCTTTTTTTAATCTTGATCTTAATGGTTCATAATCTTGATGAGTTATTATATGAAAAAGTTTTTATTTTGCTCTTTTCTATATCCTGCATCTTGATTTTGATCTTCTCTCTTGATCGTGATCGTGATCTTGATCGTGATGATTCATAATCGTATTTCTTTATCCTCTTTTGCCTCTTGAAATTTATTTTTTGTCTTAACCCTTCAATGCTTTAATAAGTGTTCGTCTGGTCTTCTGAATCTTAATCTCAACCCAGCTATTGATTTAGATCTTGGTCTTACTCTTGCTTTGATCTTGATCTCGATCTTGCCGTGATCTCAAATTTAAACTTGCTCCATCAGTTTGTTCTTAATATTTATTTATCTTCTCTTACCTTTATCTTCATGTGGATAATGATTTTTAGCCTCATCTGAATTTGAGTGTAATATTGATTCCGACCGATTTATGATTCCGATCGAGATTGACTTTATGGACCATGATTTTGATTTGATTGCATTTTTTATACAAGCTTAAAGATTTCAACGATTTCGCAAACAAAATTGGAGCAAACACAGTACTACGAGTATTTTTTAAAAGATATTAATTTAGTTAAATATTATATAACTATATATATACATATTCTAGATGAGGACGGGAAAGAAAAGCTCTTGAAGCATCGCATAGATTCTGTACAATTATTTGTAGGCATTTTTTGTAGAGCTTAAGCGTGTAAGATTTAAGCGTTCTAAGATTTTTAAAAATACTAATTATTTATATAAATTTTTTGTTGTGTTTTTTTTATTTTTTTTTTTTTTTCTTAATATATTTTATTAAATTTATAGTTTTACTTAATTTGTTGGTAATTTAAAGTTAATTAATTGCTGAATTAACACAAGTTAAATATATGTATGTACAGACGATAAGTTGATTAAATTGAATTTTTATGTTTCTTGGTTTTTTTTTAAATATAAAATAACGTTATAAATAATGCCTATATCTAGAATTTCATTGAAGTACGAATGGATGTTTCGGATTAATAGGATAAATTAATTCCGAATTTATTTAATTTTAATAAGAAAAGGAAAAATTCAGTCAACTATTGTTCTTCGCGCTTTCGATTCATAAATATTGCACAATAAAATTGTGCCAACAGAAAAGAATTCTCAAAAAATGACAGGAAAAATGCACAATAACAAAAGACATGCCGAAATGCATTGAACTTAAAACAATAAAAAATCGCTGAATGCAGAGAACAATCGTCATAAAAAAAAACTTTGTTTAAAAAAACTAAACGAAAAAATTAAATATTTTTTTTTTTTTAATGTGTACGAATAATATAAAAAGCTAAAGCTTATGCTTATAATCATAAAAGTGCCGCGCGTATGCTGTACTAACCACAAGCTGAAACCTTTTTAAAAATGCATGAAAATGCAGCCACGCACGAGTGCACTATTGCAAATGATGATGGCAAAAGATATGGCAACACTTTAATATAACGCTTCAGTCAAAACAACGGCATCAGCCGACGAAGTCATTGGGGCTAAAATTCAACGAAGCGTAGCCGAGCAAGACCAAAAAAAAAAAAAAAAATTAAAAAAACTGGCAGAGGAAGCAAGAAACGCTAGAAGCTAAAGCGAAAAACTAAAATTAATGAAAATTAATTTTAAAAATAAAAACATGTTGAAAAAGAATGAGTGAAAGTTTTCTCTTCGGCAGCGGATAAAGTAATTGTTTAAATGGTAAAAAGGGTTTAAATTTTTTGACAATTTAAAATAATTTATAGCTTATCATTTTGGCCTGTGTCAGAAACCCACCGAAAGCCGTCTTTCGTCGTCCTTTAATAATCGATACCTTTTTAAAAATCTCCTAAAATGATATTGAAATTGTTTTTTGTACCAAAATAAAAATTAATACCATCACGTAAAACCAGACCATGGCCAAAAAGTATTGGAGTTTGGATGGAATCCATCGACAGCAGACTTTTAACTGTTTCGGTATGTTCAAAACTTCTAACGTGGCATGACATTAAAAAAAACAGTTGTACAGTTTCTTCAGTTTTTTAGCATCTTGTTCAGTTTTTCGCTTTTAAACTAAGAACTGTATTATAATCCTTTAATAAAAAAGATATTATGAAACTCGCTGAAAGACGGTTAGAGTTTATCTAATATAATTGGCAATTAATCTATAATAAATTAATCGTTGTTCAATATAAAACTAAATATATTTACTTTTTTAAAAAGTAGTTATGTATATCTTCTAAATAAATGAATACAAAACTTACAAATCAAAAAAAAATAGGCGGCAGTAGAGTAGTCGTTACCATGAACATTAAAATATAATTGTTTAAGCAGTCTTAGGAGTGCGCCTTAACCTCAATATTTTTTTTTTGTTTTAAAACAATTTATTAATTGAAATTAACTTGAGTTAAGTCAAATGAACCGCTAATTGAATTCTATTAATTTAGTGATTATTCTTGTAATATTATAAAATTGTTTCACAAAATATGCGCAATTTATGGTTCTGTCTCAAAAATGAAATGGAAAAAAAAAGCCAAATCCACTTAAAATTTTTTTTTTAACGAAAACATCCCTTTTTATTTAAATCTATTCAATATTTATACATTTTCAATTTTCTAATCTAATTTTTTTGTTATTCTAATGAACAACATTCTATTCTTTGTTCATTCTGTGTAAAAACACTTTCTTGGTCTCTATTTTTTTAAGACGAGTATTTCAAAACAACAAAAAAACCATAAATTATTGTTTGGTATGCTTCAAGTTCATTGTCTTGCGGTTATTGCTGCTGCTGCCGCCGCTATCGTTTAGTGCGTGGTTTGTTGGCAAACCGCATGCTTTTAAATAAACCAATCTACCAACGGATCAACGGATTGTTAGTTGTTGCTTTTGGTTTTTGGATTTTACTGGCACTCTTTTTGGTTTTATTGTTTTGTTTTTTCTTATTTTAATTATTTTCACACGAACTCATTGGTTTACTTTATTTTTGCTGCTTCTTTGTGCTTTTAATCCAGTTACCAGCTACCGAACCGCAACCGCCGGTACATGTTTTGAATAATAAATAAATCATTTACTGTTTAACCGCAGAGTATTCAAACCTTTTTATTATTTGAAAAAAAAAATACAAAAATAAATTACAATTCTGCCATCTCTGTGTCTCTGTGTAAAGCAATAGAGGAAAACATAATAAAATTTAATTTGAATTTTATTGTCTTTACTATTATTTTTGTTTTTGCTTATTTATCGTTGATTGTTCGAATTTTAAAGTGAATTTTTTTTCATGAATTAATTTTTTCTCTATTGACTGCAATCATATTAACCCTTTGCTGGTATGCTTTTGAGATGATAAAAAAATGTACACCAAAAAACTGCGCATTTATTTAAAAAATGTATTTGAAATAACTCGCCATCGAATAAATATATATAAAATAGTAAAATAAAATAGACGCATAAATAAAACAGTTTTTTTTTTGTTACTGCAAATATTTCAAAAATTGTTCGAGCGTTTCATTATTTTCTCTGCTTCTTCTTTTAAATGCAGGGAAATATAAAAAAATGGCTTTTTAAAGACTTCCGTTTAATTCACACAATGCAACTCGAAAGTATGCCCAGAAAAAGATTCTTATTCACTTCAAAGAATATTCTTTCATTTTCAAGAGAGTTGGTTTTTTATTAATTTTACTTTTAAAAAATTTTCTCTTTTAAATTAATAAAAAACAATCCATTTCAAAGACTCATCATGAATCAATTTAATAAAAGTTGATTATGGATTTTAAAGAGCGTTACAAATTCTTTGGTTTTAAAGAGAAGAGCAGTCATCAGTCATTCGTTTTTCATTCAACTCTTTATTATGCGTTTCCTTTCATGACGCGAATCATTTTCGAATGCGTCTTTGTTCTTTTGTACTCACTTTATGAACTCATTTATGCGTACAGGACTATTCATTCATTCGCTTCAAGTAGAATTTTTTTACATATTTAAGTAAAAATCATTCACTAACTGAAAACCAAATCATTCTTGATTTAATAACTAATATTCTTAGTTTTTTGCTCATGATCTTTGATGATTACTATTAATTGCCAATGACAATCATTCTAATTTTGATTGATGATTACAAAATATCTTCGAGAGAGAATACAGTACATTAGTGTCAATTGAACTTGATGATGTGAACGATGATGACGACTGTTCCAATCCTTAATGACGACTACTCTATGTACCACCAATTGGTCACTGAACCTTCTCGGTATCGGTGTCGGTGTTTACTAACTGCCAAATGTTCCTTCCAGATGTTTGCTTCCGATTATGATGATTCTTATTTACGAATAATTTTAAAACGATCGATTGATTTTTTTTTAAATTAAATCAATCAAAGTATCATCATTGATTATTTGAGAAGGAATACCATTAAATAATCTTTAATAATTAACGCTGCTGTCACGTTCTTAAAAAATATAAAATATATTCTGAATCATTGAAAATTATGATGATTATTGTTACTGCTCTTTATCGATGATCACTATGATGTTATTAATCCTTATTACTGTTAATTTTTATTGATGATTACTATGATTTGGAATGATGATTACCAATAGATAGATGATCTTTGAGAGACGATCTTTTATGAGATCTTTAAGTGTGATGTATAAATTGTTATGAATTGAATGAATTCATCCACGATATATTTTCCAAAATCTTAAGAAACCTTAAAAATCCTAAAAACCCCGCTTATAATTCAATATTTTTTTCGGTTTATTAAACTCAAACTGAAACACAATTCGATCCAAAATTTCATTCGTTACTTACACAAAAGAAAATATATCCAATTTTTGGTGAAAAATTAAGAAATAAATAAAGCAATCAAAATTGGTTGGTTGTTTTTTTTTTTGAAAAATATAATTCTTATTTTAATTCATTATGCTTCTTTTAAAACTAAGATTATTTGAATTTATAATACATTTTGCTTTTTGGAATGCGGCTTATTTAGAACTTAAAACTAATCAGTAACTAAAATAATTATTAATATTATACTCATAAACGTATTAAGAGTAATAATAATAATAAGAATGTATTTAATAAGAATAAAATTATTAGAATTATAAATATTGGGAATTCATTATTTAGGAAGCAAACTACTGAAAAGTAAAAAAAGTACATAATATTATGACAATGAAAAACTATAATTTAAATACAAAAAGTAAAAATTTTTTAAATTCAGCATAAATGTTTGCATGAATATACGTATGTACTCGATATACGATATTTTAAGCTTAATGTAAGCTTAAAAATAAAAGTGCATTAAAAATGTCTTTAACTTAATAAATAGAAAAAACGCTTTGAAAAAAAAAACCAAAACTAGAAATTCATTCCAATTATTCGCATAAAATTATAAAATCGTATATTAAAAGTACATATTATAAAATGCCTTTTCTTCATTTTGCCTTAATTTGTGACATTTTTGTGAAAGATTTCGGCAGAATTTTTTTTCATTAATTTCTTTATAATTTTAAAATTATTGACAGCTTTTGTAAAATAATTATGAAAATTAAAAAAAGAATTTACTTTCTGGAATTTTACGAAGTTTTTCATTCCATTTTTTTAGTTTTCTTAAATAAACTGATAATTTAGAGAGTATTTTTTTTTATGAAAAGCTAAAAAAGCTATTTCTGGCGCTATACTAAATTCAATTATCGATTCTCTGCTCCCCACTTCCATCCCTCCCCCCTCCTACTCCCACCACTCCCCGCCGAACTTCTTTACCCCACCAACCCATTCATTTTTTTCTCCCTTTTGTATCATCAACCGGATGCAGTTTCCAGCTCTACACGATATATGTACCCTAATTTCCGTTTCGGCTTCTTTTGCGGTTTCTAAAATACTCGTACTTATTTTCTTAGCTGCGCTGCGCTCACAGAGACGGTGCGACAGGTACAACAACAACAACAACTAATGGCTACACCTAACAGAAAAGTATGTAAAACCTAATGCGTTTTTTGCTCTTTTTACTCTTATTGTTTATATTTTTTCTCTTATACTATTTTTCTCTCTCCTTCTCCTCGTTCTCTTCCTCTTCCCCCCCCCCCCCCCCCCCCCCCCCCCCCCCTTCACCGTGTTGTTTCTATTTTTTTTCTCTTCCTTGCTCCTCTTGCGATTTTGATTTGGTTTCCTAAACAATCTCGATTCCATTTTGCTTTTCTTTATAACTCTTCATGCCTCGACTTTTAATGGACTTAGCTTCAGCTGAGCTGTCTAAATATTTTTCACCACCACTGTAGCCACCAGCGTTGCCACCATCATCGTCATCATCAGTGTGACAGATTCTGTCGCTACGCTGCTGCTGCTGCCGTTTGCTGTACCTGCCGCCACGCCCGCCACCGACGGCTTTGTTTGATGTTTTTCGGCCAAGTTGTCGGGCACCTCATTCGCTATCTCGTTGCTGGAGGGGGCATCGTGCAACGACTTCTCCAACGAGTCGGGACCCGAGTGCGTTTCACCCACATCGTTTAGATGGACTACGGGCGGCTCGTGCATGGGCTTCGGCTCGCCGGTGCTGGTAGTTGTGGGATGCGTAGTCGTCGAGGTGGTCGAAGTGGTGGTGGTAGTGGGCACTAAGGTGCCGTTCTCAATCCAGTAAACCGGACTGAATTCAAGCTTGACATCTTTCAAATAGCTCTTGCGTACCTGAAATCAAATGAAAGAGAGAGAGAGAAATCACAGAGGCTTTGCGGCTTCCACTGGATCTTGTGGTATACCACATGGAAGAGCTGGTCGTAGTCACTCACCTCGGAGGTAATGGTGCGCGAAACGCTTTCCTCGCTGCCGTAGTAGAAGGCGAACAGTTTGGCCTTGTAGGGCGCCTCCAGGGTCACATAGTTACCCCTCAGGGTGACATTGAGCGCGGTTCCCGGGTGCAGTTGGGTGTGCACCGACTTGGTTTCGTAGCGTTTTTCACTGTACTTCAGGCCCCAATTGATTTCAGCCGGCGGCGACACATCCTTCTCGTAAATTTTGGTCGGCAAGCCACGTGCCACTCCCTCGTGAGCACCCCAGTATTGAATATAGTCGAAATCATAGGTCATCACATTCTCGACGACGCTATATTTGTCACCACGGTTTTCCAAAATGCCCGACGCTGGACCATGAACAGTGAAGAGAAGAGAATGATTGAACGTTAAAAGGTTCAAATGACCCCGCGATTTCGTCTCAAACTCACCCAATTCCGTTAAGTTGTCCCTTAAATCCAAACGTATCTGGTCCAATTTGATGTGACGCAGCTCATACCGGAACGGTTCGGTCTCCACCAACACTTCACCATCATCGTAGTCCTTTTCGCGTTCATTCTCGAACACCTTGATTTTTCCCAGGCCCGTCGGATCCAAACGACCCAAGTTGAAGTCGGCACCGCGCTGCTCAGCGCCCTCTTCCACCACCGTCGTCTGCTGCTGAGCGTGATGATGATGTTGATGCCGGGGCACCCGATGTCTGGCTATGTAGGCATCTTCGCCAATGCGTATGGCGCCAATGGGCACGCCCACATTGAATTTACTCCACGACTTCCAGCCCACTTTGCCCAAATGACCCTTATTCACGAGCACGTCGAAGTTGGAGTATTTGCCGTGCTTGTAGTGGGCCGCCACACAGACATGCGCCTGCATAACCTTCTCGGTGTGGCCGTTGGTGGGCACTCCGTCGATGCCCACGCGGCACACATAGATCGGATAGTGTTCGTCCTCGGTGATGTATTTGCCGCCCTCGACCGCGTACTGCAGCTGTTTGGGGTCTTTGGGGTCGTAGGTCTCCCACACGAGGGTGCTCGACGTCAGTACTTGTCCGAGTTGGGTCGAGCCATTCTTGAAAGTGAACACGGAATGCACCGCACTCTCTGTGGCCTGTGAGTGCAGGCAGATCAGGGAGGCGATAATGAGCCAAGGCCCGCCGAACCACAGCGCAGAAATGTCCATGCGGTGTGGTCGCTGTGTCGGCGGCCGGTAAGGAATATGTTGGCCATATTTCAAAAGCATTGCAAATGAATAAACGGATTAGAAATAATCACGTTAAGTGTTGAGGAATCCGTAAAAAGTACTTAGAATAGATTGTTGATTGTTAACCGGTTATCTGTTATCTGAAAAGAAATTAAAATAGTGATAAAATATTCTGAATTAATTAACACAAAATAAGTATTATAAAATCTAAAGTGTTTGTTCTACGTTTACAGAAGTAGCATTCAAAATCTTGAGTACTTATACGTATTCATCAAAAACTCGGTGAAATGATTTGATTAAAAGATAGTGCCAGAAGCCTATAATTCGATGAATTCTGAGGTACTTACTCGTCATTAGCATTCACAAAAATATAATTTTAATTCAAATCATGAATACTTTGAGTCATGATAAATACGAGTATGTACTTCTCAAGATTTTCTTATAAAGACTAAAGAAACATTATTCGAATATATATCATAAGTATTCCTTAATTGCTCATAGACAAATCCAAAAATATGTACTCATCAGCATTTACAAAAGATTGTTTTTAATGCAAATCGTGAATAACTTGAATTATGTGGTAAATTCAAGGCTTATTATTGAATAGAATCATGTGAATCAGGCTTATTGAATAGCCGCAACGTAAATGCTCTGAGTCATGATGAATAAGTACCTACTTCTCAGGATTTATTATTGACTAAAGAAACATTATTCGAATACATATAATAAGTATTCCTTAACTACTCATAGACAAATCCAAAAATATGTACTCATCAGCATTTACGAAAGAATCATTCTAATTCAAATCGTGAATAACTTGAATTATGTGGTAAATTCAAGGCTCATACTTGAATAGAATCATGTGAATCAGGCTTATTGAATAGAAAATAATATTTCAATATGTTTATTTAATTCAATGAATGCTGAAGACTCAACACCATTTCAATAAGGCTGTTTCTAACTGAAGTCGTGAGTACTGCTCAGAGTTTATCAATGAATTGAAAAGCAAGAATCGCATTCATATCACAAATTATTCTTTCTGTACTCATAGTCGAATCCACGAGTATGACTAAAATTCAATTTCTTGAATACCAATGTACTCATATCAACCCTCATAAAAGTATGATTAGAATTCAAATCGTCGCAAGTATCTCAAGTACTCATCAATGAACCCCGAAGTATGAGACAATTTATATTCGTTTAATACTGAAATACACTTTAGCGTTGAGAAAAGTATGGTTGGTCGTTTACAAATCGTGAGTACTGATTCATCAGCAAATCAATAAGTATGAGTAGACTTCAAATTAATGAATGAATACTGTACCTCCCATCAAAATATCTAAAAGCACAATTTGAATCCTAACACGAGTACTCCTTAGTATTGATAAGTTAATACAGAAGCACGATGCATGCTCCTGTAAGTAGTCATGAGTATTTCCTAAATACTCAGAGACTCATTATTATTGCTTGAGTGTAATCAATATTAATCAATGAATCATTCTAGTAAATTTTCGCAGCTTCAGCAGTATAATTCGTTGTAATGAGTAAGTACTTAAATAATTCGAGTACTTGACTTTCACACTTCAATAGTGGTCTACATTTGTCGCTAAGGCTTAATCATCATTTCCGAAACGGTTCCGGTTTTAATTTTTATGGAGAGTAGTAAAGTAGTGTTGTTGCTGCAGCGAAAGTGTTATCGTTATCGATTTAATTTCCGATAAAAAAAACTGTAATTGAATTAACTCGTTGAAACTTGTACTCAACATGCGAGTCGCAACAGGATGAAAGGACCGCACCGACAAATTGAGAGAGATAACGACGACATCGGATAGTTTCAATTTTTGGGTGTTCGGTGTTCGCTGCTCGAGGTTGGAGTTTCGGTTCCGGTTTCCGGTTTAATGTCCAGACTAAGTGCTCTATACAGTGTCAGACAGAAAAAAGGATGGCATGATATCCATCCTTTGATGGATATTGAAATTATCATCTTTTTAAAATAGAATTTATATCACAATTTATACTTCAATTTTGTACAGTGTAAAGAACCAACCAATAACCATTAAGCGTTACTCTATACTCGAGTAACGATTATATGTCCATTCAAATACATTCATACATATATGGTTATATCCACTATATCTTTGTGTGCAAGGACTTAACTTTCGTTCGCTCAGTTAAGTTGTTGTCATCATCGTCATGTTGTGGTATCTGTTGATATCCTTGAAAAGGTGGAGAGAGAGGGAGAATGACGGACTATACCGCAACATTCACGCCATCGCAGAATACAATCGATATGTACATACATACATCGGTACCTATATATTCTCATAGTTTGACATGCCTTTGTCTATTCTACGACAAGGACAAGTGTGTATGTACATATGTATATGTATGTGTGTTTGTTCAGGTGATACTTACTAATCACCAAAGTGACGATAACAACAATGACAACAACAGCGTCAACAATAACCACTCTTAGTACTACAATACCATCACACAATAGTGGTCATCACAGTTCACATAATCATCGATCCAAAAAGCCTTCATCTGATGTGTCTCTACTGTCCTGGGCCTGTCTGTCCGAAGGACTTTCGCATTTATTTCATTAACTTGAAACTTTTCACCGCCAGCAGGTCATTCATTCATGGCGTTCATTCATGCCGTTCATACTTCATACTCTTATTTCAGATGATTGAAAGGAAAGTTTTCTAGACAAAACCGAAAATAACACTTTGCAATCTAGTAAAAAAATTTGTGTGTGTGTGTGTGTGTGTGTGTGTGGGTTTGTGTGACACTGTCTGGCAAGCCTAGAATACATTTAAAATATAATCGAAGGACTTTCGGGCTGAATGCATCAAAATGATCTACGTAAATGATCTTCGATATATTTTCGTACCTAAATAAAAACGCTAAGAAATAATAAAAATAAGAATAATAATAATAATAATAATAATAATAATAATAATAATAATAATAATAATAATAATAATAATAATAATAATAATAATAATAATAATAATAATAATAATAATAATAATAATAATAATAATAATAATAATAATAATAATAATAATAATAATAATAATAATAAAAATAATAATAATAAAAATAATAATAAAAATAAAATAAAAATAATAAAAATAATTAATAAAAAAAATAAGAATAATAAAAATTATAAATTAAAAATTTGTATTTAAATTTGTTTATACAAATTTATACAAAATAATATTATATTAATATATTATATAATCATTATTAACATTATACAAATGTTTTTACAAATTTATTTATAATTACAAATTATAAATTATTAAAATACCTTATAATCTTATAATATCTTATAATCACTTAAACGAATTAGCACAAAATTGTTATTTATCAACTTGTTTTAAGAATTTGTTCATTAATTTTTTGGTCATTAAATATACTATTAATTCACTATAAAATCTCTTAAACTGTCACTTTGATGTGTAAACTCTGTTAATCTACAATTAAAATTGTGTTGTCGATTTTGACACTAATTGTCCAAATTTGTTAATTTGTTAATCTGATTGATCTGTCAAAGATAAGATTTAACTACAAAATCTGTTAATCTGTAATTAAGCAAACATTGGATTTGTTACTTCAAAATCTAATAATTTAAGTTCTTATCAACTTTAGTTTAACTTTAACTTTTACGTCTTTAACTATACGAAATGTGTTAATCAAATATTGGTTTAGCATTAGCGATAAAATCTATGTTTTGTTAAGATATGCATTAGATTTTTAACTAACAATATTTGTTAATTGGTTTTTCATCAAGTTTAGAACTTCAAAATGTATTAATTTACGTTCTGGCACTTCCTATAAATTAGTTACTATAAAATCTGTTAATTGAAGTTTAACTCAAACTAACTTTTTAACAAAAAAACATGAAAAAATCTGAATCACAGATTCATGAAGTACAAGTATTTATGAATGTAAGACCGCAATAAATTGTTTTTGGTTTTGAGTTAAGTGTACTTACACGTATACATATATTATACTACGTCATACTACATAACTTCCAATGTGAAAGTCTGCGAGTGAGTGAGTGTTTTGTAACATTATTTTGTTTGTATTTTGTAGCCGTTGTTGTTGAAAAATAACTGCGAATAGGCAGGTACTTGTGACTGCATTGAACTTTTAAAGTTGTTGCCAAGTTTCTTTACCAGTTTCAGCATTTCTTTAACACTTTGTGCACCAGACAGGCACCTTTCTTGCGCCTGGCTTGTGATCCGTTGTTGGGTTGAGATGAAAGTTTCTTTCTCCAAGAAGTTTTATCGCCAACAATTTAATGAACTCTATTGTTGATGGATTTTGTGTACGTCTCTTCATGCGTCTTCTCATCCATCTACCTTCTTCTCGTCGGTCTGTCGGTCTGTCGGTCTGTCTTTCTTTCTTTCTTTCTTTCTATTTTTCCGTCTACTAAAAGCAAATTTTTGAATTTATATACATACATCATGGTAAATAGCTTTTTTTCTAATGGAAACGGAAACTTTTGAAAGGTATGGAACATTTCAAAGAAATAGAATAAAAGTCATTTACTTTAGGTTCGGTTAAAAGATATTACATATTGTATAAGAAGGAAGGAAGGAAGGGAAGATAGAAAGGAAAGAAGAGAAACACTTTTTCTGCGACAGGAAGTACAGCTGTCCAAAAAGTACTCAACTTCTTACGTCAAGTAACTACGATGAAAACATTTCTAATAAGTGTTTCCACCAAGCGGTTTGTTTCGGTTTAGCAGCGAAAACCATTAAAAACCCAAAACTAACTTTCCATTGAAATTGTTGTTGTTGAATTAAGCGCAAAAGCAAAACAGTTTAGTGGTTTTAGCAGTTTTCCACCCTGTTTCGAAGTTCGAAAACTAGACGCCATAGCCTTGTCTCTTTCTATAGTTAATATGGTAGAAAGAGATAAATATTGTACACAAAAGTATTTTCTGAAAATTAACAAATAAAACAAAAACATTGGTTTCGCCTACACCAACAACAACAGCAGGGGGCGAAATCTAGCAAAACCAAAAATAAAACCAGTTTTTTATGGAAACTATACTTGTTTCAGGCAATCGATAGTCGAAAGCCTAAGCCAAAACCAGAACCATTTAATGGAAACAGCATATATCGCAACCATTTTTGTAAAAGAAAATCTTTTGTTATTCATCAAGTCAGGTCCAAGACCAAGAGCAAAACCAAGACCAAAACCAAGACCAAGAAGAAGACTCAAAAGTGTCATTTTGTGGTACATTGTCGGATTCATGTATAAAACGAAGACATTTTTACTCGTCAATACTCAATTAGACCAAAAACATGAACAAAAAAAATCCGCTGGCAAGCAAAAAGATACCGCGAGCGGCGGCAAATTGTGCGCCTTCATCAAAAGAAGACATCGGTCATTGACTTTTGTGGATTAAAGGAATTATTAAACAAGAGAAATTTTGAAGCTCAAGATGATGGACATTTTAATTTTTCAATAGCACAACGATGACTTTGATGATGACGATGATGATAAACGAAATATTCTCAAGTACTTTTTCCCCAAAAATCTTGTATGGATAAAGAGCATCATCGGTTGATCTCAAGATTACACAAAGATTACACACTTGACCATTGAATACTTAAGCGCGTGAAAGTCGAGAAATTAAGTTCACCAAAGAGGAGGAGGAGGAGAAGGAGGCGTACCCTCATCATTGACATGAGAAAACTTTTAGGAATAATATCGTAACAATAACAGTATATATTTTTATTTTTTATTATTTCCTGTGCAGTGTGTATAAATCATTTTATTGCACTACAACTTGCTGGTCATTTGTTGTTGTTGTTATTGTTGCTCATGGTAGCTGTTGCTTCCACCGCTGCCTTAGATTGAGCTGTTGATTGAGTAGTTTTTATACTCTATAATAAGTACGACTTTGCCGCCTTGCCCTTCGTGTATATGAATATAAAAGGCAACAATACAACACACAAGTTGAGATCACATAAGGGTCAAAGTTCAATGGATACCAATTAAAGTATTTTACAAATGTATAATGTATGTACGTATACACGAAGAAGAAGAAAAGACGCACAATAACGCCAAGACTAACAAGAGCGAAATGATAAAAGTTACGAAAGTAAGAAAGGAAGGAAGGAATTGAATTGAAAAACTAACTAACAACAACAACAACCATAACTGCGTTACATTACAACAAATATTGCTGTAATAAAAGCAGTAAACGTTTAGCAATCGTTACCTTAACTGTTTCTTCGGAAGTTATTACGGCGACTGGACTGGATAAAACGAATGCAGGAATAACAATAATAAAAACAACAACAACAACAACAACAACAACATCCACAGCCAGACAATACAATTCAACATCAATAGAAATGACTACATAGTGCTAGAACAAGCACGAAAAAGGCACTCCCGATTCAACAAAAACCATCAATTTATTCGGCAAGACATTTCGACAAGATAAGATTGACATTTTTAATGTATGTATGTAACATACCTAGCTCTGAATTTTCTTGAATTTCAAATAGTATACTGAAAAATAATAGATCTTGACAAAGGAACAGCGAGAAAACTCTTATTAACTTAATGAAATCGTTTATGTTTACTATAGAAATAATTATAAAATTAGCATAGAAGTGCTGAAAATTCTCAATACTTAAATTAAATATAAACAATTCGCACCTTTGTGGACTTATTCAATATTTACATAGCGACATAAAAGATGGCGCATCCATATATTCTATGTGATTTCAGCCAAGATTTTGTTAAGTATTATTTTCAGTACTTCAATATTGAGTCTAATATAGTTATACATATAGTAAATATCAAGGTTTGTCTACTGTTTTTACACGTCTTTCTAAAACTTTTCGCTTCTAATTTTTTTTGTCGACGAGATGATACTATACCGAGACGAGACTGTATTTTTCTAATCGACAGGGCACATTTTGCTTCGGCCAATAGAGACGGCCACTTGATTGATGTTGTATTCAAAAACTAATCCAAATAAATTGTAAAGGATCAAATTAAATAAAAATG
This sequence comes from Conops quadrifasciatus, assembly GCA_949752815.1. Lineage (NCBI taxonomy): Eukaryota > Metazoa > Arthropoda > Insecta > Diptera > Conopidae > Conops > Conops quadrifasciatus. Next base: position 37,042,250 of record OX457077.1, on the reverse strand, counting down.
CCGCATATATAGAAATAGGTGGTTATTTTTTTTTTTTTAAAGTTATTCAATATTTACATACCGACATAAAATATGGCGCACTAATTTTAGACAAGATTTTGTTAAATATTATGTTCAATACTTCGAGTTTAAGTCTAATAGCGTTATATGGAAAATATTAATGTTTGTCGCGCTTTTCTAAAACTTTTCGCTTCTAGTTTGTTTGTGGACGAGATAATATATCGAGATGACATTGTAGCTTTTGAATTGAAAGGCGACACACTTGAAGAGTCGTACTGTTGCGGCTTTTACGAGTCGAGAGGAGCGATGCGGAGCGATGAGTTGTGGTTCTGTCATCAAGATACAGATCGCTAAAATCTCGGAAGCCACCACCACCACAGCCACAATTACCACCACAGCAGCAGCAACAAAAGTAACAGCAACTGAATCAACCACTAAATGGAAATCACACAAAAACCATTTAACGATTTTCCAAATCTTTCCCAGCATCGAGCATCTAAAAACAGCGACCAGCAGCTAAGTTTTTTTTTCTGTTTCTTTTTTGATTGTTCAATCAAATAAATCATCCAACTTTACACCAACTTCATTAGCTAATCTTATTGTTATTATTAGGTGGTGGTTGTTGTTGTTGTTGCATCGTACTCTCTTGACTTGTGACCTCGAAACTAATGCTACTCATTGACCCGGTCCTCATGAGTTTGTTATATTGCTGTAGCTAAATTGACCCGGTCATAAAATTTTAAATAATTCACTTATGGGTCGCCAAGTGTCACATGCGAGTATTGTTGTTGTTGTTGTTGTTGCTGTTCTCCTATATGCATTTATCATTTGCAATACAATGTCCATAATTTTGTATGTTGTTGTTGCTGTCGCCGCGCCTTGTAACGCTCCTTATTATAGTACACGACGCAGCGTCGCGTCGTTTATGTTGCTATTCAGTAGGTGTTGTTGTTGCCTTATGGTGGTACGTATACTGTATGTTACCGTTATGGTCGTTCGTGTTGCTCTTGTTCGTCTTATTATAATCATACTCTTGATATCATTGAAGAAATATGTTTTTCATGTTGCATTTTTTACAGTCAATTTCATTTAATTAAAGCGGCAGCAGCCACAGTCGCAGCCACACCACGTCATTTCGTTGCTCTTAATTTTTCTGGAATTTAACTTGTTGCTATTTTTAACAGCTTTGTCAGAGGTCGATTTATGAATTATGACGATTATTATTGTTGTTATTATTATGAATATTCAAGAGGTTTTATTGTTGTTAGTAATTTTTGATTATAATGATTTGCTTCCGCACCAAATTGCGTGGTATCTAAAGAATTTCCTCAATTTTAAACAATTTCAATGAATAAATGAATGAATATCACTTGAATTAAATTTCGAGAGCAGAAAAGTTTGGAGATTTTTTTGGAAAGATTTCGAAAGAGATTTTGTTGAACTTTTCGTGAATGGTGGAATGTTTGTGCTGTTAACTGTCGTGGGTTGGACTTTTTTTTTTAATAATAAATTTTATAATTTCTAGCTGTGAATAATAAACTTTATAATTTGAAAATTCTGGCTGTGATTTTTGTGACGAACGAAAATGAAAACATTGACGAGTATTATTAAGATTATTGTCATGTTTGAAGAAATAAATAACTATAAAAATTTGTTCGTATAATAATCATTATTATTTCCATTCTTATTAAATTCAATTAATAACAAAATTGATAATAGATTTTTTAATGAAAGCCTTTAACAACCTTTTCAACAACTTTCAACATTATTACTTTTCTGTTGACTATTTTGCTACATACATATGTATATGTACATATTTCTCGACTTCGCAAAATATCTCACACCAATTTTAATTAAATCATAATCATCACGACTGACTCTCATTCATAATTAAAAGTTTTAATTGTGACTCTTAACATACGATAAGTACTAAGTACAATTATTAAAAGTTTTTCGGCATTATTTTAACATAAGTCCTTAACAAAAGCGCGAGCGCTCTGTCTGGAAGATAATAAAATAGAATACCGTTTATTACATACAAATTGAAAAATGAATTTAATGCTTCATAAAACACAAAAAGGGAGCTTCTTAACAAAAAAAAAAAAACCTACAAATATTTAAACGGCAAACGCAAAAGTTCTCAAAAAAAGGGGAGAAAAACGGTAAATAAGATAATGATTAAAAAGGAAAGGAAGGAAAAGGGCACAAAGAAGGAAAGGCAGGGAAGAAGAGGAAGAAGAAGAAGAAAATTGGCAAATAAGAAGAAGACACATTCTAAGTGACTTCAATTTGTGTGAACAAAATAAAGAGAAAAAATTGAAAAATCTGTCGACAGACAGACGGCAACATATATACATATATACATATATACGACGAATAAATAATGGAGCAATGTAAGGAGACAGAGACAGAGAGAGAGAGAGAGAGAGATAGAGTGATAATTTGTAGCAAGCCGGATAATGTGATTACATGGACAAAATGTGACAAAATAAAGAAAATTGCACTGAATTAATTCAATAAAAACGCTTTAAGTAGTTAAATAGGACGAGAAAAGACGTTGTAAAATGCGGCTCTCAAAAGGTTTTACGCTTCATTAATTCATTTTATGAAGTTGTTCATTCTCCCCCCCCCCCCCCCTCTCTCTCCAACCCACACTTCACTTTCTCCCTATCACGGCAACACCCTTCCTTTCATTTTGGAAAAAATAACATGAAAATAAGTTGCATTGAACAATTTTTTATTATCATTTTGAATTTATTTTGCACAGAGAATAATGTTGCCAGACTTAACACATTTTACCAGACAGCTACATTTTGTCAACGGCCTCTAGAGAGTAATAATGACTGGAAACAACGAGCAAAATTTGTTGTTTTTGCTAAGTTATTACTCTTATACAATTCTGATGAATTAGATTAATTTTGAATAATAAATTTTTTGCGTTAAAATTGAAATTTTTTAAAACTTAATTATTACCATAACAAAAAATTTTTAATCTCCATTTTGTTTTTTTCTGCACAAAAGAGAGATAATCCGCAAATGAATAATGATCTGAGCTAGAATAGTCCAAGCATGAAGATTGAGAAGATGAATAAGCAGAAAATGAATAAATGAATAGTATAAAAATCTAAAAAAAATCTTAAGTTAATCATAGGATTAGATGAACGATTAGGCCACACAAAACCAATAGTCCAGAATAGCCAAGAAATGAATAAAATAAATGAAATAATAAATGAAAACGACAGAAATAGTTTACAAAATGAACAGTCATATCAATATGAATAGTCAAATAAATCGTTAGAAAACAGCTAGTCCTCAAATGAATGAATCAGAAAATGAATTGTCTAATCAATAGTTAGAAAATGAATCGTCTTACGAATAGTTAGAAAATGAATAGTCGAATGAATATCAATATGAATCACTGAATGAGAATAGTCGAATGAGTATTTATTAAAATTACTAATAAAAAAATGAATCGTCAAATGAATTCGCAAAATTGAAAAAATTAAAAGCAACAAAATGAAGGTTTAAACAAATACTAACAATTTAAATAGGAAATAAGCCAAATTTTTTTTACAAAAACGCTCTGAGATTTCTTGAATGAATAGTCAGAAAATTAATAGTCAAAAAATGAATGGTAAAAATAGAAACTTTTAGAAAATGAACAACTGCTAAATGGTTGAAGATTCAGAAAAAGAATATTTTAAAAATTCAAAATTTTCAGCAAATGAATATACAGAAAATGAATACTCAGAAAATGAATATACTGAAAACGAATAATCGTTAATAAATCGTCGAATAAAAGGTTCGCAAATAAATCGCCCAATAATAGTCAGAAGTTCCAGAAACTTCCAGGAAACCTTACAATTCTTAATAGAATGATTGACGGGGATTAAAAATTCATCAAAGAGACTACAGTTTATGTAAAGTAGAAAAAAAGAAGGAAAAGAAAGGATAACCTCTAGGAGAGGAATATTCATATAGTAAAAAAGCTAAAGAGTAGCCATCTTGTAAAGACTTAAACAACCAATTGAAGAAGTACGTACATATGAAGTCCTAAGAAAAGAGTACTACCGGAAAAGGAATGGTGGTAAGAAGGAAACGGGGAGGGCGGAAGGAAAAGATTAATACAAAAATAAGAACTTCGTATTATGTATATTATATGACGAATAGCCATAGAATCTGAGTATTATTATTGATTAAAGTAAAGACGACAAAGGAAAGAGGATAAAATTCAGATGGAGAAGATGTTTTACTCTGTGTGAGCAAATGAGGAAAAGAGATATCACCACAAGCACAAAATATTATACGACAAAAAGATGTTATGAAAAGAAGTTGAATTTCGTAAATTTAATCAAAAATACAATGAAGACATACTTGTAAAATGATACTAGTGACTGTCAACAATAAAGTTAATAATGTGTTGATGAGGACAACTGAGGATGAGGTTCTTGATAATGACACTCACTGCAGATATGTATTAACTCTAAAAATAGATCTGAAGAAGCATACAATAGCAGTAATTTATGTACGAGTATTCGTATGTGTCATCTGTGACTAAGAAGACTAAAAGGAATGAAAATAATGAGACCACAAAGAAAATTAATACAACGAGTATACTCATAATGATTCTAAGTAAGTAACGGTCGTCTTATTATATATTGATAATCATATATAATAAGACGACCGTTATATATAATTATACATACAAATTCAATTCCTCAAATTATTCATTTTTGGCTCTCATTAATTTAGTAGTCAATAATTTAGTAGTCAATAATTTTGTGGCAAAACTATCATATTTTCTTTATTAAAGGAAGACCTCTAGAAAGAGTCTTATCTCTCGCAAAGTCGTCAAAAGTCAGAATAAAACATAAATTAGAAATGTCGTTTTTTGAGATGTTTTGCGAAATATTGTAGTAACTCATTATTATTCAAGAAATAGTTGTGTCAAATTAGAAGGCAAACATCTTAAAAAAGACAAAAAGCGGGGAAAAAGATAGATATCTTAACGTGTTTAAAAATGTTTGGAAAATTTTGAACCTTTAAAAAGAATTTAACAATACAAAACATAGCAACAAACTGACCAACTGAAGATGGTCTACCTTCACCACACAATTTAATTTTGTCTCTTCATTTCATGAGTAGATATTCGTATGTATATACATATGTACATCCATACTCGTACGTCCATACTCGTATAAAGAATCGATAAAATGTTGCCGATGTTGGCAAGCGTTGAGACAACAAATAAATTATCGGACTTAATTGCGTAAACATGATACTGTAAACAAAGGAGCTGTCCCGTAATTTATGCTTTAAGGAAAACATAAACGAATCCTGCACGATATTTCACAATTCATTCACGATGAATGAATGACAAATCGTCGTTGACAATTTCTAATAAATGACCACATTGTGTCTTCGATTATGTAAAGACCAATCTCAATAAAGAAATTGTCACGCAAAATGATGAAATGATTCTCGTTGCTAAAGTTTAATTGAAGGAATTTTTAGCAGCTGAGAGTTTTTCAATTTTGTGACATAAGGTGATGATGACGTAAGGTGAACATAACGGAGCATGGATTTTATTCTAATTGTGTTGGAATTTTAATTTTTGCAAATTAAAGCTTAATTAAAGCAATGAATATTATGCATTAATTCTCTATATTTTTAAATAAAAACCATGTTAAAATTGACCCCGCCAATTAAAAATTATTAGAGTGCTTGGAATGGAACAACTTTGAAATTAAAATCCGTTCAAAATTGATTTGATTGTCATTTTCAATCTTCATTACAATGATCAAATGTTATTAATATTATTACAACCTCAAGAAAAAAAAAACCGTTGTTTTATAAAGCAATGAACAATTTCGTCATTGTCGTAAAACGAACGAGCTGTCAAATGAAAAACTTGTGCTGTCATTTTTAAAACCTTATAAATTATAAAAAATGCTGCCAATATTATTAATAGAAAGAAAAAGTAAATTAAGTAATTTATTAACAGGAAATGAAGGAGAGAAGAAAAAAAAAACAACAACACGAAAACCGGTTTCATCATTAATCGGTACGTTCCATCTTTAAAATCTTCAGCTCTTCACATGGCTGTCAAGAGCATTAAAGCTTTGCCAGCTCGTAGCACTTTACAGTATTTGTTGTTGCCATTTTTAAGCAAAAAGTGAAATTAAAAATGGTATACAAGTAAAAGCATATGATAAGCACGATTATAACAAATATAAATCAAAACTAACCATCATAAGTTTTTTATGTTTAATTTTCAAAGAATTTTTTTAGAAAAAATATACGATATTTTTTAAAAAAAATTTGTATTTGTATAGTTTTTATATTGAAAAAGTCTCTTTTAGTGATAGGACAATTATAATTATAATAAATTTTCAATTGTAATTTTAAAAAATTGCAAAAATCTCGAAATCGTCCATAGTACTATTTTTTATTTGTTCACGCTATCGCGAGAGCACTGTTGACAATTTAGCAGAAAAGCAGAATTAAAAAAATATACGATATTTTTTTAAAAAAATTTGTATTTGTATAGTTTTTATATTGAAAAAGTCTCTTTTAGTGATAGGACAATTATAATTATAATAAATTTTCAATTGTAATTTTAAAAAATTGCAAAAATCCGAAATCGTCCATAGTACTATTTTTTATTTGTTCACGCTATCGCGAGAGCACTGTTGACAATTTAGCAGAAAAGCAGAATTAAAAAAATATACGATATTTTTTTAAAAAAATTTGTATTTGTATAGTTTTTATATTGAAAAAGTCTCTTTTAGTGATAGGACAATTATAATTATAATAAATTTTCAATTGTAATTTTCAAAAATTGCAAAAATCTCGAAATCGTCCATAGTACTATTTTTTATTTGTTCACGCTATCGCGAGAGCACTGTTGACAATTTAGCAGAAAAGCAGAATTAAACAAAAAAAAAAAAAACAAAACAAAATAGGAAGAAGAAAAATTAAAAGTAATACTCTGCAACCAACAACAACAACAATAACAACGATAACCATTAAATACCGATAAATTTGTGTCTAGTTTTAAGGCAGTACATCTTTTATATTGAAAGCAATTAGTTTGATTGTTAGGCAACAACTTCAGTAATTGCATCTCGTAAGTCAGGCTTTTTATGCTTTGCCGTCTTTTAATTACTATTATTAAAATAATTTATTAATTATTTCCAGCAGAAATGGAAAAAATTAGAAAAAAGCAACAGAAAAGTAGAGAAAATGTTAATCGACTGCAATACAGAATATTATTATTATTATTAATATTAGATTAGATTATATTATATATACTTATATTAAATTGAAATCAAATCTGTTCCGATTTTGTGTTATTATTAATCACATTAATCTTTTTGAAAAAATTTTAAATTTCATTACATTGGCAACTCCACTAAACACTAAACTAACATCAAAGATTGTAAAGGAATTAATTACGAAAAAAGCCACAATCGAAAAATGTAGTCCGCAAACTATAGTGCGATGAGATTATGGTTTGCAGAGACCCAGGAAAAGCCCCAAAGCTACAGGTGTCGATACATTAAGTATTCAGTTGTCGTTTTTTATGGTTCGTTACCGAAACGGCAGTTAAATAATTTTCTTTTAAATGCACGTACTTGTAACAAACAATTAATTAGCAGCTGCTGCATTGTACATTTTTGGAGTAATTAATTTTTAGAAATTGCCTAAAAAATGGCTCGATTTGATTGAGTTTTCGCTTAAGTGATTAATGAGCTGATTAATAATTTTCAAACGGTGTGTTTAAAAACATTTAAATAATTATTATAAATCAATACTACGTGATTAACAAAAAAAAAAAAAAAAAAAAATTCTAAAATTTTTAAAATTATAATTTTTCAAATCATTTGTAATCTTAAGACTTAATTAGACTTAATACTTAATAATTAATTCAATCAAGATTACTTTAAGCAAACAGTATTCTACAGAGTTGCACAAACTGTTTTTGAATTAAAAAGGAATCTTAATAATCTGTTTTAAAATACATTTGAAATTAATAAAATTGCAATACACAAAACTATTTTGAATTAATTCCATTTTAATTTAAAGAAGTAAAACGAAATAAGAGACAAAAAGCCGCTATACAGGAAAAGTGCACTTAATCGCTTTCGGGTTGAGAAATGTTTTATGTTTTAATAAGCCTATAATTTTATAAAACAAAGAGAATATTATTTTTACATAAACATGTGTTATATTTAATTGTGTTATATTTAACTCTAACAATAAAATAGAAAATTTTAAAGAAAAGAAATATTAAAACAATGAATATTAATAAAATAAAAGTATGTGATTAATATTGTAAAAGAAAAAAGCAAAAAAACTGACTGACTGACATTGAATATAAATTTTTTTCTAAATTGTAATAATGAATAAATAATGTCTGTTGTCAAAAATCTCGGCGCCTGTCAACGAGTTGTTAGTTTAAACTTTTTGCAATATTTGTGCATAACAAATAACTATTTACAAAAAAAAAATTATTCAGAAATAACTTTGAAATGTTTAAATTTTCAAGGTATTCCAAATTGAGCTCACGTTCGATGTTCATGTTCTTTAACTAGTATATCTTTTTTATTATTATTATTTATTCAGGAATGCGCCTGATTTACGATTATAAGAGTGGCCAATTTATGAGAAGATTTTTCTTTTATTTAACATTAAATTTACATCTACATACGTAAATTTATATACATATGTAAGTAGGTATATACGTATGTAAGTATATATACATATTTACAAGTGATAATCATATACATTTTTATATTCATTTCAAGTTTATGCCATCATGCGGTTACTTGGACTTACTGGCGACTTTTTGATATTATCACAGTCGTTGTTGTTTTAATCATGTTAATGTATTAGAATTTATATTTTTCGCCGTATTCTTCTTCTTATTCTTGTTCTTCTTCTTCTTTTCTGTTATAGCTGCATTGCAGCTACTAAGTTACTTTCGAAAAAAATTATTGGCTTTTGTCCAATATTTGAAATTAAAGTTCTAAGTTCAGAAAACGCAAAATCTATAATTTTTGGAAATATTGTTAAAAGCCAAATAATTTAAAATCAATTCAATTTTATTAAATTTCTATTTCACATTTTATATTTCACATAATGATTAATTATAATACATCTTTTTTAAATTAAATTGAGATTAATTCAAAATTAATCTTTGTACGTTGCTCTTCAGTTCAGGTCTCAAGTTGTGAGGTTATGTTATCGAAATTATAGTGTCGATTTTAGCTGTATCTATCTACTTATATAAAATTAAATTGTACAATAGAAAATGCTTTCGGAAAAGGTCATTCCAATGACTACAATAAAGCCACTAAAATGCTTCAACACGAAAACTGACTATAATACTGACTTCGACTTCTTTAAGGATACGCGAGTATATATTCAATAATAATTCTTAGATTTTTAACTTCTACTCTTATCAATTTCTATAGCCGGTAACTAATTTTTACAAACAAACGAATTAATATTTATATTAGCGGAGTAACAAATAATATCTTAAAGTAATCTAAGCCTGAGATTTATTTTGTGTCGGCCGGCGACATAAAATGATGACGTCTACAAATTCCACAAAAGAAATTAATGCCGACTTAGTCATTAAAAGCGGCTACTCTCAGCAATAACAATGAAAGAAAATAATAACAAAAAAATAGAAAACCATAACTGCGGCAACAACAACATTAATTTATTATAACGTTACCATTTTAACATTGGTTTTTTGCTGGCACATAAAGAAATCTTGGAAAAAGATGACACCACAGCAATTTATAACATTATAACAAAATCTAAGGTTTGTAAGTCTATAAAATTAGTCTATTATACATAAATAAGCGTATAATAGAAGAGGAATTATGGATTATGATATCATACTTTATGATAATAAATGCCTTAAACGCCTTTATTCACGCCTTAAGACGTTTAAGTAAAGAAATCTTTCAAAAAAAATTCGAAATTGTAAAAAAATTAAATTTTAAAACATAAAAATGTGTGAGAATATAAGCGCATAAGCGTGAGCATAACGAAAATATTTTCCCTCATAAAAAAAGTTAAATGAGAAGGTTCAGTTCAGCTCTTGAAAAGCATTAAACTTAATTATAAATCACTGTCATCGTTGTAAATCATAACAAGAATTTCAAATTAGTTTTATTAATAGACAACTTTACTAATATCTTCTTAACCTTCTGCCTTTCTAATAGAATACGCCACTATAAACATTAACATTGGAAATTATGCTAACATAGTTCTTCTGCTTTGTATATTTCTGTAACAAATGCTTGTACAAATTCCAAACATTTTTTTTGGTAGTTTGATTTGTTATATTCAAGTAAAAGTGACTCATTTTAATATTTCATAAAATATTTGAGCGCTTAAAAATGAGAATCAAAGATAAAAACAAATTGTTGATGACAATTATTGAATTCAAGGAAATTTTAAGTTAACAACTAAATTGCTTTGAGCTCATGTCTTCGACGCGTGATATTATTCGATTTCTAAAATACTACAAATTGTAATAAAATTTCGATATTTTCAAAGAAATAATTTCTAGGGAAAAATGTCTATTATGTTCCTAACTATTATTACATCAAAATACTAAACGAAATATGTATGTCTTCACAACTTTAAAAAGAATTTGAGTATATTGTACAGGTTATCCATTTTTTTTACTTCGGTACTTCACTTTCCGAAAAAAAGCAAACTAAATATTCAAATATCGACTTAATTTTTAATTCAATATGATGCTTGGACTTTGCCGTTATGCGTGAAAAACAACATCGTTCAAATGTCCTTCACGGGGGACCTTTTGCAGGCCTCAATCCTTTTGAGGTAATTTTCTATGACTTTTTCACACAAGTCGCGCAATAATTCGGTCATAACTTGACAAATGTCACTCTTTAAATGCTCCAAAGTTGAGGGATTGTTCGCATAAATACGGTCTCTTGCGTAGCCTTACAAGAAGAAATCCCAAGCTGTCAGATCGCACCGATAGCTTTGTGGCCAATTAACATCAATACTGACATTTGACAGCTGGCAAATGGCAGGGCTTTACTTTTCATAACTCGAAATGAATAACCCTTTACAAACATATCCTATGCCTTTAACTGAGGATGCTTGTTCGCTTGAAATAAAGCTATTTAGACCTACCTAAAGGCCTTATCTCTTGAACTTAAGCACAATTTCTATTGCATTTAACTTGACAGTAGTTACTGACAGTAATAAGTCACTTTGTAGTTGGTAAAGTAAGCTATATATTACAATTCTGACATTTCTTCTTACTTAAGGCTCATTTGCTTTAAAATGAGATCATTTAGACATACTTAAAAATGCAAACTTTTGAAACTTAATCACTTTTTATCGCGTTTGCGACGAGCTATTTATTAGAATTAATGACCTTAACTTATATTACTTAACACTTATTCTTACTTAACAACACAATAGCGTTACGTGATGACAAACAAAAAAATATGGTCGTTGAAAAAAATAAAAAACTTGTCAACCAAAATAATTGCATTCTAAAATTGTGAGTACTTTGGGCAATGCTTTGGCGAAAACAGGAGCTCACCATCTCCATCTGGCGAGACCATTCTTAATGGTTTCAAATTACTTGAGCAGATGGTGATATTCACAGGAAGCACAAATTCGGAGCTCAGAATGCGTTCCTTACATTGAAAGGGAGTCAAATAAAGTCTAAGTTTGAGTATCTGCAGGTTCAGTTTTAATTTCTAATCGTCTTTATTGCTATGAGCTGACTCAGAGAAATTATAAGAATTAAAAAAAGGATGCGGTGAAGACGAATGAGAGTGAATCTCGAATGAGAAAAAAAAGAGAGCGAGAGAGGTAATTGTTTTGGTGATGGTAAGGGTTAAACACAGGCGTCCGGTTAACGAATACGAAGAGCCATAATAAGAAACTCTGTCAAGAAGGCATGAGAATGACAGTCACAACAAGGGCAAAGCAAAAGGCAACTTTGGAAAAGTGAATGGATGACGACAGTTTAGATGCTTTTGGTTTTTTTTTCTGAACTTGATTTCTATTCACTTTTTCATCAGTTGTTTTTTATGCTAAGGTTTCAATTTTGTTATTCCAGCAACTTTTCGTATGTTTTTTTTTGGTTTTATTTGTTTCGGTTTTGTTTTTTGGTCATTCCATGCGAAATTTTATATCTTCATCGTTGCCACTCTAATTCTTTTGGTGTTGGCTTTTTGTGTATTTGTTTTGTTGAGTTTTTCAGTTATTTCAAATACTTGAGATAAAGTTTAAAATAGAAAAAACCAGAATTCGAAATATATACGATAAAAACTGGTTTGTTAAGAAACCTGTGAAATAAGAGGTATCGTAATAAATATCGGCTTGTCTTTATTCGGCCGATGGCGTTGTTGCTGTCGTCATTTTTGTGTGCTGCTGAATGTGGAAAAAAAAAACTATAAACTACAATAATTATTGTACAAATTAAAGCTTTTTGAACTTTAAACTATTGACTTTTGGCGTGTTAAACTGTTTTGTTACAAAAAACAATTTTTTTAAATTGTGGTTATAATTAATGGTAAAATATTAGCTTTTGTAATACTGATGTACTACGATAAGATTAAATAAAAGAAAAATTAATGACAATAAAATAAAAATTAAAAATATAAAAATAAAATATAAAAATTATTAAATTATTAAAATATAAAAATATAAAAAAAATTAAAATAATGAAAAATAAATACGATAAATTCGAAACGTTTAGACCTAAAGCTTATGACAATAAAAGGAAAGTTAATAACCATAAAATACAATAATACAATAAATTCGATATGTTTATAACGATACGATAATTTTTTAATAATTCAATGGATTCGTAAAGTTTTAAATTTTCATTAAATTAATTAATAAAATTTATAATAAAATAAAATTTCTTTAATAAATTAATAAAATTTTAAAAAAACTAAATATAAAATTTGAAGTGTTTAAAATTAATTCATATATGTAATATAATTCATTTTAATTTTTATATAATTTTAATTTTTAGTATAATTTTAAATTTACATATTTTATATATCAACTTTTTAAGGTTCTTTATTTTTTCTCTTTCTATAAATGCTGAAAAAAGCCGGCAAAATATGCTAAAATCTGATGACATCAGCAATTTCAAGGGCAGCGTAAAACCGATTAAATCCACCAAAAAATACGTCTAGTAAAATTTGAATAATTTCAAACTTACGTAGCTTGAGATAGTCGCGATCTATGAAAATAATTGATAATGAAATATCACGCACTTCAAAGATATCGTATAAAATCTAAAAAACAAAAACAACAACGAAAACAACTTCTCCTACTATCGCGACTCACTCATTCATAATTACAACACTTTCTCTTACGTCTATCATCATCATCAACCGATTAAAATATCAGCATGAGAGATATCATGAATATAATTCAATAAATTTAAAAAAAAAAAACGATACAATTTTTTTAAAATTTATTGAATTATATTGCATTTAAAAAAATACTAGAAGTCAATTTATCGTAAGTAATTTAATTTTGAAAAATTAAAGCGTAATAAATCAACACAAGAAAAATTCTCCGAAATGGTAAAAATCAGGGGAACGCCAGAAGCCAAACACAAAAAGACAAGAACACAAGTTTTGTTGCTATTTTTTTAAATTATCTTAATGGGCTTTTCTGTCGTCTGGCCCCCTTCGGAACCCGTTCCTTAATGTAGTAAATGCCATAGACATGATCCGAACAACATGATCAACCATCAATACTGGTTTTTATACCAAAGACTAGATCGTTAAGCACGTGGTTTTTCAACAACAGTCCGATATACGAGACTGACAATAATGGAATTTGACGATCCATTGATCTATTTTTGGAAGTATTACCTACATAGAAACTGGTGACGTCATAATTGACAAGAGTATAAAGTAAAAATGTACAAATAAATGTAAAAATAAATACCAAATAAGAAAATTATTGCAACATATTATTGTACGAGAGTAGAATGTATAAGAGTTGTCGAAAAAAAACAGACCAGTTTATGACCAGTTTACCATAATTTTTTAGTAAATTTTCATTATTTCCAGTCATGATCAAGCATAATCTAAATTCTCAGTTCTTGATGGGTAATTTCTCTTCTTAATGCGAAGGCAATATAGAAAATTTCCTTCAAAAAGTAACATATTCTCTCCATGAAAGATAGATTCAGGATTAAAATAAATAATAAAAAATAAAAATAAAAACAAAACAAATAAATAAAAAATATTATTATTATTTGGTTTTTAATAATAAATAAAAATTAAATACCAAAAATAACTAAAAATTCTGTATGTTAACTAAACAGGTAATACAAATTTCTAATTTCACTGAAATACTAGTAAAAAGAACTATAAAGATTTACGAGAATTTAACTTTAAAAATAGTACCATAAAAAAGCAAGTTATCTATAAAGATAAAACAAAGAGATAATAAAACTGTAATTTAACTACAAAAGTAGTTAAAAACCTGTAGTTAATAAAGCTTCTCTGTGAGTTAACTATAATTGATACTTGTAGTAACTGTAAATTTAAAAAATAGTAAAAATAATTACTAATTTCAATTAATTATAAAAAACGCTAAAAAAAACTGTAAGGTCACTATACGATATAACTATAAAATTAGTAAAAGTCACTTACTATAACTATAAAAGTAGTAAAAAGTAACTATCAAAACACTAAATTAACTGTGGAGCCAGTCAAAATAACTATGAAAACTGTAAATTAACTGTAAAACTAGTAACAATAACGAGCAAGATTTTAAGTTAACGGTGAAAGTAGTACAAATAAAGCTCAAAACTCTAAGTAACCTTTAAAAATAATTAATAAAACTCTAAATGAAGCGTAAAAGAATTAACGAAGAAACTTTGTTTTGTTTTTTTTTCTGAAAATTTATTAAAATCAGTAACGAAAACGAAATCGAAAAGATATCTTCAATGCAAAATGATTAATGAGTTGTCACAATTTTTTCGGTGATCGCTTTAAAAACTGATGAATTAACGAGTATTTCCTTTCACTGATTTCTTTGGAAAGTTATTTGTGTTTCAGGAGTTCAAGAATTGAACGGAATATTTTCGGTTTCTTTGAAACTTCTGGAGAAGAAGGAAAAAAAAAAAGATGTAACTGTTATTTTCTTCTTTTTCTTTTCTTTTCTTTCTGTTCTTTTCTTCTTTTCTTTATAGAAATAGCTTTTCTTGATTAAATTGAGAAATTAAAAGAGCAGAGAAGATAAAAGATGTTCAAAATTTATAATAGTAATTATTTCATATTTTTTCTTTTTCTTTCTTTTCTCAGAATACTTCATTTAATCTATTCGATAGCTTTACTACGGTTAACAAGAAGATTTATTACATTTTAGATAAGAACGATAACAACAACAACAACAGGAAAATGAGCTCAAAAATAAAAATTCCAATAATAATAACAATTTACGATCAGCAGAAAATTTACGATTATGTGAAGAAGAGAATGTTACATTCCACTCTTAAAAAAGAAGAAGAAGCATCTAATTCAATGACTCTAGAATTTTTAAGCCTTCTTACACATTCTCTCTTCCACTCTCCCTCGCTCTCTTTAGATTTCAATCAAAATCAACAGTTTCTGATTAAAAAAAAAAATTTTTTTCATTTCAAGTTAAACTTTTAATAATTAATTTTTTTAAGTTTTTAAGTTTTTAAGTATTTTTAAGTTTTTAAGTTTTTATAAAATTATACTTACTTATTTGTAATTTTAAATAGAGAAAGTCTGAAAAGATAAATTAAAAGAGAATTATTAAAAGATCAGCTGAAGAAAAATATTATTATTATTATTATTAATAAATATTAAAGTATTGTTAATAAGTTAAATTTAAATTATTATGTTAAGTTTATATATAGTATATTTTATAACTAATATATATTTCATTCTCGTATATTTTGTAACTAATATAATATAGCTATTATATATTAGCTATATTCTATAACTAACTCCTTAACTTTTGCAAATACTTAATTATTTCTAAATTTACAGACATTTTATAAACTTAACGAACAAAAGAAATATAAGAAGTTGAATCATTTTGAAGGCTGTTTGTTGAGAGGATGAAAGAAAGAAGTTAAGAAGTAAAGGAAATATAATACGAAAAATTAAAACCCTTTATAGCTAAGAAACAGTTACAACAACAACACCCAAAAGTGTAACCTAATGCAGCATTTAATGACCTTCATTTAACAAACAAACAAACAAAAAAAATTAACACAAAAGTTAAAATTCAAACAAAACAGAACTTTGTAAGCAAGTATACTCATAAAGAGAAAGAAAAGGCTACGAAGAAGAAGAAGAAATAATAAATACCCCAAGAGTTGAAAAAGAGCGCGGGAGTACATTTAAAAACTCATAAACTTGGAGACACCTACGAGAAACTCTTGAGGGACAAAGAGTTGAAAAAAGGGGACAAAACACAAGAAAGACCTCTTTTTTTTTTGTAAAACAATACACAAATAATGAGTATTGTTGAGGAGGAAAAAAACCACACTGTAAACAACCCAGCTAGCGGAAAGAGGTTGGAGGAGTACGGAGAGAGACAGAGGTCCGATTCAAAATAAACAAATTAACTAAAGTGCACTAAGTAGAGGTAATATTGAGGGCTATAACAATAACAAAAACAAGCATAAAAACAACTACAATAACGCAACGCAGCGCGACGACGGCAACAACAACAACTGATTATTTTTTACCCTACGTATTAACGGAACAATTGCGACTATACACACTCGAAAAAGAAAAGGAAATATCATTTTAAAGAGCGTCACCGGATTAAGTAACAAAATTACGAAAATAACTCGAAATTTCAATTAAACAATGCACAACTGTTTTTTGTCACATGAAGAGACGTCACTGTGAAGGCTATCATCATCGTCGTCATTATTATCATCATTATCATAACAACTCAATAGTCTGTCATTGGAATAAGTCTGTCAATAGATTAAAGAAGTAAAGGCAATACGACGACCAAATAAAATAGCATTCCATTAAAACTTAAAGACAAAAATTTTTACAAAAGAAACGAGTCGAAAAAGTGGGTGGCTGACGCCCGTAATACTAACACTTATTACAGGTAATAAATAACGATAACGCTCTCGAAAATTGTATGTTCAATTTGAAGGTAGAAAAAATTAATCTGAATTATAAACACAAAGCGAAAAAACGGGTTTTCGACTCTGTTTACTATCCTTAGCTGAAAACATTTAATTTTAAAGCGTTTTAATTTTAATTTACTATATTTAAGGCCTTATTTTCTTATATATATATAACTCTCTGTTATATATATAAAATGATGCACTGTTAAATGCCAGTTCTCTGAGTATCTGAGTATTATAATTATCAGAGTAATTTTTCTAAGAAGTGATAATCATCAATGCTGTAAGTAAAAATAAATAAATAAATTTCAACTCAAGAGTCCAAAGTTTAAAATTTCTGAAAGAGCTCAAAGAAGAAAAACAACACAAACCGCACAACTAAGGATAAAAATACCCCTAATAATAATAATAAAAGGAATAATAATAATAAAAGCAATAATAATAAAAAGTCATGGCGTGTAAAGAATACGCTGATATACACAATTTGTAAAGTCAAGTCAAGTCAAGTCAACGGAAAAAAGCCACAAGATGTCAAGAAGCAGCAACATCAAATTGCAATCGTAGCAATAACTACAACAGCAACAATTACAACAAGAAGTAAGCGCGACGTGTCTTGAGAAGTAATTAAAGAAGCTGTAAAGAGGGAGGAGGGTAAATTGAAAAAAGAAATAGTAAAAAAGAAAAAAATTATAAAAAAGTTGACAACGTATAAGAAATGTATAACGTATAATCTTCTTCTGATTACTTTTCAAAAAATTAATTAAAATTTAAATTCAAAATTTTTCTATTGCAAAATTTTGTATGACAAATTTTCTGGTTATAGCTATTTTTTTTTCTATATAGTTATTTTTATAGCACAATAATTCTATAAAAGGTCGCTATTACTTCGACAATAACGAGGTGTTAAATGGCAATTTTTGATGAAATCATTAGCCAACACCAAACATCATTAATAATGCCCAAAAATTAAGGCTTAAAGAAATTCACAAAATTATGGATGGCATGACAATAACGTGTTATTTTAACTCCGGTTTCTTAGACTCTGAGATTTTCGGCAAGATATTTATGATTTTTTCTTTCAACAAATTGATGAGTATATATTTAGGAATTCGGTCATTATGAACTGCGGGCAACATAATTAAAGATGACAAAGTATAAATTCCTCTTCACTGACGCCCAAAGTGTGAGCAGTGTTCACATTCATTCCATTACCAAGAAATTGGGGTTAAAATCTCGAAAAACTATAGACGTCATCATAACCATAGATACATATTTGATTTGCCAGAAGGTAGATTTCATCTTTGACCAATGCTGCCTTGCTGACCCTAAATAAAGTACAATCGAAAACCTCAAGATGAAGTATATTTTTTTGGGCCAGTCGGTTTTATCGCGAGTCAAAAAAGAATTCGCTTCTCTTTTTTTTGGCAAATTTTACCCTGACCATACAACGGGCCCTTTCAATAAAGTAAAAATTAAATGAATTTTTGCATTTTTATAGCTTTTAGTATTTATACTTGTATCATGGAATCTTGTTCTTGTTCTTGTTCAAAGAATGAAAGCTGACAAAATAAATATATTTTGCGCTGATCTCATCAAGAATCAGATTTAACCAATGTCAATAATAATAGAATTATGCAACTTTTGTACAGCAAGTATGTTTTTTTTGTACAGTAAAATATAATAAAGCGTAGATTAAAAGATATTGAAGGTATTAATTGGACAACGACAACAACAACAACAAGGTGTGAATAAATTAGCGCAAATTGTTATGACCTTGCCAAAAAAAAATTCCTTAATTGATCATAATTTTCAATGATATCATGATGATATTTAGGCAGACGATAGAAGGCAAGAGATATTCTGCAACTTTTTAAAGGCAATTTCTCTGTGATCATATATGTTTATGATCACTAATTTTTGTGTTGATAACGATGAAAATGATCTTGATGAAATCGAGATTTTTTGCTCTATTTTAGAAGCTATTTCATTATCATTATCAATAATAATAGCGCCAGATAATGAGAATAATAATATTGATTTTGTAATCATATTAAGAATGGTTATTCTGATATTAAACATAATTACGGTTCTTATGATATTAAACATATTGATGACGATAGCAACGAATTTATTGTGTAAATTTTTTTTTAAAGCCACGATCATTAATTACGATAGCAATGATGTCAATGAAATAATAATGATGCCGCAATAATGATTATTACAATGAGTTTATCGTGAAAAAGGCAAGGTTTGCGATGTTGGCAGTTAAACTGATATTGAAAATTAAAACCATTCAGTGCGGTTTATAGGCTAAAGTGATGATGATAGTAATGCTTCCTTCAGTGATCACTATAGCAGCGGTGGTGATTGTGACAATGGTTATGTTTATCATTTCATATTATTTTAAAGATCTTTTCATAGATTACGACAATATCAAGGTTTACCATAAGAAAAATTGTAGAGATAATAACGATCGACTCTCCAGAAACTCATCAAAAATAAAAAAAAATAAAAGTAACGAAAAAAAAATTCAAAAAAAAATTTAATGACTAAAATAAAAACTGTTTAAAAAAACACCTTCACAAAATGCAAAAATGCTTAATAAACGCAACGTTTCGCATACAAAAAAAAGCAGCGTAAAAAAAATATGTTTAAAAGGAATAAAAGCACTTGAAATGTCAACGCAGCGACCGAAAGTTGACAGTTACAAATTGTTTTTGGCTGACATTAAATGAAAATTTATGGAATTTAAAAAAGAAAAATGTGAAAAAGTGAAAAAATGGCTGGCTTTTCAAGTGTATGAATACTTATATATATATATATGAATACGAATACTTTCTATGAATACTTTCAGCAGAATATTCCGCAACTGAAATTACAATTTTTTAAGGTCAATAGTTTTTCTGTTCTTCTTTCATTTGCATACTAACACTTTCATTATTTTTTCTCATTATATATTTTATATGTATAAAGTGTTTATATACCCTTTTTATCAATTTAGCTTAAATTGCATTTTTATATTATTTTATTTATGAAGCTTTTGCCATTTGTACCTTTTTTTCTTCTCATTCATTTCAACCAAAATTGAGGTCATTTCAATATTTTTCTTTTAATGCTGAGGCACGATTTTCGTGTAATATCTCACTGATCTACGGGCCGTAAGCCCTCTATAAGAGATTAGGAGAAAAGGAGAAGGGGAGGGGCGAGGGGAAAGAGGGGAGGGGCGGTTGACAGATACTGAGACGAAAGTGAAGAAAGAAAGGCAAATACAATAGAATACAACCGCCTACGTTGTCACTGAAGCTCAAAACTGAAGCTGAAGCTGGGTTTTCTGAGGCTGAGGCTGTTTGCAGAGCCTTTTCAGGTCACTGCATCTTGCGGTTCCTGCCTGAACGACATCGAGAGTACGCGATGTGGTTTATGAACGACAAAACAAACGAAGAAAAGAGCTGTACTAATTAACATTGATGGATTTTTGTTAGAAATCTAGAGCGAGGAGTAGCAGCCATACCATACCTCCTTCTGCCTTTTGAAAGACGATAATGAAATTAAGATTTTTTTACGAGTATATATAGCATTTACTAAAAATAGTTTAGCCAAACGTCGAGAGTTTATAGAAAATTTAATGAAGAATTAAAAACATAGTCAATCCTTCTTCTCAAGAGCTGGCTTTCTTGCACTTTTTCGTTTATTTTCTGATAGAAAAGTTTATATAGGTACTTTCAATTTTCTTATGCAAAATCAACCTTTACCTCCTTTTTTCCGACACCATAAAACCATAAAACAATAGAAAATATTTTTTTTTTTAATACGAGTAAAGCCTGTCTTTAGAGTAATAAAGCAAGTTGTAATAACATTGACCCAATGAACGATTTAAATTATTGACTTAAGAACAATTCTAATTAAATTATGGCAACCATTTCGCAAAAAAGAAGCTGCTGATATTTTCAAATTTCAAATTATCACCATTTACGTATGTATGTACATGTGTCGCATTGCAGTACAACAATTACGTGCTACATTCTGGTAAACTTATCACGCACGCATTCGTCAGAGCGGCATCAATGAATGAACGAATGAATGAATGCATAAATGACTTGCTCAGTTGATTGATTGTAATTGATATACCGAAGGCAAGAGAATGCATGCTCATTGTGGCAATAGAAATAAACTGTCTGAGTTGAAGCCCCGGCCTGAACCGACCGCCTGCCAATCGTCCATCCGGCCAGTGCGATGGCCGGCCGGTTGAGCGATCGAGTGAGCTTACAATTAGATTGTACAATTATGTCACTGCGGCGCTAAATATTTACTATCGCAGATAGAACCATGTCATCAGTTTGCTGACGACGCTACGCCATCGCCTCTACAGAATGAATGCCGGTTTGTGGTGCCAGAGATTTTTGTTTTATTTCCACCGACAGACGCCTAAAGCGGTCTATAATGGTAATGGCAAGCAATAATAATGTTATACGTACAATATCAGTGATGATGATTTCAGAATATTAATGCATTTTCTGGCAAGGCGACACATTTCTATGATACAATTTATGATGATGAAACTTAAGCTGTTTTATAATAATAATGATATATTGCAGAATGTTAACTTTAAGGATAGAATAAAACCTTATCTGTCCAATCTATCTTATTATCCACAGAGTTTCTGTCAACGCTCGTCAAATTTTTAATATTTCAGAATGATGTAATTTCATCTTCATCTGAGAAAACAACTCATACCTGTTTTATCTCAGGATAACAGTGATAAAAATGATGGTGATGGTGATGACGGTGATGATGATGATAGCGAAACTATTAGCTATTACTCAAGATTATGTTGTTGAAGTGTCCTCTTGCTGTTCTTGACCGTGTTTTTCCACCGAGCAGAAAACGTGCCCATGTTATTGTCTTATTATTATCTTACGCTGTCATTTCCATTTTTTCTGTTTTTGATCTAATTGTTGATATTTTTATTTTTTATATTGTCTGTCTGTCTGTCTGTCTGTCTGTCATACGCAAGAA
Organism: Conops quadrifasciatus; assembly: GCA_949752815.1. NCBI lineage: Eukaryota > Metazoa > Arthropoda > Insecta > Diptera > Conopidae > Conops > Conops quadrifasciatus. The sequence continues at coordinate 37,020,058 of OX457077.1, read as the reverse complement.
TTTGTAGTAAATAAATTCTTTTCACTTACATTCATTACATTACTTCTCGCTCGTTCAAAATTATTGCTCTTGTTGTATTTTTATTGTAGTAAATTGTTGTGATATAACGCTGGCACTTTTAACCCACATTTAAAATGATATAACATACAACGCTCCATACACAAAAGTGTCATCATTTGGTGCCATTACCACCATCACCACCACCAACAGCATCATCATTATCATTATGCTCGTATGTTTAAGAAATTCTAAAATCATCAACCATGTACTAACTAACTGAATATAATAAACTGTGCTATTTAACGGCAGTTTAATTTTACCTCCAGAGTTTTTGCTTGATTTATGCAATGTTCTCTGCCATTGTTTAGAAGAGAGAAGAATCTCGTTCTTTAAATATTTTCTTAATTAATTAATTTATGTATGCTTTCTATGACTTTTTCAATTATTAAATTGCTCTCACTTTTTTTCATCCTGTAAAAAGTTCTGTAAGGTTTAATTGCTAGACTGAAATCAGTGAAATCATTTAAGTTAGAGCTTAAAAGGAATACAAAATTTATGTGAAATCATGATTAAAAAAATTATAAAGACCATATATCGCAATCAAAGTCGAAAAATTTAAAGCATTGAAGAATAATTTTTATTTTTAATTTCAATAAAATTGAAAGCAATAATAATCGAAAAAGCAAAGCAATAATAATCGAAAGATGAAGAAGTATTATTGATTTCACCAAAGAGTACCTAATGAAAATCGTTAAAGCCATAATGATTTAATCGTAAATCGATACGACATCCGAATATATATTGTATTGATTTAAGGAAAAAACTTTAATATTTTTACCAAAATGTAGTATTGTTTTGACGAAACAATGATACTAATTTAACGAAAACCTAGAAGTATAGTTAGTAATAATGATATAACAAAAAAGCGTTATAAATTTGACGAGAATGTCGTATCGGTTTGACGAAAAAGTTACAATTATTAAAAGAAAGAGCAATGATTGTTTCACGAAAACGTAAAAGTCGAGATGATTTAACGAAAAAGCGAAATCAATTTGACGAAAAAGTAAAAATGATTTAATGAAAAGTACAAAATTTTTTAATAGAAACGTAAAAGTAATAATTATTTAACGAAGATGCGACATTCCTTTGACAAAAAAGCTGTATCAGTTTGACGAAAAAATAATGATGATTTAATGAAAAAGGAAATAGTTGCATGAAAACGTAAAAGTATTAACGATTTAACGAGAGAGTAATGACAACTTGACGAAAATGTCGTATCAGTTTGTCAAAAATGTTACAATAACTAAAAGAAAGAGCGATTGTTTCACGAAAACGTAAAAGTCGAAATGATTTAACGAAAAAGCGAAATCAATTTGACGAAAAAGTAAAAATGATTTTATGAAAAAACAAAGTTTGTTGATGAAAACGTAAAAGTAATAATTATTTAACGAAGATGCGATATTCATTTGACGTAAAAGTATTAACGGTTTAACGAGAATAACGAAAATAATGACAACTTGACGAAAATGTAGTAAAATGTAGACTTGCCGAAGTTATAATAATTTAATTATATAATTACAGATTTCTCATAAATTGTATTTAAATTTTTTAAAATAAAAACTAAAATGCAAAAATTTATGTGAATAATGAGTATCCTAAGCGTAAGTAAAAAGACTTCTCTGTCTTCTTCTTCTGCTCTGTAAGAGCTCAGCTATGTATAATCCTCATCATGTTTAACCTTAAACGCGTTACTCAAGGTCTTGAACTATTTCAGTGAAGTAAAATTTCAATACTCTTTTTTCTTAAAAAGAAATAAGATATCTTTCAAGTGGAAGATAAGCGTTTTTTATACGCATATTTTTCAAAGGCAAATATCTTTACGACAGAATCTACTTTTTGTGTGTTTAAAAGAAAAGTAGCAACAACTATTCACGCGACAAGAACAAGAACAACAAGAATAATACAAGAATAGACATAATGAGCGCTCCGCGTGGCACCAACCAACCGCAGCAAGCCACCAACCAGCCAACATTTTCAATGATGCAAAATCGTCATTATAATAAATGCGAAATTGAATGAAGGAAGATGGAATAGTGAAGGGGCGGAGGGGAGGAAGGGAGGAGGTGCGGAGGGGCGAAGGCGGCTAAACAGACAGGAAGGGGCTTATGCCGAGAGGTTTCAGTTCAAATCAGTTGTTCATATCATTTGCTATTCATTTATGCCAAAAACTAGAGCAACTCAACGGCTGGAAAGAGAAATTGTAACGAACTAATAGCAACAACTAAAAAAACAATAACAACAACCACAACAGCAGCCGCAGCAGCAAATGCTCTATAAAAACTGCGAGCCTCATAAAAATGTTTATGAATACAGCGATTTGTTTTTGTAGAAAAGAAGAAAAGTACACCCCGTGGGGTGAAGAAAGGGTGAGGAAAAAATGAAGGGGGGACCTTGTTACCGTTTTCGTTAAACAGTTCAAGGTTCCGGCTTTTTGAAGTGTATTAGTCGTACTTAAGCCAAATGTAAACTTAGCCGGTTGATCTTTAGTATAAGCGTTGTTGTTGTTGTTGTTTTGGGTTGTCTGATTTTATAAACAACCTCAACCTCCTACTATTTCTCTTTGCGCATCCTCACTTAAAAAGTTAAATAAAAAAAACACATTTCAAGTAAGCAAAAAAAAAAAAATAAGTGGTCGATTCAACGCTCATTTGTTTGCTAAAATCATGCTCAACTCAATGAAAATTCAATTAAAATCGATTTCTCCAACGAAAGAAGAATTAAAAAAAAGCACAAAAAATTTAGCAGAAGTCAAAGGTTAATTAAGGTACATACGTATTCGTCATCAAGGCATGAATGAAACTTATAGTCATCAAGCTGCATGGTCTTGTCATGTGATGACTCATTTTTAAAACAATCATTGGAAAAATCTCCATAAAAAAATGCAAATAAAAAATGGCAAACTTTAAAGTAAAAAGAAATATCGTAATAAAAACTATGCTGAAAATATTGTAATAGAGCAACAACAATGTAAAGTCAAGGAACCAAAACGACGGTACATATAAAAGTTCAGCCAAAAGCAGTAAATTCATTTTGGACAACGTGCGATGACCGCAGCCACGAAACGTATTAACAAGAATGTGAAAAGGCAACAAAAGCAACCACAACAACAACAACAACAGCAACAACTAACAAACAAAGAAAAACACAAAAAACAAAAACAACCAAGTACGAGAGCATTCAACCAAAATAAGATAAGTTAACATTGCATTAGACATGATTAAAGTGGTACAAGCAATTTGTTGCAGTACAGTTGTTGCTGTAGTTGTAGCTGCAGTTGGTTGTTGCAATTGCAGCAGTTGTAGTAATCACGATCGAGAATCATTGAGCTTCTTTCTCTACTTCGTGAGGTTAAAGTCGAGAAGAGCAAAAAATAAACGACCACAAAAACATGCATTGTTCCATTCTTTGAGTCGAAAAACTAGGTTGGTCGTCAAACCAGGAAGAATTCAACTACTCAACTATGTATTATGTATGTATGTACGAGTATATATGTATGTGTGCATGTATGCATGTGTTTACAAGTCAGTTAGTACAATACAAAAGCAACAACCACAAAACATTGTTTACTATGGTAGCAATAAACTAACATGTACCCAAAAATAGCTACTAACTTCATTTGTTATTTCGTTACTTGTTGTTATTTTTGTTGTTGTGGATTTTGTTGCTATTGCTGTTATTTTCTTCCTCGCTGTTGTATTGTAGTTTTCTGCATGATACGTTTGTTGTTGTTGCTATTACTGATTTTTTTTCGGTAGTAAACAAAGCGAATAACCTTCTACAGTGGCTCAGAGGCCTTTTTTCTTCTTTAAAAAATTACAAAATTTTTCAATATTATCTTGTAAGTTTTTTTAATATTCTTATTATACGAAAAAGAATTATGTTATTACGATTCTGTTACTACGATTCTGTTATTACGATTCTGTTATTACGATTCTGTTATTACGATTCTGTTATTACGAGTAACATCCATATTTAGTGGACATGCGCTGATTTTGTGTCTGAAATCGCTTTGTAGTGATATTATTTCATCATTTAAAGTTGAATTTTATTGAATGAATTGATCTCGCCTGCGTAATTTTAACAAAATCATCTTCGAAATTTTGGCGAAAACAAAAAAAGCCCCGATATTAATTTTATACCACATAATTATAATTAAATATTTCTGAACTCCGGAACACGCGAAAACTATAAAAAAACTATAAAAAAGTCACAATAAAAAATCTTGTGATTATATTAACATAAATAAAATTAAAAGAAAACAATAGATTTCAAAAAATACTTATGGATTGTAGTCCAATATTATTATATTAAAAATAAACTCCTTTATATTTAAAATAAACTTCCTTAAAATTTAAAACAAAAAATAAATTTTCAATTTTACAGAAATGTATTACTAATTTAGGAGTATTATAATTATTATAATTCCGAAGCCAGGCGAGACACAGCTCTTTTTTTCGCCCACTATTAGTGCACAAGTTGAAAATCAAGTTCAGAGTTGTAAAAATTTTGCAAAAAATTTTCCGGCCCTTAAAATTCGGTTTATCTTTTTCATTTTATTTTAATATTTTTTCATTATTTTTTATTTTATTTATAATTCCGACAGTGTTTATATAATTATGCAGCAAGTTGGTTTTATCGGCACGAATCTCATTTGGCAGAAATCAAGTAGTATAAATAAATAAAGTATAAATAAATTCGTACAGAAAACCTTAATTTTTAAGCAAAAAAATGTTTTCGTGTAGAATAAAAACTTATTATGAAGTTTATTTTTTACATCCAGGCATCGCATAAAACCTTTTCATAAATTAAAAAAGTATTAACGGCAATAATAATAAATAAATAAAGAAAAAATTTTATTGAAAGTAATTTCATATTTGTCTAATTGACCGCTAGAAATGTTGTCAGTTACACTGTTAAACCTTTAATTCAATTTGACTCGATTTTACTAAATATTTTCACTAAATTATTTAATTTTTTTAAATTTTTTATTTAATTAATTTTTTTAAAGTTTTTGTGTTTTTCCTTATTTTTGTTTTTTATAGTGCAATTTTTCTTTCTTTTTTGCTTTCTTTGCCGCCTTTTCTTCACATTTTTGACAACAACCGCATCAAAGCGTAACGAATGAAATTACTCTTATCTAGATTTACTATGCGCTGAAGTAAGCAGGGGAAGGGTGGGGGGAAGGCGGAAGGGGGTTAGTGAATTTTTCGATGATGCAGCTGCTTTTCGTTTAGCCATCCATCCATCCATCCATACCTTAAGGTTGTACATATGTATATGAAAAGAAAGTTTTCTTCTACTCCTTCTTTTTTTTCTTCTTCTATTTTTTCGTCGTTTTCATGACTCTCCTCTCCTCTCCCACCACATAAAAGTCCGGTGCTGTCGGTGCTATTCTCATTATAGCCATTTTTTCACGTCATGCTATACAATTTTCTTTTACAAAATTTTTATTTTTCATTTTATTGAAGGATTTTGCTTGAATACTTTTTCAATGTCTGTCTGATGTGTACCTACATCATCGGTGGATCCCACCCACTCAACGAACCCACTTGCTCTTACTTTGGTCTACTCAAAGTAAGACCTTTCTTTTTTGGTATGTATTAGTGTGTTATTCTATGCATGCTTTTTGTGGTCCCAAGTTTTTATTTTTGTTTTTTTTTTTGTTACTTACGAGTATTTTCTTTAGATTTTCTTCTACTTCTTTTAAAAAATTACTTTCTTGAGTTGTGCACCGAGGTTAACTGAATACTTACCTTTCTCGTCACTGTTTTTGTGGTAGTTGTTGTTGTTATTACTATTGGTAGTATTACTTTTTTCTTACAAAATATTTCAATAGATTTTCCGTATAGTGTCTCGGCTCATTCGCTTCTAAGGTTAACGACGTTCAAATGTTTACACTTTATAGAAATATAGTAGAATAATAAAAGTAATAAGCCGAAGAAGAAGAAGAGAAGGCTTAAGGGAAAAATGGAAGGCTTCGGGGAAAAATGGAAAGCTTACTTAAAGATGTTGGTTCAAAATAACTCATTTTCTTTCAAGGGCAAAAACCACAGGAAACAAATCAAGATCACCAGAAAGTCTAAATACGAGTAAGTTTTCTAAGAGAGACAAAGAGACACAGTCCAATATACGTATAATACTTGTATCATGCGACAGATTCTTAGTTTCTTGAACTTCTTCAGTTTTTGCGGTAAATGAGGTTATGAATGAATGCACTTTTTTTATTGTAACTGTGCAAAGTTTGAGCTCTTTGTGGTTAAATGAAAAGAAACCAACAGCTGAAGACGTCACTTAACCCTTAACACTTACATAATTTCTCGAGAACAAATTATGCACTAAAGAAGAATATAGAAAAATATCGTGATGTTAGAAAACGATTATATGAGAAAAGTACTAGAACTTCCAGGCGAAGTTTTAAAAGTTGAAAAAAATTGGCGGGACTTTAAAATTGTTGTTATTATAAATATGAATATACTTTTAGTTATTTTTAAATGGTATAAAAATCAATAAAGCAATGGAAGACGCAAGAAAAAATGGTTGGTGAAGAATAAAAAATAGAAATATATTAAAAAAGTCTACGATGGTGAAGAGAATTAGAGTAAGAAAATGCATAAATACACTTTTGCTTACGACTATCTAACTACAAATTTTCAATCAATCAATCAACCTCTCTCAATCGATAAAGTGTCTAAGTAGGTCAGTGGTCAGTTGGTCGATCGATGAAATAAAGTGGATTAATTAGAAAATTGAATTGAGGAAAAAGCATTTTTTTCTTTAAAACATACAAAAGAGTATGTATATACATATGTATGTACTTGTATGTACGATACAATACCATAGCTTCAAAATAAAAGACCTACTTAAGATTTTATTAAAATATTTATCAGTACTTATAGTGATATATATATACTCGTAAGAGAAAATCTATGAGAGAAAATAGACATAGAGTAAAAAATAAATTATTTTTAAGTTTTTATACGTTTTACTAAATTTACGTAACCTTTAGACAACTTTTAGACAACGCAACAACTAAATTGTCTAACCCAACTAACTACATACGTGTAATCCTTGCAACCTTCTGTTATAATTTTCGTATCTATTTTCATTATAATTTTTTTATTTTTATTTCATCTTCAGTGTCTTTTTTCGTTTCATATAGTAATTTGTATACGTTAGATTTTACTTCCTTCCGATTCTTTTTATTTATTAGTTTCTGTTTCTCTGCTTTGGAGGCCTTTTTTATCTTGCTAAACTCTTATTACTTTGTAATTGATTGCTCCAAATTGTTTAGGTATTGTTATTTTGGTGACTTAGACAACCTTTAGACAACATTTAGACAGCATTTAGACAACATTTAGACAGCATTTAGACAACATTTAGACAACATTTAGACACCCCCACAAATAAATTGTCTAACCCAACTAACTACATACGTGCACTACTCGCAACCTTCAGTTATAATTTTCGTGTCTATTTTCTATTTTCGTTAGTTATTTTTTTTTTATTTTCCATCCAACCATTTCAGTCCAACCAATATCAATCCAGCTCCTATCCAGCAATATCAATCCTCCTCAGCTTCTGTATGTAATCACTGCCTGCGGTAACAATTTAATTGTAAAATTTATTATCTTCACCACTCGATTATGACAAATCACGTTAAGCCGTTGACCATATCATGGCATAGAATCGCGGTATCTGCCCACTGTCAGACTCTTGGCAAGACCGGTTGGTTCCGGCCTGTCTTAGTCAGATAATCTGAAAAGCTTATATTATGTACCATATTCTTATCGTAATCATCTGATCTGTCAGAAACTATAGCATTTCCACAAAGTTAAACTTGACTAGAGGTTGTTAAGTAGTAATTATTTAATTTTTTTTTCCAAATTTTTTTCTCATTCTCTTAACTTTTCCTCCTTCATCTGTTCTCTTTCATATTTTCTTAGTTTGACGTTACTCTGTTTGCTTTCTTCCATTTTACAAGATTAAATTACATTTTATTGCTGCTTTTCTATACATAAACTACCGACGCTTGTAACCAGTTTTATAGTCTGCTCCACCATTCCTTTCTTTCTTCCTTCCTGCCTTCCTTTCTTCCTTCCAAACAAGCCATCAATCAGTCTTCTGGCTCATCATTCTCATTCAAGCTTTTCTTTAATTATGTCAAAATTTATTGCAAAAGTCAAGAATTCTGAATGTTTTGACATTTTTGTGCGCCATAATGTCGAGTTATTTTAAATCTTGGATTTAATTTCTTTGAAGTTAATAAGAAAAACCTTGTCTTCGGTAAGAGATTTCGGTTTTAAAACAAATACTATTTGAACTAATTTAATAGAAATCGTTGGAAAGATTTATAGTTTTTAAGATTTAGAGATTTTGGGTGTTACAAAATGGATAAGATTCGCCTTGAAGCTGTCACAAGTAATAAAATTTAATAAACTTAACATAGGGAAGGACTCGTCGCACTTAATTCAGTAAAATCCTTATAAGCTAAAGAAGTTCGTTTATAAAATAAAGAAGTGAATGGTGAGAGAATTCGTTCTTCTAAATTTTTAAATTCTTTCAGAATAATCCCGGAGTTATCGGATAATTGCCTTAAAAACTAATAAAATAATAATTCCGAGTTATCATTTTTTAAACAAATGTTTTCATGGGATGAAATTTAAATTTAAAATGCAATTTTTCTCTGATCTGTCTCTGCTTTGATCAAAAAGTATGCGAAATTATTATTTGCAAAATTGTGAGCTAAAAACGAAAGCTTAGCTAAAGCGAAAAGTGTTAATGAATAAGTCTCGTTTGAAATATTAAAAGAAAGGAAATTTATGTAAAATAAAATTATTTTAAAATAAAATTATTTAAAAATAAAACTAAACTAAAAATAAAACTAACTAAACTACTCGACAGACCGACGAACGTCAACAAATTGCACTGCAGTACAGTTCCAAACATAAATGCCCAAAAGCAGAAAAAAATATGCTTATATATATCAATATAATTTTGAAAATCGTGTTCATGAGTATTCGTTCAGGCGAAATCCGGCACAAAATGGTTCGGCATGAACGTGGTTTGTGCTACGCCGTCTGAACAACGGAGCAGCGAACAAACACTTCAAGCTGTGTTCATGTACATATGTATGTGCGCGCACGTGTGTGTGTGTTTGTAAATATATATGTTGCATCGGATGCGGTGCAAAACGTGCAGCTTGCACCATCCAGACATTTTGGGTCCCATTTGGTGCGTGTTACTGAGCCAATTAAGCGCATGACGAAATATGAATTTAAATTGACCATCACCGGCGGCAATTGACGAACCCCCAGGGGTGACGAACGCGGGAGTCGGGGGCGGTGAAGGTGGAATAGTAATGAGGACTTTGAGTGGGTGGTTAAGGAGGTACATATGTATAAAAGCGGAAACAATGTTTTAGCCAACAATGACACGACTACTGCTTTTGGGATTTCTTGCTATTCCCAGAATTAATAAATCATTATATTGGCATGTAAGTTTTTTTTTTGTGAAAATTGTCGAATTTTTAAAAGTGTTTTAAAAATATTTCATTACGACATTATGACAATATTATTGCCATTGAGTGTAAGAAAATACTTTATAAACCATAAAAAGTCATGATAACCTTCATTAGTGTCATTATTCAAACTTCACAGACTTCATGATCAAGGCCTGACTTCATACACATTGCTACAAATTTATAAAAATTTCATGCTCAAATTTTCTTAGTTAAGCATTTTTTAACCGCTAAGTGATAAAAAAAATGTGTTAAAAATGTGTTTGGTTCCTTACATATAGGCTTATAACTCAAGCTGAACTCCATTTTTATTAATTAGAAAAGGGTTACGAGTATTTAGCTCTTCATTTTGGCATTAAGAAGCACATCAGAATATGAAAAAACCTTTCGGTAGAGGCACGAAAACTTCGTAAACAATTTTGCGCGACTGCCAAAAAATACAAAATTATGTAGATATAAAAAACGAGGATATAGTAGTTATTGTTAGTAGTTGTATACTCCATACAATGTCTTGTCTATTCCAAAACTTTTCCTCCTCCTCTCTCTTTTTCTGCTTCTCAATTTGAATATTAATCTGATTGTTATAAACTTAACAAAAAAACTCATTATCAAGGTTATTCATAAACTATGGTTAAATCCTGCACTAATCTCATAATTATTAGAGTTAGTTTTATCTCAACTTTAAACTTCAAATTCAGCATTTAATTTGAAGTTTAAAATTAGTAAACCTTAAGTTCAATTTTAGGGTTTAATGTCAATGTTAAGGTTAATGTCAATGTTAACGTTAATGTCAATGTTAACGTTAATGTCAACGTCTTAATTAACCTCTCTATAATCGCCCTTACTTTTAGCTTACTCAAAAACCTCAAAAATCTCAAGTTCAACTTAAAGTTTTTTTAAGATCAATGTTAATGTTAACGTGACTTTTTCCAAGATTCTTTTCAATCAAATCTAAGCTAATAACACTTCTGTTGTAAAGTTTGCTACATAATTATAAAAAATATACGAAAAGAAGATATTAAATTCATGTTTTCTTTAATATTTATAGCAAATTTAAATAGTTCGAGTATTATAAAGAAATCATAAATAATAAATTTCCAAGAAAAAAAATGAAATATGAATAAAATAAATTAAACATAAATTAAACACTATTATGTAAAATGTTAATGATAAATTCTGCCCAACCTTCATATAAATTTGAATCAAATCAGAAATGAATTTTATATAATTTATCATAAATTATTCAAATGAGGACATTATTCATTCCGAACAGGTTTCTCTGTAGAGCTATTATATTAGATTCCTTTTTTTTCATGTTATCTATTTTAGAGATTATAAATTTTATGCATACATTTTTTATACAAATTCAAAACTTTATTTTCTGCCTCTCACTAGATTGTAAATTATCAATATAAAGATCTATTAACCGCTATATGATATAATTAGCAAAAAACTAATGCCATTGTATAAACTTGAGTAAAAATTTCGAGCATCGGCCGCCTGCTCCACCGTTTAAAAAAAGAATAAAACCAAAAAAGTTTCAAGATTCATGAATCTGAAAAAGTTCACGAGACTAAAGACCTCTAATTTAGATTTCTAGACGTCAAAGAGTCTGTTTTTGACATAAACAAAGCCCGCTTTTTTGAAATTTCGCAAATAAAATTGACTTATCTTAAGACTATCTTAGATTTTTTTCGTTTTTATAACTATAGAGAATATAACTAAATTTATGATTTCTAGTCCAGAAAAAATTGATTAAATCTTGACTGTCAAACTTGATTGATGACAATAGAAATCACAACAACCGCCAGCAAAACCATCAAGCAATAAACACAAAAAAGTAGCCATAATTTTACAACAACAACAACATTTTTGCATAAATCATTATCAACTCTGCTTAATCTTTTTAGTAATTTTCAACGCTGATCCTGACATTGATTTTATTGTTATCAAGGATTTTTCTATGAAGGCATAACAACAACAACAACAACAGACAACAAAGGTTAAGCTAAACTGAACATGAAAATATTCATTTTACTTGCGAATATTTTTTATCGTCGTTATTGTTGCTGGGCTTGAGGCAAAAAAAAATTTGTTCTTTGTTTTGTAACAATTTTTTTCTTTTTTGACTGAGAATGTTGGCGAAGTTGTGCCGCCGAGCCATAGGCTGATGTCATCAGCCAGCCGACGACACACGACAATGTCATCTCGTCTCGTGTTAACAGGGTTAAAAGCCATGACGTCAGCGAACGCATGGACGCAAAGAACGCAAAAACAAAACAACGAATAAATGAAGCAGTTTTCGTCAAACAACGAGTATAATTTAGAACGTGCCTGCCTTCAGGCGTTAAATATGTTAGTCTGATTTTCCATTTTGATTTTTCATCCATTTTCTCTTTCGGAAAGTGAAGTGGTAAAAAAGCACACTAAATATTCAGAAATCGATTAAATTTTTATTTCAATATGATGCTTTGGCTTTGCCATTATGCGTGAAAAACAATATTGTACAAAAAGGGTCCTCCACGGGACTCTCTGCAGGCCTCAATCCTTTTTGAGGTAATTTTCGATGACTTTTTGACACAAATCGGGTAATAATTCGGCCATAACTTGACGTATGTCATTCTTTATAAGCTCCAAAGTTGAGAGATTGTTTTGCATAAATACGGTATTTCGCGTAGCCCCACAAGAAAAGATGTTTTCGATCACAGCGACAATGTTTTCGATCGAGCGTGCAAAGCGATGATGCACAAGCCTTACAATGTCTGTAACCGATGCAGTTTCTTCGAATTTCTTCACTACGTTTGAAATTGTACGCTCAGTAGGACAATTAGGACGACCATAATCTTGTCGTAAAGCTCGAAATACGGTCACCATTCGTGCGGAATGCTTTAACAAAGTTAACGCCTTGTTCGATGGTGAAATAATGCATATTATAAAATGACAAACCTTCAGCTAAACAAATGCTAGTTCGGATGACACTGACATTTGACAGCTGCCAAACTGCAGGGCTTTACTTTGCGTAACTCGAAATGGATAACCCTTTACAACACACTTAAATATACATATTTTAGAAACAGTATTAACTCAGTATTAATTTTGAAATGTTCTAAGAGTTATAAAAGAGTGCATTGTGCTGAGATAATTCTGTTTGTTTTTGATATACGGTTGTTTGAGCTTCGGCAAAGCCAAAGTTAACATTCTTGTCTTTATATCATACACACAAGTTCTTAACTTAATTAAAAAAATTATAAAAAACTTCGAGCACTCAAAAATGTTTACATTTCAAAGAAATAAACAGGCTTTATTTTTCATCATTTTTTTTCATCTTTTCAACGTTTTTTCAAAATTTTACTGTAATAATAATACAAATAATGATAAGAAAAATCATGATAATAATGATAGCGCATAAACCGAATACTAACGGTAACAAGAACAACAAAATACACAACAACAACAACGACAACACCAACGACAACCATGCAACGCTGCCAACTATTCAAACAATCGCTACGAGTATCAACAGCAGAGTCCATAAATTCGTTCTAACAAAAGAACTAATTGCTTACACTCGTTACAACTTCAACGAGAAAACAACAACTACCAAAGAGAAAATAAAAAAAACAATACAAAGAAATATTCTGTTCTTCTTTTAAACGAACAAAAAACAATGAAATCAAATAAAATACGATAAAATAAAAAATATGCAGCAAAGAATATGAGAAGAAACAACGGCCTACGCTGGTACTTAATCGAATATTGTGACAATATTTAGTCGGGTTAATTATTTTTATGACGTTGAAGAGTTTGCCAAAGAGTTAAATATATAGAGAAAGAGAGTGGCAATGAGAGAGAGAGTGAGTGAGGAAAAGACAGGAGTCTCTTGAATTAAATCGATTGCAAAAGCGCGGTTCATTTCAATGAATTTGCGCCATTGAGTTGCAAAGTGTTGAGCATGAGCCCGACAGTGCGATGTTAAAAAACACAACACGAGCAACAACAACAACAACCATAATAACCTCAACAAGAAGCAGAAAAGGCGAAACAAATTAAAACCTCCCTCGAAAGTGACAAAACAATAAAAACAAATCATTCCGAAGAGGCTGGAAGCTAATGAAGCTGGAGAGCAAGGGCGGACGGACGACGCACGGTTGAACGCACGGACGGGCTGAGCTGGGCTGGGCTGTACGCAGTGATGATGGCAAATGCTGGAAAGTGCAATATTGTGCACGTGAGGGCTTAAAATGCATGAAAACGAAAGAAATTAAAGTATGTATGTAGGTACGTTCAAACAAGAAATTAAAAAAAAAAAAAAATAATAAAAGAACAAAACAAACAATCATGAACAAAGAATATTTACCAACATTAAAAGTGACAAAGATTTCGAGCTACGAGAGAGCAAGAGCAAAACAACAATAACAACAATATAAATAGCAATCAAAACGCCCACAGAAACAATAGAAATTATTTGATGATGACGATGAAAGGAAGCTGAATGAGGCGTAATGATGCTAGACATTGCTGTGTGCAGGATTTCACACGCGGGGCGGTTTTTTTCGGTCAGTCTAAAAAAACCGATTTTAGCATCTTGATGTATAAGAGGAGAAGAAAATTGTACCCGGAGAGGATTTTAATTCCCAAAACTCGTTCCTCGCCGATGAAGTGACTAAATAAATAAATTAATCGTGTCAAAAGACGGCGTCGCTACATAATTATAATCAAAAAATAATTTATTTTGAATTATAATTTTTGTTTGTTTTGTTTTTTTTAAATTTTTTCCATTTTATTTCTTTGTTGTGATTTTTCTTTGTTCTGAGAGTTCACTGTACTAAATTCGTTAGTTAGTTGCGTGTTCATTGGAAATACATAATTCCATTGGCGCCATCGCTCTCAACGCGATTTCTGCCAACATTAGCGTCGTCGTCATTGTCGCTCTCTTTCTTTCTGTGCTGGCAACGTCTTTCTCGTCTGCCATTAGCGTCTTCGTCATTGCCATCGTGGCGGTCATTGCTATCGCACTAAAATACCCTTTGGCTTCACCAATGCCCTCGGCGTCAGCAGACCCTTCTGTTTCAACAAAGCCCTCGGCGTCACCCAGACGCCCTTTGTCTTCATAATCGTCTTCGACGTCACTAGCATTGCCTTCGTCATTATGAAACTTGGACGTCACCATTGCCCCCGGCATTACTTACGCCCTCTTCATCATCCTACCCCTTTCCCCCACCCCCTCCCCCACGACATTGTGGCGTCGAAAAAGCGGCGAATGAACTTTTAAGAATAACACTGCATCATTCTAGGAAAAACTTATCAAAACCAAAAAGCAAAAAACAACGCGCACAGAGTCCTAGAGTCCTTGAAGCTAGACATGAGTCTATTTTAAACACGAAAACCAACAACAACAAACATTATACAGTATATGCGGAAGCATGTCAAAAATAAGTGACAACAAACCTGTCACGTGAAAATACAAAAACGCGAGGAAGAAAGAAAAACCTTCCCTCATTCCACACACACACACACACACACACAAGTTTCATAAACAAAGTTGAGCTTTCGGATTTTTCCACCGTCAGAAACCTTGCATTAAATATCCTGATTTCCTGCCGAACTTCCGGAACTTCGTAAAGGAAAAATATCTATACATGTGGACTGTATTTGGCCGATTGTGTTCTATTTTTCGTTGATTTATTCGTATGACGCATATTTTCTGTATGCATTGTACATATGTATATACTTCCTTTTGGATCGTTACAGTGAAGGTCATAAAATGTATAAAAAAAGGTCATAAAATAAAATAAAACAAATTAAGGTGTTCTTTTTAGACAAAGGCAATAAACTAAGTAGAAAAAAATTAACTAGAATTAAATAAGAGAGTAATGATTATAAAAGATTTATTAATTTTTTTTGCAGAAAAGTATAGGTACAAATTTTATATACGGCGCTATCATAAAGAGTTATCCCTTTGGAGTTACCGAAAGTAAAGCCCTGCCCTTTGGCAGCTGTCAAATGTCAGTGTCATCCGAACTAGCATTAGTTGAAGAATTGCCATGGATCGTTTTACCAACGAACAACGAATGGTAATTCTGCTGTGACCGCATTTCGCGCTTTACGACAAGATTACGGTCGTCGTAATCGTTCTACTGAGCGTACAATTTCAAACGTAGTGAAGAAATTCGAAGGTTACAGACATTGTAAGGCTTGTGCATCATCGCTTCGCACGCTCGATTGAAAACATTGCCGCTGTGAGCCATGTAGTGTTGAGGACGACCCAAATTTATCGATTCCACGGCTCGCTCGGGCATTTGGGCAATGATAAGGATCACTTCTTGTGGCCTGCACTTGAAGGTATGGATCGGGACGATATGTGGTTCCAGCACGATGGCGCCATAAGTCACGCAACACAGCCGGTTTTGGCTTTACTGCGGGAGAAATTTCCAGGACGCTTTATTTCGCGACTTGGCGATGTCAATTGGCCACCAAGATCGTGCTATCTGACGGCTTTGGATTTTTTCTTGTGGGGCTACGCGAAATACCGTATTTATGCGAACAATCTCTCAACTTTGGAGCTTATAAAGAATGACATACGTCAAGTTATGGCCGAATTATTACCCGATTTGTGTCAAAAAGTCATCGAAAATTACCTCAAAAGGATTGAGGCCTACAGAAAGTCCCGTGGAGGACCTTTTTTTGAACGATATTGTTTTTCACGCATAATAGCCAAGGCCAAAGCATCATATTGAATTAAAAACTCAATCGATATCTGAATATTTAGTGTGCTTTTTTTTACTACTTCACTTTTCGAAAGAAAAAATTAATAATCCTGTATAGGATAAAAAATTTACGGAAAATTTAATTTTAAGAATTGTCATTTAATTCTATTCAACATCATACATACGTACATACATATGTATAACCAAAATTTGTGATTTATTTTTGTAAAATATACTTAATATCTTAAATAAAATCTCTTGGGTTATACTAATTAGGTTATACTAATCCTCTTGTATAAGCTTTTATTAGGCGAGAAACTGACTTTATTTCTTAATATTTGTTGAGTTTTCCGACAGGGATAATTCTCACGATAATGCTTATAATACGATACTATATTATATCAGTAACGTTTGCTATCAACTTTAATAACACTGCACCCACTGTTGAAAATTGTGCCATTTGTGTTCCTGTAGACTATTTGCTTAGCTGTCAAACATGCCCGTATAATGCTATGATAAACTTATTGTATCGTATAACGCCACAATAGTGTGAGTTCATCAAATTATGACAATAAAACTGAAGGGCAAATAAATATATTTATTCATACTTGTTGTAATATTAATTTGTACAGCTTGTCATAACTTGTTTTTATTGTTTTTTGCCTTTGCCTTTCTTTATGATGGAATTAACATTTATGGTATACCATATACGGCAAATAGCAACGCATAAAATTCTAAATACAAAAAATAACGTACTATTTATTCGTAAATATATTCAAAAAAATTGCTTACTATGTAGCAAAATTTTGGATTTTGTTTTTTTTTTACCTCACAAAAAAAATGTTTTTTTAGGAGCATTATTGTACCTTGCCATGATAGATGATAAAGAATACACTTGTCTTTAATTCGCCCTTGATAAAGGTGTTCCTTTGAACACAGCCTTAAAAAAGCTGCGATGTCATTGTCGAATTTCCAATATATAACTTTGTTTTATTGTAAAATCGATTAAAGAATTGTATACCTGCTAAAATTTCGTGTTTTACTTTTACGGAGCAAGAATCTTGGCTGAGTCACGCAAGCGGAATTTTTTCTTCTGACACCATTAAAGCTTTTCTGTCTTTTTTTTTTTGAGGTTGAGGTTTTGAGGGTATGTATTTTTTTTGAGGGTTGAATTTAACGATCCATCAAAATCGTAACACTGAAGAATATTTACGAGCTTTCAGTCATTTTAACATAGAAGAGAAAAGATTATATTGATGGATTAGCGTTTAAGTTGTTGAAACTAATGATGACACTTCTTTAAAAGGAAAAAAGTTGTTAATTTGAAAGAAAATTAAACAAAATTGGCTTAGCGTATGAATGATACATAATGACATATAAAAATATATCTAATTTAATTGTTAATGTCAAAAAAAAATAAATATTAAAATAAAATAGTAAGTAAATATTTCAACATAATTTATGCAAAAATTTTTCTTAACCAAACTCGCCGATTCAATTATTTTCGCCACTACTGTACACGATGTCATTGTGCCAAATCCAAAAAAAAAAATTGTAATAAAATGAAAGAAGTAATTCAAAGCAAAAGAAAAATTCGCCACCCCTGAATTGCTTTAGTTTTGTTGTTATTGCATAAAAGAAAAGAATGAATAAAATTTAAAACATTTTCCGGGCAACCGCCGGCCGACGACACCCCAGCACTAGAAGCAACAAACAGCTGCTGTGGCTGCTGCTCTTGCTCTTGGGCTTGTGCTCGCTGCAACCAGTTCTGATGACATCGGCATACTTCATTCTGCCGGGAAGAAGGCGAAGGCGAATGCGAATGCGATTGTGAATGCGCAGGCTGAAGGATGAAGAAGGGCGTTCGAAGCAGATGCTCGTTGGAAGCAGCGCCAGTGGAGCGACAGCGACAGCGGCAGCACCAACATCAACAGCAATAGAATGGAATTTGTAAATAAAAAAGACCGACAGACCGACCGTCCTTGATGGCAGCAGGCAAAGGCAGCGGCTGCGGCAACGGCGCCGAACGATAGCGGCGACAGTGAAGGCCGCAGGGATATGTTTTCGCACATTAATTTTTTGGATTTGGAATTTTCATTGTAATGATGACGATGGTGATGGCGATGACTATGACTATGGCAATGGCAATGGTGATGATGAAGATGATGACAATGCATGTTCTTGTTGTGGTAGCCAGGATTGCAATGTTGTTGTTGTTATTGCTGTTGTTTTGTACTTATTAAATTTGCTTTTTGTTTGTGCTTGTTCGTTCCATTTTCAACACGTTCTATAGCGTTCGTATATTCGAATTTTCGTTAGTGCGCAATAACGAGAGTTTCTGTGAGAATGTTTAAAATTTTTCAGGAAAAAAGAAAAGAAACAAAATATATAAAAGCCTGAGAAAAGTGTTTAATAAAATTTTATTCTCTTTTTTTCACCATTCAAAGAACTTGCTAAAAAATAAAAAAATAGTAAAGATAAGAGAAAGATAAAGGAGCTCGGTAATGTAAATGGTACACTTCACTCAAAAACGTAGTTATTGTGCAATAAAATTGATGGAAAAAGATAACAGAGGAAGAAATAAATCCTTTTAAAAATTGGCAGAGTGAAAAAGATAGCATTATCCAAGTAGAACTAACATTTATAAAGTTATAAAAATTAAATTGGAACATTTTGAGAAAATTTAATTTTGACTTTTGAATAATTTTAAATGTCAGTTGTTGTTGAAAACGCCGTAATAATTTCATAATACTTCCATAATAATTATAGCTTAACAATTCTATCGAAAAGAGCAAGAAAGAGTAAGAAATTCAATGGTCAAAGCTTCTGCTGCTGAAAAACGAATGACAATCAGTTAATTTTCGAAAATTGCTCTTCTCTCTTTACAAATACTTTTTCGGTTATAATTTTTTTTATTACATATTTTTTTTTTTTATATTTTTTTTATATTTCCTTTATATTTTTTTGTTCTTATTTTGTTGTTATCTCATCAAAGAGCAGAAGCAATGAAATGTATTGAAAAAAGACAATGAAAAAAATGTTCATAGAATTTAAGCAGATGAAAACAACTATAGTCATCTTTAATAATAACTCAAAATTCGTATGATTATCTCAAATTTTCTGAAATTTGTTATACAAAAAAGTTTTTAATAAAAACATTTGTATTTTCGAACAAAAAAAAAAGAAAAAAACTAGGTCTTACACTCAAAAATCACTTTTTTGACATACACTCTAATGGCAAATAATTACAAATAATACATTTTCGACGCTTTCACTGTAAAAGAAATTTTTATTTTGTAAAAAAAGAAAAGAATTATTAGCGCTAATTGAAAATTCCACATATTTTTTGTTCCATACTACGCATGTGTAATGAAATGTATGCGTGTGAATAGATTGTATGCGTTTACAAAGGCTATCAAAAAAAAGAGTAGTTGGCTCTGATTAACCGGCTTTACTACTAGCACTATCTAGTATACCACAGTCTGGCTGGCGCCCATTCAAGGCAACATTATTTATTAAATAGAATGGCGCCTCGAGTGGGTGGCAAGAAGTCAAATGTCAGAATTTCTTACTATTCTGTAAACTCATTCTATCAGTGAAGCCACTAGAAAAAAAAGTTCCAAAACAAAATTCTTATCACAAAAGTAAAGTTATATAATATCGTAGTCAAAAATGTTGGAGGAATCATACATTCATTCTCTTTGGTATTTCCACATTTAATTTTTCTCGAAGGATACTATATTGGTTTTAAGCTTACTCACGATGACTCATGCAGTCTCACAATAGTCAGAGGAAACGCAAATGGAAGAAAGAAGAGAGCAAGCGCATGGAAAGGAATGAGGAATGAGCTGTTCTGTTGTAAAGTAATCTCTTACGCATTTAGAAAAGTTTTCTATAAGCATATTTCATTAATTTAATGACTACTGATTAGATAAATTTTTTCTCAAATTGTTAGTTGTTGAAGTCGAAAAATAGTATCATAAATTAACAGTCCGTGAGAGGCACAGAACAGTTTGAAGGACACTCAAAACCGCCAAACAGAGCTTTATTATTCTCTCTTTTCTTGTGGAAAAAAAGAAATTTACGATAATATGTATGACGTACGTATTTGAATGTAACCCATACCAACTGACTTAACCTTATCTGGGTTAATCTACTGTTAGCAATAGTTAATCAATCGATAAAATCGAACTGAAATTATTCTTACTCAACCTCAATTGAAATTGTTTTGACCTATTTTTTACCTACGTACATATTGTTATATAAAATTATACTAAATGTTGTCTTATTTCGAGAACAATTATTCTTTTTTGTAGTTATTCACAAAGTTTTCCTTTTAAAGTCGAACATTTTAAAAGTAAAAATTTGTATACACCGAGGAAAAAAACATAGTAAAATCAAATAATATAACTTTAAATTAAATATTTTCGACTATAATTTTCTGATTTTCAAATAAAAGGGAAAATATTTAAAATAAACACGCAAAAACCTAAACAATCAAACCAGCAAATGGTTATTTTTAATGAAATAATTTGTCATTAAAATGAATTGTGTTAGTTTTTGGTTTTTATAAAAGAAACATTAAAATTGAATATAGAATTATTTTTTTTAAACGATATAGTATTAAAAGTAATAACCCAGCAAACCAAAACGTTTGGAAATAAATTTATGATAAACTTATTTTCATAAGCGACACATTTGGAAAAAACTTTGAAAATAATTGGAAAACGATGAATTATAATTATCGAA
Organism: Conops quadrifasciatus; assembly: GCA_949752815.1. Lineage (NCBI taxonomy): Eukaryota > Metazoa > Arthropoda > Insecta > Diptera > Conopidae > Conops > Conops quadrifasciatus. The sequence continues at coordinate 36,999,025 of OX457077.1, read as the reverse complement.
AAATCGAAAAGGCTCCCTGCATAACAAGCTTGTAAATTGCTGATAATATAAGTTGTTTTACAAACATGACTTACAATTACTTTCCAAGACTTTCTTGCAATAATTTTCAAAGCTTATAAATAATTGTTTAAAAAGCTTGTAAAAATCTTTTAATGCAGTTGTTTTACAAGCATAAGTTCTCGAAGGTCTGTCAAGAAACGATTAAATTCTCTTTTAATTTAATTCATTGATGTACAAAGAGATAGAAGGAACAGCGCCTCTGAAATAGACTAAAAAGTCAATCTATTTTCCTAACTCAAATTTTCTCGGTACTTTATTAAAACACGTTTTATCAACATCAACATCATTATCATCATCATTAACTAATGCACTGAAGCAATAGGAAAATTAAAGAAACATTTGGTGAGTTGATTAAACTATAAACATAATCCTTCGAAGGATGGCGTAGCATAAATCAACGTGGCAACAAAGGCACAGTGTCAGTGTCGAGAAGGTGCTGCCGCAGGTTGCCCGGAAAAGATGAAACTAATTAATTGCTGCAGATATTTACAGCACGCCGAGCGTGTGTGGTCCCCGGAGATAGTGTCGCTGTTGCGGCACGAGTTATCACACCCACTTGTCATTCCTTCTTCTAAGGGATGAAGAAGGCTACAAAAAAGCAGGCGACATTTTGTTAAAGTCGCCAGAAAAATTGCGTTGACATTCAAAATGTAGTTAACCCCAAAAACAAAGTCTTCACAACTTGGTAGACACGACACGCCGCAACGAAAGAAGGCGAGCGAAGCTTGAGTGACGGGATGAACGCAACTACTCGCTAGAGACAGACATAAAGCCGTCTGCCCGTCGTCTGGGTGAGCATCTACTCGCTAAACAACGCACCCTTCGCAACAAGATGGGGCAGGCACCGCACCGCAGCGCTCACGATGACAGGCCGGAAGAAGACATAATGAAAACCTCCCGGGCTGTTCTGAAACTAACAAGTTTAAGAAGAAGCAGAAGCAGCAGCAGCAGCGGCAGTGTCAACAATATCAAAGGACAGACCCAGGAAGCCATGCATAGAGTGGTACAGAAAAATACGGAAGCATCGTCGTGAACTTACGGTCGTACGTGTAGCCGCGTATGGTACTCGTATCTTCATGAAAAGCACGTTCGACCCAAATTAAAAAAAAATGCCGAGGTTGCTGAAGACTTAAAAGATGGATATACTTTAATGTATATCGTATTATAGAAAAAATCAAAGCAGAAGTGAAAGATAAATACTAACAAAAGGCTTGACGAGCAATGAGACTCTCTCGAGTGCGAGTTAAAAAGACTGCCAGTATTTTTCAGTGCTGTGCTATAGTATTTTTCGATATCGGTCTCTCAACCTCTAACTCTTATAAACCTTTAACTCTTCATCTTCTCTGTTACATTATCCTCTTTTTATTTATCCGGCATATACGTATAAATTATTTATTTCTTTTAATAGGTTCTGTCTTTTCGCTTTGATCACCAAACGTTTGCGGTTTTAGTCAGTCCGATATCATCAAATCTGTCTCTCTTTCTTTCTTGATATAAAAAAATTAATTAATCCTATAGATTTAATCGTCCGATATCATCAACATTTTTTTTGCAAAAAAAGGAAAAAAGAAAACAGAAAATCTTTTTTCCTTTTTTTGCAAAAAAAATTGACAAACGAAAAAGTTGAGGCGCCTAAAATAGAAACAAGGAGAGAGTGCAAACAGGGACGAAGAAGACAAGAAACATTGATACAGCAATAAATTAATATTTTATATCATAATCATCATCATCAGCAGCATCCGCCAGACGATTATGATTGTCGTTTTAATCTTCCTGCATGGCGTCATGGCTAGTCCTTTATTAATTCCGTCTCTATCGTGTCACATGCACGAACGAAATGCACCAAACTGATTGGATTTTTATTGATTTTCATTGAAATTGATTTTACCGACAATCAATTAAATCAGTAAACAAATGGTTAGGATTTTTTTAACCTAAGTTATTTATGTTATACAATTTATAACGTATATAAAAATTTATGTATGTTATAAATAAATCGTTAAGAGCAGCCGGCTAGCGCCCGCCAACAACAGAAGTCTTGTGAGACACTCTTTATGTAGTTAATAAGTAATTAACTACGAAGTTAACTACTAGTTAACTACGAGGTTCTTTAAGCTCCTTCGAAAATGCACCAAGCTAGTCGTCACAAACCTTCAGAAAAAGTAAGCTAAAGCTGATAAGGTTAAAACCGTTTCGGTCTCTTTTTAAAGCGATAAGAAAAAAACGGCTAATTAACACTAATTTAAATTCTAACCATTTCTGGGAGGTACTTTAGCGATATACAGCTCAAACCTGAAAGGTTTTAAGCAAAATACGACGTATTCCAGAATGTGGAATAAGCTCTCAAATTATTTGTACATATACTTTTACATATATTCTCTGATATTTTCCTCTTAAAGTGAAAAAACGTTAGTTAAAAAAATTTTCAATAATCTTCTGTTAATTATAAAACTCTCTGAGAAAACTTACCCTCTCTGAGAATACTAAAAATTTCGCAATAGTTCCCAAAATTCTGTTTCTGCTTCTCTTTTTTGGCTTCAAAACTTTTTTAAGAGTTCAGTAAAGTTCAGTGATAATCCTTGAGGAGTAAAGGATTGACAATGTTGTTTACAATTTCACTTCGCTCGATTGTTGTTGTTGTTGTTGTTTTTTTTTTAAATCGTTATGCACACAAGTAATAAATTTCACTTAACAAATTTTCTGTATAAAAAAATGGAAAATGTAGTATTAAAAGGAAAATAAAGATAAGGAAAATAAGGATAAGAAAAATAACAATAAGGAAAATAAAGGAAAAAAAAAATATGCCTAGAATAAAGGAAGCAAGAACGGAAGGCAATATAATGCCAAAAAAACAACAAAAAAAAACTAGCTAGGTAACGCAGGAATGGTCCTTTTATAATTTCCGCCCTTCCTTTCTTCCTTCCTTCCTTCCTTCCTTCCTTCCTTCCTTCTTGATTTGAGAAGTTTTTAAACTTTCTAGCCTTGTTGTTGTTGTTGTTGCCGTCTTTGCGTTTCATTGTACTCTTCTCGTGTTTATTCTCGTATTTTTTAACAAATTCTTTTGGCGTTTTTAGCTTTAGAATTTTTTTCTTTTTCTTGTTCTTGGCTATTTTATTTTCGTGGTTTTTTTTTTGGTTTTTTTTGCTTTTTGTTTTCCAAAGTTTTTTCACAAATCTTCCCTTTTCGTATCCTTGTTTATTGGAATTACTAAAGAGTTGTTGCTTTTATTTATATTTTTAGAGTGGTTGTTGTTGTTTTGTTTTTGTTATTGCTTCTCATTTAATGTTGTTTTATTACGAGACTTTTATTTTGTTGTTTTTCTGCTTTTCTTATGCTGCTGTTGCTGTAGCTTTTTGGCAAAATGTTAAAAACGGTTTGACTGACTGTTGGGTCAATAAATGCTGAAGACTGTTGGCGGCGGCATCGTCGCGGCTAACGTTGACAGCATTAACGGCGCCAAGAGCAAACAAAAACGAGGACGTAGACAAAGGCGAAGAAACAATAGAACTTGATGAAACATTTTGGTGGCTGAAAGAGCGACTGTTTGCTGGTGGTTTTGGTTTGGGAGGTTGTCTGACTCTTTGGAGTAAATGATAGGTTTACTGGGTTGCTCCCAATGAGAGAGAGAGAGCAGTGAAATTTATACAAACTATAATTCACAACAACGTCGATGTACAAATACATACAACGATTCAACGCAACGCCAATATTAATGTCAGTGAGTACGTTTGCGTGTGCGTGTGTGTATTTAGGGATTAAATATAAAGAGAGTAAAAGAAGAAATCATTGAGTGGCCCTCGATGACGTCATTGGCTTGAAGCTTTCAAGCTAAAGAGAATTAACTAAGAAAATTTCTACTCTCTCTCTGCGTTTACATTAATATATGTATGTATGTATGTATATTAATTTTTTTTTTATTTTTTAATTTTTTTTTTTTTTTATTTATTTTTTTTTAATTTTTTTAAATATTTTTAAACCAAAATAATAATGTGTTGATGAGAGAAAAATTTTAAAAAATTGCAAAAATTCCTTCCAAAATTATTTAACAATTTAAAAGTTACGTTTTTTTTTGTAAACTAAGCCTTCTCTCCCCCTCTCTCTCTCTCTCTCTTTCTCTCCTACCACCTAATTTTCTTCTTTTTTTATTACGTTTTGTTTTATTTTTAAAACAACCAACGACCGCCCGGACCACTGAAAACCTCCTTTGCCGCTGGCTAGCAGCGTTCCGTTTCTAAAGGCACGGCGGTAGCCACCCACCCCACCACATTCACCCTCCCAATTTCACCCTTTCCCCCAAAATCCTTGTAATAAGTGTATAATGGCGGCACCGGCCATCAGACTCTACTCGTTGATTTGAAATTTTAAAAAAAACACGAAAATATAGAGGATATAAATTTTGCACGCGAGAGTCCTTTGAACTTTGTCGACACTGAGTCTATGTGTGTGTGTGTGTGTGTGTGTGTGTGTATATACCCACATGTATGCCTGCTGAGGTATCCTTTTTGCAATTTTGCTACTTTACTTTCTGTTTTGCTAACTCACTTACAACGGCCATCATACCACCGCACAGCCGCGCACCCAGCGTGTAAACTCGCATTGAAATAACAACAACAACTACAAAAACAACAACAGCAGCTACTGCAACAACAACTATTTTGCCTTGGGCTTGTTCGAAATGAGTTGATGGTTGGTTGTTTGGTTGGTTGGGTCTGCTGTACCTCGTGTCCTTTATTGTTTTTGCAATTTAATTTTACTCCCCTTTTATTTATTTATTGTTACTGTTGCTGTTGTTGTTGTTGTTGTTGCTGCTATTATTACTCTTTTACCAATTTTTTTACTTAGTCGCTTTTCGCCGCTAATTGTTTCAATTTTAAATTGTTTGAATTTTTCCTGCTAATTTTTGATTTGTTTTGAAATTGCATTTTCTACTGCTTGCATTTTTTCAGTTTTATTTTGAATTTAAATAACAAAAAATATTTGCAACCATTGATAGATTGTAAAAATGATCAGTTTGTTTAAATTTAAAAAGTTTTTACTTTTTCTTTTTGTCAATCACCAACATTTTCGCCCAAAGTCTCCACAAACGTCACACACACACACACACACGAACTTATTTTAGCATTTATTAGCTTTATTAAAGAGCAAAAAAAGCAGAAACAAAACACTACGACGGCAACAACAACAACATGCACACTATTGCAAACTCTTTCCAAGAAGGATAAGATAGGGCTTTTTGTTTTTTTTTTTTTTTGTTTTTTTGTTAGCTAGCACAAGAAATACCAACACTTTTTTACTCTACCAACGTATTTTGAATATGCATGTACTTTTCTGCTCTTGCAGTTTCTTATTTCACTTTATTCGTAATTTATCATCACAATTTTAATGGAAAATTGTCAATAAGAAGAATGTTACAAAATCAACAAAAAACACAATTCCACAAATTATTACCAAAACAGTTATAACTAACAGACTTTCCACCGAACGAATAAATGCAACCACTTCGCAGCGATGCCAATTTGTTTCTGAAAATGTACAAGATAAATTCTCCTGGTGATGCCAAAACGAATTTGAGAAGAGTGTAGAAGAACAAGAAGAAGAATCACACAACCGTAACAAAAACACTAACAAATAACTGCGTTCTCTCTTTCGGGAACATATGGAAATTGAAACATTATCACAGAGCATGTGAAACTTTGGCAAGAGCCAGTCAGCAGTAAACATAGAAGCGAACCCATCCAAACGAGAAAGTATGGAATTAGTGCCCGAGGCAGTTCAGAAATAAATACTACACACAGTTTGGATTCATTCTCGAAGCGATACAGAGTAAAATTAAATGAGAACAATTTGTACATCGAAATCAATGTATTTTATAATTAAAACAGTGTATATTGAACACGAACTGAATAATTTTAATGTTTTTAAAATTGGAATTTAAATATAAAACTGTTATTAGAACTAGGAAATCGCTTACTTCTCATTATAATGAAACGAATTAGCCATTCACAAGAAAACGATAGAAGAATGACAATGTATGACAATGATGCCTAAAAAGGTTTTGATTCTCAAAGCCATTCGTAGCGGTAGCCACTTATCAGGCATTCAGCTTTTCCGTTGAAATGTATACAACTATGCTAACTAGTGTAAAAAAGAATCATACAAACAACTGTATTCTTCCCGTGTACGAAAGCTACGCATCAGTTTGACTTTGCAGTACTATAATAAAGAGGGTGAAAATGAAACAAAACTTAAGCGCGTACTCAAACCGAACTCAACAGGAATTGCCAACTATTCCGTTAGTTTATAAAGCTAGTGCTGACATCTTCCGGTATTTATATTGTCCCTTCTCTGTAGCTCACGTCTTTAAATAAACATAAACGAAACATGCATGACATTTCAGCATCGTGTATGTATTTAGGACTGTTTCGCTTTTTGTTTTGTTGTGTTTCTTCGTCTGCTTCTTCTTTTTTGCGGTGGCGGTGGTTAGAATACTCTTTATGGTGGTTGATTTCCAATGTTTACGGTAAAAAAATAATTGATTTAAATTTCATTTCATTTGATTTCGATTTGTCCGGGAAATACTTCAAAATGATCCGAACAACTTGAACCTTCTTCATCAGCTTTAGTTACGAGTATCCACACGCTGATGGCAGATGGTCTAATTGTTGCTTTTGTATGGGTTGATTGTTGTTGTTCTTGTTGTTGTGGATTGTTACTCATGTTCTTGTGGTATTTTACTTTTTTTTAATTGGAAAATATTTTTCAAATTTCGCGTAAACCGATTATTTGGACGGACTTTTTCAGGAGATTAATTTAGAGTGATTAAAATAATTGCATTACAGCCGATAAACTTAAGTATTTTCTCGGTTAAGGCATTGCACAGTTTTTAATGTTAACAAAATATAGTCCAATGTGTTTATAATCTTTGAATATGATATGAAGAACATCGGGCGACAGCACTAGCAATTGCCAACAAAATGTTATCCACTTTTTCCTTAGATCAATATTGTAATTTCTTATGCCATGTGGCAGATTTCCAAGAGAATTATTCCTCACACTCGATACTCTTGGATTAGTTGGCAAATGTTCATAGTTTCTTAAGAATTCAAATTTTCACCAAACGCACGAAGGGTATGAATGTGTTGCAGATGGGAGTGGCAGTGGCATAAAATCTTGAGTAATTTTTTTTCTGTTATTTCTTTATGGAGATTTCGTTCATGGATCTTGTCTCGTTTACTCTCGTCTCAGTGACTCATTTCGACTATAACCAAATTAAAAGCGAAGAAATTGAGCAAAAACAGAAAGGAATCTTCGATTTCACTTGAAAAATGGACTCTGTTAAACATGCTTTTATTAAATCGAAAAATGAACATTGTTTTTATTTCACAATGAGTAGGCTTAAAAGTTTTTTAACGTATTAAAAAACTACTAAAAAATTATGCACAGGCCTTACAATGTCTGTAAACGATTCATGTTTTTCGAATTTCTTCACTACGTTTGAAGTTGTACGCTCAGTAGGACGATTACGACGACCATATTCTGCCGTAAAGCTCGAAATGCGGCCACAGCAGCATAACCATTCGTGTAGAATGTTTTTAACAAGCTGATCGATGGTAAAACAATCCATATTGCTAAATGGCAAACCTTCAACTAAACAAATGCTAGTTCAGATGACACTGACATTTGACAGCTGTCAAACGGCAGGACTCTACTTTCCGTAACTCGAAATGAATAACCTTTACATACATCAATCCTTTGAAAAAGATTTTGCATTTATTGACTGATTTATCGCAATAAGATATAAATATGTATAAATATTTAGTATACGTTAGGTCTATTTTTATTAAAATCTTAAAAATATTTACACCGACCGATTGGTCTATTTTTCTTTGTGTAATCAAAGAATATTTGGTCATTTCTTTAAAATTCTATTCGACTTTTTGTCGGCATGATTCATGCGCGGTGGTGAAATATCATGCGTGCTTTTTAAACTATATGTTTTTTTTTAAGAACAATTGACTACTGCAGGCTCTGTGTGTGTGTGTGTGTGTGTGTGAATGCAATCCGTTTTTGGTTTTTGTTGCATTCATTTCGCGAACGCAAACCACCAACAAAACTAACATCGCGTTTTGCCAATTAAAAGTAATGCAACTTGGAGTTTGTATATGTGCGCCCATACAAACATATATGTATATACCCGTGTGTATGTGCTTCTATAAGTGTATATGTGCATCCATTAGTATGTGTGTTTGTTAGCAAACAAATTTATTTGCCCTAAAACGAATGGGTTATTATTGTATAAAACAAGTTTTGACGTCGAGGTAGGCCGTCGATGGTCGGCAGTTGATAATGGGTTAAATGACCTTCGCGTGTGGCAAGCGCTGTTGGTGCTTACAGCTTGTTCGTCATAGAATTAAATCAAGCCAACTAACACTAGCGCCAACACATTCAAAAAAAGTGCAATGCATCGCCGCAATTGTGTGTCCGTATGTGTAAACACTCAAAGCAGATCCTTTGTTAAAAAAACATTTCAAATAATCAAGAACAGTGAAATTGCATTTCATTACAATCAACCTCTGGTAACTTTTTTGACCGCATCAATGATGAAAGTGTTAGAAGGAATGCTATTTATTGTTTTATTAAAGAGTTTAGTTGATAGATTTGTTAGTTGATTGTGAATTGATTTCTTTTATAACATGTACATGTTTTTTTCCTTAAAAATAATCGTTTTGATTGTAGTCTCTTTTATTACTTAGTATGTTGATTGATTTGATTTGTTTAACTAAGTTGGATGATTTGATTTATTACTGATTTCTTTTTACTTCTTTTGGGTTCGGCTTAAAGGTTTCGATAGCACCGTAACGGCTTTAAAAGTTCTGCTTGAAAAAATTCAATTTTACAAAAAAAATTGTATCGAAAGATTCTCGTGGACTGATTTAATTATTGATTGATGCTTTTTGACTGGTTCAGTTTTATTGATCTTTGACTGATTCGATTTGACTAATTCAGTTTTAGTTCGATTCGGTTTGACTGATTCAATTTGTCTTATTCAAGTTGTTTGATCCCTTTTTGACTGATTTGGTTTGATTGATTCGATTTGACTTATCCAATTTGAGTCTATCAGCTTGACTTTGATTCAGCTTTGATTTTTTTATTCGGGTTGATTGATGCTTTTTGACTGATTCGATTTGACTAATTCAGTTTTAGTTCGATTCGGTTTGACTGATTTAACTTTTCTTATTCGAGTTGATTGATCCTTTTTGACTGATTCAGTTTTATTGATCCTTTTTGACTGATTTGGTTTGATTATTTCGCTTTGACTGTTCAATTTGATTACATTTGTTTGTTTTTGACTTTAGTTCAGCTTGATTCGAACTTTTCTTTCTTGATTGATTCTTTTTGACTGATTTGGTTTGATCAATTCGGCTTGACTGTTCAATTTGATTACATTTGTTTGTTTTTGTCTTTAATTCAGCTTGATTCAAACTTTTCTTCTTCAGATTAATTGATTCTCTTTGACCAATTCGGGCTTGACTGTTTCAGTTTCTGCTTCAGCGTCAAAAAAAAACAGGTGTGTCCCATTGTCCCTTTGAGACCATATGTACTCTTGTATGTACTTTTAAACCTATTCGCGAAAACACTCATTCATAGTGACACACACTCGAGCCGTTCTGACAGACCTTTTTAATTGTCACTTTAAATCATGTCGCCAGGCGGCGTATTTTTGTTGTGTTTGTTTGTTGTTGGTTGCTGATAGGATGACTCGAAAAGAGGAGACCGGTTTTAAGTGGGTGGGTGGTGCGGCTGCAGTAGAGCAGTGGTGGCACTGATGATGACGATGATGATGATGATGGTCGTTGGGCGGTAAGCTTGGCAGACAAAATTTAATCCCGTTATTGTAACTATTGTGTTCGTACATCGGCCCTTCCGGCGGCCAGCTGCAAGTAGTTTGCGGTAATAATTGTGGTTGATGGTGTCGTGGAAGGGTGACTGGCGGTGAGGCACTTGTGGCGCCTCGTTTTTCGCATACACACATGTATATATTTCTGGTGACTGCGAGAGCGTGTGTTTGTTTGTTTATGGTTGTATGGAAAATATTGCATACACGGCAATGTTTGGCGACAATACCTGAAGTTGTTTATATTTACCGTGATTTCAGAAGAGCGGCGTGGAAAGGACGACCGACAATGAGGACGAGCCACACGAACCACAGAAAGCAAACGATAACGCTTCCAAGCTTATCCATCGCCAGTCGGTCAAGCAGCCAGTTAGTCATTCACTGAGTTATCCAATGAAGCGTTCTTCGCTCTTCACGTCCTTCTCGCTGTTCTCTTGTTCTTCTCTCCTATGTTTGATTAGTGGTGTTGGCTAACAAGACATCGTAGTCGTCGTAGTCGTTGCTGCGCTGTTAATTTTTTGGTCGCCGTCGATTCAGTTGTATTCGAAAGTCGCATGCGTTCGGTCTAACAGTTTAGTCGGTCTTCGTTTTGCAGTTATTTTGAACACTCGATAAGGATTCAACAAAACCTAAAGAAGTTTTTATTTTAAGAGGATTCGAAATTTTTTTTAACAAACTTTTGGCCAAAGGTAACAAATTTGCGCGTGGTTTAACGCGATTTAGTGCTATTTGCGGTTCATCAGAATTTTGCTTCTGAGACTATCTCTGCTGACTGAGACTATTTTTGGTGTCACGTGATTTTTCATATCATGCTATTTATGATATCATACACTAGTTTCTGATTTCACCAAAGCTCCAATAACTATTGTTGATTTTTAAATTATTAACTTATCGATCAGCGATATCGATACTAGGTTTTGTGATTTTAAATTATATTGAAATTATATTAAACAAATTAAATTTAAATTTTTAAATTATAAGTTGAATTTTTTTTCTTTTTGTTGAAAGTTTTTTGCGATCCAAAAATTGCTAATCCCATTTTTTTCATCATATTTTAATTCTTATTGTTACTATTCGATTTCTTGACATTATTTTCTAAATAGATTTTCAAATAATTTGCCAACGATAGTGCGAATTTCTTTATCGGTGTCATTCCTCAAGACCACCCTGAAGATGGAGAATCTTCCGAACCGGGCGTCTATGAATTCCGATTATTTAACAGAAGCGAGCCGTTACAACAAGGCCGACATCGCCGCGAAATGGTGTCTGCCGATGAATGGCAAAGTGTATCGCATTGAGCTGGAGCACGGCACGACTAGTGGACGCCGCATGATTTGGGTCAATGGAAAGGTAAGTTGAGTCGTCAGAACTGGCATTGCCAATGGCAAGAACCAAAAATTAAAATTTTAACTATTTTTGTCTCTCTACGGTTATAACTATATTTTTCTCTCGCCCTGTCTATTTATTTGCGTCGCGATAGGAAGTGTTGCGTCGCGATTGGATGTTTAAGTTGGTCGGCGAGGACACGTTCTACATAGACGAGACGCGCTGTATCATACGCGTCGATCCAGCGCCCGGCTTCAAGTACGACTATTTACTCTTCATCGAAGGCAAACCTTACGACGAGTACATCGAGCAACAGGCCAAAGCCTTTCGCTTGTGGATCATAAAAATTATGGGCCTGGAGTATCGTGTGGTCCTGGAATTGGATACCTTGAACATCTCTCTGAACGACCAACTGCGTCCGGAGACGGCCACATTCGTTGATGGCGGTACTGATACTCATTTCACCGAAAGCGGTCATAAGTTTTTGTTGCAAGCGCGTTCTAGTGGCAACAAGCGGGATGGTATTCGGCACTTGTTGTTGGTCGATGGTCAGTCGGTGCCAGAAACGAAATTACACGAAATCATGCAGGAACCAAGTTCGATTTCATCATAAAATCGTAGGTATCGGTTTTAATTCGGTTTCGCCAGCTTTTCAAAAGCTACTTTTTATCGATCTCTAGTACAATATTTTATAAAATAAAAGGTAATTTTAACGATTATTACTGTTTGTCTAAGGGCGTTTATTTTTATTGTTACACTTTTAGAAAGGAAATTAATTATTTATAAATTATACTTAAAGAATTTTCTCTGTTTGCGTCGTTTTTAATGCGAAAGATAGAAGTTTTTTATGTCGAGCGTTATGTTTGGGCGATACTTCCAACGACGGACAGCTATACCTGCAAATTCTAATAAAAAATACCTAAAAAAAGTTTTCATTAAAATGGTTAAGGGTATTGTTTTTTTTATAATATGTATTGATAAGTTTATTTTACAATAATATATAATTGCAACCAATTTTTTTAATTGATTTCATTTCATACTGATTAATATATATTACTATTTTAGTATATGTATATATAATATATGTATATACATATATTTATATATAATAGATTTTGTTGTTTTAGAATAAGAATATATTTTAAAAAATGATTGTAAACTAGAAAATATAATGATCAATAGTTCTTAAAATTAAGAATAATATAAATGTATTACAGAAATTAATTTCGTTAATTTAATAATTTTTTTTAATTTTACCCAATTATTTTTAGTAATTTCATTGAAATAAATTTTTTTGTTCTAACTTAGTACATAGGCATATATTTTTAACATTTTATTTGAACTTTTAAAAATAAATTTAATTTTTTGTTTTGAAAAATTCTGCTCTAAAATTTTGAAGATTTTCTTCATTTCATTTTTTTCTTAATATTTAAAAAAGCTATCTACAAATAATAACAAAAGTAACAGAAACTTACTAGCGTTTATCTACTTTATTTAAAACAAAATATTTAGTATGATAAATGCGTATGAAAAAAGCACAACACTTCACCGATACATTTATTTATTATCATTATTATTATTGAGATATTTTGAAAAATAAGCCAAAGTGTAAAACTTTAAGTGTGAATAAACAAAATTAAAACAAATCGTCATTATCAATTTTAATTTATGGTATGCATATCAAGCACAAGTTTATGTTGTCGCTCAAATTTTGTTCTTTTTTCTTGTTAATACTAAAGCAAAATACATATATATATATATATAAGAATATATATTGCATATTTTCTTCCTAAACATAAATGAGATTATAATTATTTGAATGTAGATGATATTAAAAATTAAAACAGTTGTATAAAATGTTTATATTTCCGTGTAAACAGCGATTTCACTAGATGTTATTCTTTACATCATAAACAGGCATTAATTACGAAACCTCTTACAGTGCCCGATGCTGCCCAGTTCAGTGTTTCGATGCTGGACTCAATTAGTCATTCATTCATTCATTATAAAAATCTAGCTTTAAAAGTTTTTAACTTCTCTTAGTTTATTGAAATCCCAGCGAAAGACACCTCCAGGCTGGCATCATTCGAATCCATGCGACTCTTGATATGAGCCAGCGTATTTTTGTAGTGCATCTCAATCTGCTTGGTCTCCTCGCTTTGTTCGAGATTCGGTAGCTCTTCGTTAACTTTCGCAATCAACTGTTTGTTTAGAGGTATATATTTTTGAAATCTCATTGCGATAAATGTGGCCACATCATCAACTCACCTGATTAAGCATAGCCACGGTTATCAGCGAATTACCACGCTCGAAGTAGAACAAATAATAGTTTAGAAGCTCCACGTATAGCTGCACCTGCACTCCCGTATCCATGCACTGAGAAGCGATTCGTGCGCCCTTCTTAAGGCACTCCAGCGTACGTTTCTCATCACGCATCTCTTCACCATTTTTCCTACAGGTAAAATAAATATTAACACCACAAGATCTTGCTCCCTCCTCCAACCCTCCTCACTCACTTGCCGCTCCAGAAGAGCGCCGCACAAGCAACGACACCTCTACACTGATCGGGCTTCTTCAGCAGTTTTGAAGCTGCAAGCGCACAATTCGTGCGCAGTGGCTCGGCGTTCTCCTCTCCGAAGCAAGACATTTGCTCAAACGTCGACATAATGAGCGTGATGGCAGCCAGCTGTGCTTTTGAGTCGGATATTTCGTCCTCATACAGTGAAAATGCTTGGGTCATAAAGTCGTACGCCACCGCTTCGTGGTTGGTGTAGCCTATTTCGCCAATTACTAACGCTCCCTGTAAGTACAGCCGCAAAGCCAGTTCGGGCAAATCCACCTTGGCCAATACAGAGATCGTGCTGTGGCAGTATTGCAGAATCTTCTGGCATTTTTTGTCCCAATTCTCATCCTCCATGCATATTGCCTTGTACTTGTAAGCCAGCTGATAGGCGGAGAAGATTAGTGGCGGCAGCACATGCTTGATCCGTTGGGCCCCTCCCAGGCTTAGGTGTTTACGTGCTGACTGCAAGATCTTATACTGCATGTCCGGTTCGTCGGATTTCAAAAGATGAATAAACCTATGGGCCAAATAAAATCTTGCTAAATTCTAAAATTTCAATTACTCTCTGCTTCTTGCCGCACACAAACCACAACGCAAATTGACACCGATACCAGTTCGCCACCAAAGAAATCTATCTATCTATCTGTGGAAGACGGAAATGCATTCCTACCTGGCAACAATTCCTTGTTCTTCCGCAAACTCTTCTTGATCGATGCGTTCGCTGTTTCCATTTGAGTTCGCAACGTCTTCGTTGCTCACCTCGTCCTTAATTAATGGAAGGATCATTGTCAGAACGCTGTCAACTTCGTCGGCGGTCGGTATCAGAATCTCGTATTCTAATGCATTCAAAACAATATACAGGGCCAACGATTTCCTCGATGTGTAATCAAACTTCTCGAGAAGAGGACAGAAGCTCTTCAGCTGTATAATGGTTAAAATATTGTTGTAGAAATCTACGCAAATACGCAACAGACGCGACAATTCCTGATTCACCAAAAGGTAGTGCGAAATGCTGCAATGAATGGACATATTAAATATCTCTGGTCGAGTGTCACGAGGACCATGACATACTTGTTCATATTCAGGCGTTCCAGGATGTGAGACGTTGTAGCCAACACCTTATCGACATAATCGACACGCTCCGGATACACTTTATGAGCTAGGCTAAGAAGAGCAACTTGCAGCGATATGGTGTCCTCTAATGGCATGTCGTTACGCGTCTACAATCAAGTTGTTATCGACCACAGAGGATATAGTGTTGTATGTCAGAATCGCCCTGGCTATAACAACGCCTAACGTTGTTAAGGTATTGTCTTTGGCTTGTTTTTTGTTTTTGTCCTATGTCTTGGCTAGCGCGGCACTCGTACACGCCTGAGCCTGAAAGTATGCAAACAGTATTGCACGCTCGGACATTAGTTTTCACCACCTCTAGCAAGCTTTTCGACATCAAGCTAAAAACCATACCATAATAACGTTAGGCGTTGTTACAGTCAGGGCGATTCTAACTTACAACAATAGACCAAGACGCCACCTACTCACCTGCACAATGTTAGCCACCTGTATACTAAACACTTCAAACAGCTCAACCTCAGGCGGAATTATGGACTCAATGTCGGTACCGCTCGTCTGTCAAAAAAGCGTGAGAAAGAGCGTGATACAATATTCACTGAGAGGTTCACGTATTTACATACTTTGCCACTACGCTGATTGTAAGAAGCCAAGCGATCAATTAACGAGATGATGATATTTTTAACATTCACTCCAGTCTCTAGCTGTGCACACGACTTGAGGAAAGGATCAAGTGTCTGCAGATGAAATTCATCGGGGAACACCTGAATGATGCATTCCATCAAATATTCTTGCGCTATGGCATCGCGGCAACTGACCACCTGTTCCAGGATGCCCGGCAATATGAGACGCTGATATGTCTCTAGCGTTGCCGATTCCAACTGGGACAGTCGCACCAAATTCGTACCCACCAGAATTTTAAGTTCTTCGCGTTCCTTCTCGCGCCGTATCTTCTCACTGGAGTGCCCTTGATGTTGCATACGCACCCACAACTTGTTCATCTCCGCAAAATTGGTCAACACGAAATCAATGGCGTCGTAGACATTGCCCTCGTGCTCATTCTCGGGCACCAGTACGTCCGGCAGGATATTGCGCGTGCACTGAAGCAAGTAATTTCGCAAGAACAGGCCACGCAACGGATGTTGGACACCACGACACATTTCCACCAGATCCTTTAGGATGCTCCGTTTCAACGAGGCATCATTTTTTATATAGACGATGCCAACGGTGATAAGCAGATAGAGGCGTGGCACTATGGTATGCGAGTACTGAACAAGCTCATACAAATCGGTCTCCTTGCGGCTATTCTCCAAAAGGTACAACTCCAAGTGACAGAGTTCATCGGTTATGGCCATGTCTAAGGATAAGTTGATGTTATAATAATTCAATTAAAAAAGCATCAGCTAAGATCGGCATACTCACAGAGCTCGTAATAGCTCTTGGGCGAAAGCAGAGAAGTGCGTAGCTCGCTAAGCATGGTGCTCGCGCACTTGAGAGCATCCAACATTCGTTTCTGATCAAGGAAGTGGTTCATCTGGAAGGCTTGCTTCCGCGCGTTGCCAATAGCTTCATTCAGAAGCTTCTCTTGGTCATCTAAGCCATTCGGCATGGTCTAAAATGAAAATAAGAGCAAAGCCAGTAAGATAAAGGCAGGAAGATAATAGATTAAACCATTATCCAAGTTACGTAAAAGTGAGTATAATCAAGGCTTTAATTAACAAGCGACCACTTTCAAAAAAATCCAGCCAAAAAGTGACATCATAATACAAAAGTTGAATAATAATGTGTTTACTAATGACTTTTATGTGGAACATGCTGTAGATTTAAAGGCAACATACCAAGCACAACAAAAGTCGCAAATATATCAATAAAAAATGCCAGGAGTAAAATGGGGGCATCAATTATATTTAGTATAAAGACTGTAATTACAGACTTATGGTCGTTTTACTTGCAATCGATTTCAAGCGTTATCAGTTAGTTGATATGAAAGTAGTGTACAACAACTCAAATAAACGGTTTATGGTTTTCCTGAAAAATGATAAGGAATGAAATGCAAACACGAAAACATTTCTGATGATAACAAATCCAAACTACTAAGGTTACATAAAGTTACAAAGAAACTAAACAAGTGACAACCACAAGGAGCCTGATGAAGTTCAGCAGTCTACGATAAGGCCACCACCTAAACCAAAGTGCGTTGAGACATTTTTAGCTGGAAGTGTCTCTGATGATCTCCACCATCAAGAACCACAAAGTTAGCAATAGTGGGCGTCTAAACAGCTCTGCATAGTGTGTGAATATATGTATGTGTATGTGTGGGTATGTGTAGCTTGGCCGGATGGTGAGTTATGTATAGGGCGCTTACCATACTTGCCGGAAACAAGGCACTGCCGTGTGCGATGCCGGCCTGATTGTAGGCCGCGGAACTCCACGGATACATGAAAAGTGCTACCAATGTGTGCAGGTTAAATCGCGCAACTGGAAATGCTTATTTGGGTGAATGGAAATGAGTCACCGTAAAAATGTTCCGGATAATCCAATGAATTTAGTGGGCTGAGCTGTGCTGACTGGCCCTTTAAATCTGGATGCTATAAACTTTTTGCTGTTGGCTTGCCCTGTTATTGCTTAACCCCGCAAAATTCTTCTTCTTTACTTTTTTATCAAAATTTTTGTTTAGGAAGCTGGTTTTACGCAACACTTTGCTTAAAGATCCTGCCACTTACCATATTTTTAGAAACTCACGTTCAACTTCCTTAACCTTCTGGATGCTGTATTACCAGATGCTTTTCAGATCGTAAAATTGAGGAAAATTAATATTTTAAATTATCCAAATAAGAATTTTTTTCAATTTATCCTTCCAAATAAAAACGCCTCAATGAGAAATTCACTATTGTCGAATTTTCACGTCTGTGATAATAGTAACCATTAGGGTGGTTTATACATGGGCACAATTCCTCACTGTGGTAAATTGATGCGTTGTGCGTTGTTTAGTAACAACCGTTTAGTAACGGTTTTTAGACGTTGTCGTTGACGTTGGTATACAACAAAAAATTTCAAGAAGCATTTGATTTGTAACATCGAAATATACGATTCATCGCAAAATCTTATTATTTGAAATTAAGATCTTGCAACTCTTCTCCATCTCGTTCATACTACTGTAAAGTTCTGCTTTCTCTTTTAGATAATACTGCGAGCCGTCGAACGTGCAAACAGCGTCATAAAGTTGCGCTAAACAGAGACACGTCCATGAAATAAGCAACGATCGGGGTGTTTTACATACCTTGGATAATGCTTTTTTACAATTAATTTCAAAAAATAATAAAAAATACTTAAAAACGTTAAATGAAAAGGTAAAAATGCAATTTTTTTGTAAATTGTAAGCTCTAACAAGCTATATAAAACGTAAGCGTACATAAAGCTGATCTTGTCAAGCTCATAACTTCGTCGTCTAAAGCCTGGGCCACGAAAAAATCGCCACGCTTGAAGCGTTTAGCCGCTACCAGTGTCTTTTATAAGCGTAAAAGGTTTAGCAAATACATTTGTTTTAGTCGCTCGACCGCTGACTCTTGCAGCACAGAGCGAGTTTGCTATGAGCGATATTTTTGTGGCCCAGGCATAAGGGTCAATTTTACAATCTCCAGTTAAGTACTAATCAGGACTTTTAAATGTCAATTTGTAAGAGATTTTGACGTTTGAAAGTCCTGATTAGCACTTAACCAGACACTGTGAAATTGGCCCTTAAACGGCGAATTTATAAGCTTCTTGACGCGCTCAGCTTTACGGGTAACATCTTCGAGGGTGGTCTAAAAAGTTTCCGACCTCACAATGATATGAGGAATTTTTTCCTCAAAATTATTTTTATTTCTCTACATAGTCTCCTTGTAAGCCTATACATTTCTCCCAGCGATCTCTGCAAAATAGCTGTGTGATCAAGCAGTTCAAACCGTAATTCGTGGATATTTGCCATTGCAATCACTGTGTGAGACGGCGCATTGTCTTGGTGGGGCACGATCATTTTTTTCTGCAAATGTGGCTGTTTTCCACAATGTCTGCCTTTAGCCTGTCAAGTAATGATGCGTATTATGCTCTTGTAATGGTTTTCCCTTTAAGCAGTCCACTGTTTTGACTGCCATTTTTTCGGGAATGTAACGGTGTATCTAAGTTTCATCAACAGTTACTAGCTGGCGCCACAACTCTGATTTATTGCGCCAAAAGAGCGATCGAACACGTTATTTCGAACACGTTTTTGATCCCACGTGAGGAAATGCGGCACCCAACGCGCAAACAGCTTTCTCTTTTTTGCGGGAAAGTTTCCTATCTCATTATCTCTGTTTCAATTAAGGAAAAACTATACCTGGAGTTTTGTTTTGGTTAATTTTTAGTAAAACATTAAAAATGATTAAGTATATTTGTTTTGATAATTTTTATTGGTAATAATTTTATTTATTCAATTTTTAATTGATTTCATTTTATACTGATTAATGTAATATTACTATTTTAATATGTTTATTAATATATATGTTTATATATACATATATAGGTATATATATAATTTTTTGTTTTGTTAGAATAAAATTTGTTTTTAAAGACGATTGAAATTAGAAAATAAAATGAGTTTGTAAAAATGATATTAAAATAAAGAATGTAGTTTGCAAAAATGTTATTATAATAAAGAATGAAATTTCATAGGTCAAGTTAAATTATAAAAAAAATAATACTATATTTAGGGCTTAATAATAATAAATAAATAATGAAATGTTGAAAACGAAATGTGTTGAAAACTGAATAACTTTTTTATGATTTAGTAGAGTAGAAAAATATTGTTTTACACATAAAAATAAATTTTTAAAATATTTATTTAAGTTTTTTGTATATAATTTGAACATTTCCACAATTTATATTTTTAGTTTCGAATCTAATAATTCGAATATTGTTTTTTGTCTTTTTATGTTTTTAACTTGTGAGATAGTTTTCCTCTTTTAAAACAATTTTTCTTTTCTCTCCCACTGTCTGTTGCTTTACAGAGAGAAAAAGAGAGAGAGAGAGAGCATTTAACTTTTTAAGCAGTTTTTATTATTTGTTTTTTATGCAAAGACTTTTTAAATCATGTATGAACATTGTTAATATGTTTAATATTTTATATGTTTTATGTTATAAATTGTAACAATTAATAACAATTTATGTTATAAATTGTTTCAACAAAGAGTGATCGGGAAAGCATATCATTTACAAGAATTATTAAGAAATTTATTAAGAAAATATGTAACATTTGACAATGTTTTACGACATTATAATTATGTAAAATGTATAACTTAACACTGTGCTTTATATAAATTTTGATAGTTTTAAAAAATCTAATGGACTTCTAATTTTCTTTTAAATTATATTTGTGTATATACTCGTAGAGTATATAAATATAAATTAGAGAAATAAATGTTATATAGAAATTAATTTTATTAATTCGAAACTCTTTTGATTTTATGCAATTATTTTTACTAAATTCATTGAATCTTTTTTTAGATTTAATATTAAGTTTTATAGTTTCAGTTAATTTTCAAAAATGAAATTAAGATTTTTATTTTTTGTTTCTTATTTTGAAATATTGTGATCTACAATTTGGAAATTTTCTTAATTTATATTAGTTTGTTTTTTTAATTGCAATAATTTTCAATAAATTTTCATATTTTAAAATTATGCTAATTACGTTATTACTTAATCAATCAATGCGTCAACCATAATCACCATCATCAGTTTCATTTTAAAAAGATTTTACATTAGCATTTTCATGAACATCAACACGTGGTCAACTTTTTATTATTATTACAATAATTAGCTATGTTATCATAATCTCCCTGGTGATTGTTGCTAATACTGCTGCTATCATTTTTGTTGTTGTTGTAAGTGCAATAAAATGTTTTCCTCACATTATTTTATAATTATTATTTTGTGTATTATTTTTATATCGTATCGTCTAACATATAATATAAATTTACGATATATTGTATAATATTAATTTAATTAAATTGATTTTTTTTATTTTCAGATTTCATTTCGTTTCTGTTCTGTAGTTTAGTGGTGAATAAATTTAATCATGATCAATAATCGATGAAAAACAATGTTTCTTATTATAAATTTATAACGAACTTGCAATAAGAATAAATGGTATACAAATTGAAAAAACGAAACGACAAAAAATAACAATTTGTTTGTATAATTACTTTTTCAAGTTAAATTTAATGCTTTGGAGTATCTCATGCTCACAAATATAAATTTGTCGTGATTACCTACAATTTAAAACAACAATAATAATTGCATAAGTTTATATTTAAAAAATAAGGATTTAGCTGAATATTTTTTTAAATAATTTTTTAATTGTATAGTATTTTCATAGTGTTGATGTTGTTTCCTTTATTGCAATACAATACGTAATGTCATTACCGATTGTTTATAATAGATATATTAAATGTTTTTTTTTTCTATAGCATAATTGCAATAAATTTTATTTATTTACTTTTTAAAATGTTTAATATTTTTTCTTGTTTTCTTTTAATTCATGTCATTTAATTTCGTTTATACAATCAATCAATCATCGCAATCAATCAATCGTCGCATTCAATCAACTCGTTAAACAAAAAATGAAACATTTTATGCTTAGCTTATGCTTTTAACATAGTTTATGATTACTTTAGAATTTCACGATTTTTGTTTTTTTTAATATTTTTTATAATCTATAGTAATTAATTTTAATACTATGCTTGATGTAATATTAACTACGACACTTCGTGCATGTTTCGATTCGATTTGAAAAATTTGTTGTTGTTGAAAAATGAATTGTTTTGTTAAAAATGAGGCATAAGTTGAGCAAGTGCCACAAAGCCAGAAATGACCTTTATTACTGTAAATTTCAGGTTCGGCCAGAATGAAAAAAGGCACTGAAGATGGCACATCGCCGAAGCCAGTTTGCCACGAAACTAAACTTGACAACGGATGACGGAAATTCGTTCCAAAACCAATCATCATCGTTCAACCTTCCCGGAAAACTTAACGAACATCAAGAAACAAAAATATTTGTCATTATTTTTTTCTTAAATAAGCAAAAATAGCTCAGAGATTATGCATAGCTTTCTGTAGTTAGCCTTTGTTTAGGAGATATTTCGTTTTAAAAATTTGAAAATTTAAATTCATGTAATTTCTAAACTGACATGAATTTAAACGACTGAAGTATACTTTTTATAAATTTAATGTTGGGATAATAATGTTTCGATTCGATTTGACTCGTTTGGGTGTGCCACGCCCAAAATCTAACTTTGTGACCCATTCTCTACTTGCTAAAAAAACTATTATTGTATATTGATGTTGAAAAAATTAAGAGTAAGTACATGGAATGCTTTTAAATTCATAATTAAATTTGAATCAATAATGAACTTTTATAACAATTTATTTATAGATAAAGATATTTTATTTATAATATCCATAAATCGAAAGTAGAAATCGTTGTTAAAAGCATGCACAAAAATTATGTAATAGAACTAAATTTGAAAATGAAAAATTACATTTTTAAAGCGCACTTTTTTCGTAAAAAGTGTAAAAGTATGGAATAAAATTTCGAACATAAAACTTTAATTTAATTGTTAAATGATATAATGATAACGATAAATTAAATGGTATAAAAAATTAAGCATAAAGTAGAAGAAAAAAGGATAAAAATTGAAAGACTAAGAATGGAAAATAGAGAAAAGGTATATAGAAGAAGAAATAGACATTGGCTTTGAAAGACCAGAAAAGATTAAAAAACATTAGAAAGCGGAGGAATAAAAATTCGTTTATGCCTTTAAAAAATCAAGAATCCAAGGATTCTTGCAATAAAAAAAAATCTTGGCTCTTAAAAGCCTTTATTTGTGAAAATATTATTTGTTGTTTAATTATTTCAACACTACATGATAAAAAAGTTATAAAAATAACATAATTACTTTCTAAAATTAAAAAAAAAAGATAAAAAATTACAACAAGCATTTAATCGTATCCTAAAGAGATTAATAAATTTTTAAAATGTAAACTTATCAAATATGTAGCATTATGACCGTGTGGATGTGTGTGTGTGCCCTCCTATTCTCCTTCCATCCTTCCTCAGGTTAAAAAGAAGTATAGTGAGTGGTTAAAATATTATTTAGTTATTTTGCCGTAATAGCGGTTTTTGTTTTTGTTTTTGTAGTTGTTGCATTGATCTAAAATCCTTTAGACATATGTATTTTTCCGTTATTATTTTGTTGTAGATGTTTTTTGCATTTTCTGAATGCACTTTCTTTTACTTTTTGCAAAATTTTTGCTTCTTTTCTTTAGCGTTTTTTAATTTTTTTTAAATTTAACCATAATTAAAATTTTTTTATTGATAAATTTTTGGGTAAATTTTAGCTATTCCTTTTTGGATTTTGTTGAATTTCTCTTCTTACAGAATTTACATAATTTTTTTGAAAGACAATTGGTTTTCTTTTCATTTTTAAAATATTTGTAATCTTATAAACACTAATAAAAACATTTTGGAAGGAGGTAACGAAAAGGGGAAGGAAGGAAGGAAGGAAGGAAGGACGGAAGAAAAAAAGAATCTATCTGTCTTTTAATTATTTAACTAGTTAATTGTTGCAGCATCTCTAAAATATTTTTACTAACTATATTGTGAGTAGAGTGTACTTTTTTAAATAGAAATATTTTTGTTTTGTTGCAGCTAAGAATATTTTAATTCTGTGAAGCAATAAACACTTTTGTTGTTGTTGTAATTAGTTAGTTTTTTTCCATTTTCTGTAGTGCTTCCTCTTCGTCTTTCCAACCATCATCTTTTTGTTATTATTTTTATTCACGGCTCTGGTGTTCTTTTCAACAGTTAAGGAGTTTGTGTTAAAAGTATTTAAAGGAAATAAGTTTAATTTTCTTAATTAGTTTTTTTTTGGTTTTTTCGCATTAATATCGGTTATAATTAATTTTTTTCTTTGCTTTTTGAGAGAGTGATGAAAACAATTGTGACTCTTGTATAGCATTATTTTTATAATAATTTGCAGGAAATGAAATTTTTTAATGTTTTTTTTTGTTTTTTTTTAAACTTTAATCTCACACTTTTTTTGTTTTTCCTTTCATTATGTTCTATTTTTTTCTCTACAATTTTTCTCTCTCTTCAATTTTTTTTATGCAGATTTTATCCGTTTAAATGTTTTTTTGTAATATTTTCTTAATTTAATGGAAGGCAAAACATGTGCTGAAGTAGACTTTTATTATTGTTGTTGTTGTTGTTGCTAGTGATGTGATGATTATTGATAATGCCACCATTGTGATGATTATGATGACTATTATTTGTGAGATTATTTGCAGTCGGAGCAGTTAATTGCAATATACTTAAATCATCAGCAACGGAATCATAGTCACTGGAATCTTCATAAAGCTGAAAGGCCGAAAAAGAAGAGGGAGAATTAATTAATTAAAACGTGTAATTAGTGTTTAGAATTTTTAAAACTTACACGCATGTTGTATGGATGGAGTTCACATGACTCGTGATGTCAAACGCAATCCTCCAAGGACATGAGCAGAGGATTCACATACTCGAAACCTTCGAACTCCGACTGATCAATTTTGTCAATAACTCGACTGCGGGAAGAAAAAAAAAGAGAAAAATTAATTTTTTTTAATTTAACATAAAAACAAAAATGTTTAAAAATTATTAAATTAAATCCATTAAAGTACACGATCTTTAGACACTTAAAATTTAAGCTTACAAGCGCATATCAATTATATATTTTTGTAAACTATTAAAAAAATTATCTACAAATAATAACGAAAGCGATAAAAGTATATTCTAACATTTATAATTTTGTGATTATGTAAAAAAAAGCATGACACTTTCTTAAAACATTTACTAATTATTATCATGGTTATTATTATTAATATTATTATTATAATTATTATCGTGTTTGTAAGAACATGCGAAAGTTATGAAATTTTCAGTGTGAATAAAATTAAAAAAGATCACCACTGATAAAAAATATTAAAGACAAAAATATATTACAAATTACAAACATTATGACAGAGTTTTTTAAGATTTTAATTACCCGCTTTTTGCCAGATTCATTTCAAGTAAAACAGTTTAAAAATAAATTTAAAAAAGAATTTGAGAGAAATTATTTAATTTTACGAAATTATATTTTTACAAAAAATATTTTCAAAGCAAAATAAAATATAAAATAATTATTACAGTTGTATGTTTTTCCTACTGATTCTCTTCATCGATCATTGTTTCATCATTTTCTATTAATCGAGTCCAATGCACTGATCGACCCATGATATTGATCCGGTACGTTACTGATCGTTTTACCCTAAAGATCGAGCCCTTGTGTTAATCGACCGATCTCCTCTTGGCCGATATCCATTCTATTCTATTAATCGATCTACTGACAGATACACTATATTCACCACTCCATTTTTCTCTTATATTGTATTGATCAGTATTATTGATCTAGATCTATTATTCTATATCTATTATTGATTGATAGATCTATTATCGTATATACTACGGATCGATCCACTGTATCGGCTCTATTGATCGAGTTACTATACCAAAATCTACTGTATTGATTAACTCATTTTATTAATCGATTCATTCCATTGATCTATTCACTCTACTGAGCGATCCATTTCATTGTTGGACCCACAGGATTGATCAATATTTTTACTGATCTTTCTGTTGATCGATCCACTCTATGGCGCGCAGACTCAATCTAATGATAACTTATAATCTAACTAATCCATTCTAGTCAATGGTTCCAAATTATGACTCCATTTTATCCATTCCATTCTATTCTATTGATCAATAAAACTGATCTCGATCTATCCATTCTATTATAGATCTATTCTATTGATAGATCCACTTTACTGATCGACCTATTTTATTGCTAAAAAACATTCCAAAATCCACTTTAACCCTGACAAATTATTTTATCCTTTTGCTTAAAAAGTTGCACAATCAAGTGATTGCTTTTGTTAATGGTCTTTGATCAATTTTGTCAATATTTTCAAAATTATAAGCATTTATAGAACTACAATATTAATAAATAAAATCGTAATAGTAAACTTAAATCTTATTCTATGCTACTTACTCATCGTCTGGTGTCAATTGTACTGCCTCTTCTGTGAATTCGGGCGGGAAATTGGTCAAATCCCGATCAGAGTCTAGTCGCGCTTTAAATGGTGGTGAGACTTGTTTTCGTTCAAGCTGTTTTCAACCAATTTTCAATGATGAAGATGGCGAAAATCGTGACGAATGTTTTTTGGGTTCATGGAATTTGACAAGGTTGGTGCGAGTAAAGGAGTAGGGTAACGGGAGAAGAAAGAAAATTTAATAAAATTTATAATTCCAATAGAATACAATGACATAATAAGACATAAAGAAACCATACAAGAATTCAACAAATTTCAATGCAAATGTGACTTGATGATGATAAAATATGATTAGTTAATTTGTTCGTTTGTGTGTCGTTGATTTTTTGGGGAAAAAAGTTATTTTGGTTCTAATTCAATTTAATTTAAAACAAAAGACAGAGAGAGATAGAGTACTGGACTTACGACATATGTACATTTCTGGTACACATATCGATAACGAGATGGTGATGGACGAACATTCACGCTGACGTTTACGAAATCTTGAGTACCGTGAATTATTTTTTTTAATGCTTACCAAAATGTTTTTAGGTTTATTTGGAGCTCTGTAAAGTAATCAATTCCTTAAAAAAAGCTTTCTATATACCTTGCTACTTTGCTAATACTAAGAAAAAAAAAACGGTATAAAAAATTAGAATTTTGTAGAAATATGAGTATATAATTTTTTGTTTTTTTAGAAAGTTTTTTATATAAATTTTCTACTAAGAAAACTAAGATTTAAAACTGAAATTTAAAGCGCAATCATCTCTTCTATAAATCAATCAGTTTACTGATTATACCGTTTATTCTATTCATTGATAATTACGTATGTACACATATTAATTATATATTTTATTTCTCAACCAATCGGTTATCGATCCTTTCCATTAGTTATATCTGAAAGATCCTTGTCATTAATAGATTCATTAAGTTAATCGATTATTGATCTATTAATTTTTCTATTGTTCTGTTAATTTTTTTAATCGATCCAATCCATTCTATTAATCGATCTTTTCTATTTATCTATCCGTGATCGATTGATCGATTCCTTTTTCAGTCTATTTGACGATTGATTGATCAGTCTATGGATCGGTCCCTTCTATCATCTGACTAATACATTCTAGCTTGCTAGATCCATTCTATGAATTCTACCCATTCGATTGCTTCAATCGATCGATCCAACATTCTACTGACACAACCATTCTGCTGACAGATTACTATACAGATCTATTCTATTGATTTCATTTGAGAACAATACAATTAACGTAGGATTAATCATGCAAGCCGAACAAGGCCAGCAAAATTTATGAGATAAGGAGAAATATAGATACAGATACGAACGAAAACAGTTCGTTAAAGGAATACAATTTGCTGGATAACAAAAGATCGATTCCCTTCCGGTGAAAACTACTTAGTATTAGCGTTTCTAAAATTAAAGACACTCGGTGCAAATTCGGCAAATATGCGCATGCAGTCAATAAATTTAAGGGTTAATAATAGGGCTAATAATATTTAGAAGGCATTCTAAAAAAGGGATGAAAAAAAGACATGTAAAGGAAATCACTTTTGCAAAAGAAGGACAACTTTAAAGAAAATGCAATTGCATTAGCTAAAATTTAGCAAAGACATTAACTCGCTCGTTGCACTTACGGATCTTCTGGCGTCAATTCAGGCGGTTCTCTGGTAAATTGAGCGTCAAAATTTGATATCAAGTCAGGATCGCCAGGATCGAAGGTTGGTATAAAAGGCGGTTGAACTTCCTTTTGTGCAATCTTAACAAGTTTCACATCATCAACAAACAACAAAAAAAAAAAAAAAACAAAAACCAGGTGATATTTCTTATTATAACGAATAGATATGTATACGTATGTATATATGCATTTCTATAGAAAAGTATATGTGTGATGTATGATCTTTCTATTCTTTTTCCTCTCCAATAATAGAGATCGGTAGTTGTGATAACTGCTGAAATGCTGCTTGCGGTCATCAACTCAAAGCAATTAATAATATTATATACTAATGTTAGTAACTCAATAACTTTATCTCTCAATCTTATAGTATATACTATAGTCGCAGCCAAGAGAGTGGAGCCATAGTTTACTAACATAATTATACGAGTATAAATTCTAATTTATTTTTATCATCAATCAATTTTCACACGTGCAGAGAATTTTGTATAAAATCCTTAACGTTGCCATTAAAGTGGCTCACGAATAGTTACATAACTTATGAGGTTGTTAGTCCACTATCGCGACTCGGACTTACCATCTCCCAATCGATACTCTTAAAGAATGGATGATTCATGATGTCCATGAAAGCAGATTCACGATGACAGCCCAAACGATCGGCTGGATTTTTGTTGAGGAAACCTTTGAGCACAGAAGCCGCTTTAACGCTAAGTGAGCGTGGTATACGTATAGTTTTCTCCAAAATAACTTGGAACAAATAATCTTCTGTGTTCTGTGAAAGAAATCAGAGAGTTATGAAAGAGAAAGAGAGAGAGTTAAACGAAATTTTATAATTTTTCTTTACTTGATCGGGATTCTCGGAGGCACCGGCAATATCGAACGGACTGCGTCCGGCCAGCATCTCATACAGCAACACGCCCAGTGCCCACCAGTCCACAGAGAAACCATAGTCTTCGCCCCGCAATATTTCGGGTGCAATATAATTGGGCGTGCCGCAGAAAGTGGACGTCGTGTCGCCCGGTCGTATTCCCTCCTTGCACATACCGTAATCGGTCAGCTTAATGTGACCCTCGTGATCGAGCAAGACATTGTCCAACTTCAAGTCACGATAAATTATGCCCTTATCATGAAGGAAGTTGAGAGCCAAACTGATCTCGGCCGCATAGAAACGGGCATGTTCTTCGGGTAGACGGCGTTGACGCTGCATATGGAACATCAGGTCGCCACCACGCACAAACTCAATCACGAAAAACAGACGCGACGGTGTTTGGAAGCATGAATGCAAGCCCACCAGAAACGGATGATTAGAGGCCGTCTCGAAAACATGCTTTTCCGTTTGCACCCAATCGATGTCCTCGTCATCGGTGACCAAAGCTTTCTTAATAACCTTCATGGCGTAAATACGACGCGTCTTCTTCAACTCAACCATGAGCACCTGAAGAGGAAAAACACAAAAAAAATCGTCGATAAATTTCTGACCTTCTAAGAGGGAGGGACGGACGCCTACGCGCCACCGCTTACCTTCGCATAGCTGCCACGTCCAATGACGCGTATCAGTTCGAAATCATTCAACGAATACTGACGCTGTGTACCCGGCTCCAAATGCTCCTCAGTAGCATTCAGTTGCGGCTCATGATGATGCATGTGCGGTTGCGGTGTGCCCACGCCGCCGCCGCCACCGCCAACACCAACGCCACCACCTTCAATAGCCATGGCGTCACCTGGTTCACCACCGCCCGTGGACAATTGTGGCGGATAATCGGGCAGCGGTGGCAGCACTTCCGGCAGCTGCTCTGCGAAAGCATCGTCGCGCTCTTTGACCAACGGCTCGACGTGCTCGTTCGTGCAATGCTTCTGCACGAGCTTGTGACACTTTTTATGCACCAATAATTTGCATTGAATGCACTTGAAACCTTGACGACCCAACCCCCAGATTCGGTCTTGGCAATAGGCGCAAAAGGCGCGCTTTGAGGAAAAGACAAAAAATGTAAAAAGGAAAGAAAAATTAGCAGTTTTTTCGGCTCTTGGCGAAATATTAACCCAGTTTCATGATGGCTTACTCTGTTGAAACGTTTTGCTTGGAAGATGTGACCATTGATGCGATAAAGTTTGCGCCATCTGCGAGCGCCACGTCTGTAGATGCTGCCTGTATAAATATCGTCGAAAAAGAAAGAATCATTAAGAAATCATTTTGAAATATTATCAAAGAGTTATAAAAGGCAAGGTCGTTTACAAGAAATCACAGAAACATACGGCAAATTATTGATCAGATTAAACTCTGATTTCTAAATATACTTACGGTCTTCACCATCACAAGACATTCCTGGTGCTGCGGGAACATTTGGAAAAACTAAAAAAATAAAATTAGAAGAATTATGTTATTATGTGTATATTTAAAATGGTTGGTTACATGGTAACAAGATAAATTTTTTAAATAAAAAAAGAAAAATAAAAAAACATTTAAAGGTTTAAAACGAAAGAAAAATAATTAATTGAATTTAATTAATTGAATATTAATTAATTGAATTTTAATAAAAACACATTTTCCTCTACCACAATTTATTTTTATATAAAAAAAAACATAAAATACTCATATAATTGTCCATTTATAATAAAAAAACAATTAAGTAACGGCCTAAATTTACGTAAATTACGTAAATCTCACTCAATAATAAATAACCATTAATTAGTTAATTAATTAATCAATTAATTTTTAATCAATTAATGTGGCGCGTATTATCGCGTAGTTTAACGAATAATCACTTTGAATAATAAATTCATTTATTACTGACTTTTTAATCTAATTTTTAGTCAATTCTAGTAGTAGTTAATTTGAATGGTAGAATTTGTAAAGGTTTTTAATCGTGCAGTAGACATGAAAAATATTAAAAATAGTTCAATAACTAAGATACAATCTTCTGTAGTCAATTTAAATAGTAGTTAATTCGAAGAGTTCTTATAAGAGTCGATTCAACCAGTTATGTTTTCAACCATTTAAGAGTCACCACATTTCACAGTTGAATGGTCAATTCTGTTAGTAGTTAATTCAAGTTATAGCATTCTAAACTGTCATGAATCTAACAGCACAAAATCGAAAAAAAATTCTTTACAATTCTTATCGTAGTCCAACCATTCCGCCAGTACTAGCTTTAGACACTGGCTTGTCTACCTTGTCTGGTTTGTAAGAGTAGTCAAAAAGAGTCAACTGATGTGGTAGAATTCGAAATTGTCAACAATTCTGTGCCGGGCACAATTCAAGTAACGAGTAGTAATCGATTCTTGTTGTAGTCAGAATTCGTTATTTATGAAGCAAAAGAGGAGAAAAATACTGAATTACGAAGCGAAATAAAAATAACACTAACGAAAATCGTCCTTCTTCTTCTTGCTGTGTAAGCAAATTTAACATATTTCTTTTTATTTCGTTTTTTGTTTTTTATTTTTACCATATAGAACCATATGGATTGTGACGGGGAAAAAACCCAAGAAAAATGTCGCTTTGCCACAAATGCTTTAATAGGGTTTTTGTTTTTTCTCTCTTTGTTTTATGAAATAAAATTGTAATTTGATCCATTCGAAGAATCAAGCAAGAAAACGAAGAATGCAGAGCGTTGTAGACAGACCCAAGCGTTCAATGATTGAGAGTGACTGATGTGACGGTTGCTGTTTTAATGCTTGATGCTGTCTGTTTACATTATGATAGATAACGTTTTTCATCAAGTGGATTAAGAGATTAAATAAAATAAATAAAGAGAATAAAATGCAAGTGTACTTATACAGAAAAAATTATTTACAAAAAAAGATATAAAAGAAATAACAAAGAAGAAAAGAAGTAAATCATACTAACTGCCAGCACCGCCGCTCATGAAAAATGATGAAGTTTTCGTGCCATAAAGTGAAGCCGCTTCGCAGATGCCACTCCAAATAATCATCATTAAATGAGACGAAAATTAAGTTGAAGAATGATACCGTAGTGATACCACGCTGCGATTCAAGCAACTAACGAATGAGCGAGAGTGAGCAAACGAACGAACGAATACGTTAAAACAACGAACAAACAAACGCACAAGCTAGCGCTACCAAACGAACGAACCAACGCACGCATAAAACAACGAACGAACGAACGAACGAACGCACGCACAAATAAACGTACCAGCGCACTAATAAACGTACCAACGCACAAATAAACGTACCAACGCACAAACTAACGCACGAGCGAGCGTACAAATTAACGAACTTACGCACGCACGCACAAACCAACGAACGAGCGAGCACACAAATCAACGAAAGGCCTAAGCAAAAGAATAAACTAGCGAATAAACGATTAAAAGAGCTAACTAGCTAACAAACGAAGTTTTAATTAAAAGGAATGCAATATAAAACCATCGTCAATCGTCGAAAAATAGCTGCAACAAAAACAAAAACCGAGTAAACACAACGAGAACGGAGAAAATAACATTAAAGAAGAACAACAAGTACTAAGAATAATAAAAACTATAACAGCAGTAGCAGCAGCGACAGCGAGACAGTAAAGTCTAATTAAAGCCTATTTAGTTAGTTGATGGACAGCTGGAAATAGTTTTGAATTGACAAAATGAAGACAAGTGCACTACAGACTTTCTTCTTTCAATGAGACAGCAGAGTCATCGCATCGTATAGTCTTTTCGTTTACTCTTTTTTTTGTACACTTTACAGCATCACATTCCCATTCCGTGAGCAGAAAGAAAGTTTAACGGAACAGACTTTTCAAAAAGAAATATTAGTTCTAAAATTGTGAACTGTTTGTTGGTACTTAATCATTAAATGCTAATAAGTATGTCATTTTGTCAATAATAAATGAAGCAATACATATTTCCATTCTGTGTATTGTACTCGTACATAACTTGTACTATAAACTCAAAAAAGATCAATTGTTAAATAAAAATATTTTCGCATTGATCTCTATAAATTAATAATAAATTTTTAAATCTAATTTTTTTTCAATGCAATCTAAATGCAATTTAGATTTCTACCTTTAAAATTTTTAATTTTAACTTAAAATATTTTACTGGTTTAATTAAAAATAAAAAGGTTTTTAATTGATTTAATTTTCTTCTTCTTTTTTTAATTTTAAAAAAAGATTTTTTTGAAACTTTAAAAAAAGTTCACTTTTTTTATAATTTGTTTTATTAATTTTCAAACGTTTTGTTTTGAAGCATCATTTCTTCATATATAAATATTTAAATTTAGATTTTTCGCTGGTTTATTTATATATTATAATTTTTTTAAGAAAAACAAAGAATGCGAGAGGACGTTAAGAAGTAGTTTTTATGTACTCGATTATACTTGGCCTGATTTTATATTATTATATTTGTCTTAATTTTTTGCTGTTTTGTTTTTGAAACTGTTTCATTTAATTGCTTTAATTATGATAATCTTTAACATTATAATTATAAATTTCTAATTATTAGTTTATTCACTTTTCACCACATCGAATGAGCAAAGAATTCTCGCGACGAACGCTTTGATTTCTTTATTTAAACTGAATGAAAAGCCACAATTGTCCCGTTCTGTCCACTCAAACAGACCGTGCCATGCCGTCTGATTATACACACGTTCTTCTCTCCGTCTGTCTTTCGGGCTGTTTGTCGATATAAAGCGTGGTGAATCTTTATTGACTTGAATTGTTTTGTGTTTTCTGTTTTATTTCGTTCATTTTGTTTTTTTTTTATTTTAGTCTTTACATTCAATTGAATGTAATAACAATTTTTACAATAATCATCATGAGAGACGATAGAACAGACGTATAAAAAGGACTGGCAGGGGATGAGGAGGGAAAGAGACAATAAAGGGTTAGCAAAGTCGATCGATCGACCTCTTGTACCGAGGAGTTGAAAAAGAAGAATAAAGAAATGAAAAGCATAAAAATTCGAAATAGCCAGAGATTCTAAACTATTCTTATGTTTGTATACAAGCATAGGATATACATACATAAAAAAAAATATGAAATATGTATTTTTTTTATAATACAAATATAACGAAAATCATAAGAAATTAACCTAATTTTTTATTCTCAGTATTAAAATAACTATTTTTTGTACTCTTACTTTTTCGGTTTTTTAAAAAATCATTTTTAAGCTTTGTTTTAACAAATAAAAACCAAAAAACAGATAACGAAGATCATAAAAAATTGACCTAAATTTTCATTCTCAGTATCAAAATAGTTTATTTTTGTACTTTTTCGTCTTTTCTTAAATGATTTTTGATACTGATCTTTTTTCTTAAAAAAAAAAAAATAAAGAAAAACAATACAGATAACCCCCATAAAACGCGATTGCTATTTTTCAAATAAAAAAAAAAAAACCGTGTTAATCGTCTATCTCTCTTTCTTCTGCCTATCCTTTACGTTTTTCTCATTATCTCTTTCATTCCCTTTCTCTCTCGCTGTCAAAAACAAGCGACTTATATATACCCTCCTCTCTAACCACTTTTCCTGCCCTGCATTAACAGCAACTGTTCTTGTCACCCCATTCGTTGCCAGTGTCATCTATTAATCTAACTTTTTTTCTAATCTTGTCTGGAAAGTGTTGACTTCATTGATAAAAAATTATGTCGCCGATGAACCACGTCGATGTCGCTGTCGTTCTCGTTGTCGTCGCCATTGTCCATAATTTTATAGCGTTTCGAAGAATGATAAGAAACAAGTGGACAAACGGAAAAAGTTGATAATTTCTTTTAATACACTTTCACAATTTTTGTAGTCGAGATACCAAAGAACTTTTTTCCGCCGATTGTCTGGAGAAAATAACTTTTACTAGAAAATCCTTTTTAGGAAATAATTTCTGCAGTCAAGTCTAAATTTTTCTTGGCAAGAAATCAAGAAACAGTTCCTAAATTCCATAAAATTTAGTATTGCTATTAATTTATGAATTTTTTGCCAAAATCTTAAATCTTAAATATTGTTTTCTTCGTCCTAGAAAAAAGAAATAAATTAAAATACATAAATCGAAATAAGTAAAAATAAATCCTTGTTTATTTTTATCCAATCTAATTTCTCTCTGTGTAACGTTTATAGTCACGGAATTAGTTTTTATTGAAGGCCAATAACAAGAAAGTGTACGAGCAAAGAGCGTGAGCAAGTGAGGTAGACACCAAGAGTCAGTGAAAGAGATTGAGAGAGGAACCGTATGAGAAATTCCAAAGCAAAAGAATTGAAAAAAAAAAAATACTGAAAAAGGGATGGGAATGACACGGAGACACAGAGGAATTAGAAGAATGTCATTCTATTAAATTCGCGCATTCTGCATGGTAACGATTATTATAAACTCAATTTTTAAAAATGTCTTTTTTAACGATGTATGAGCAATAAATGGATTTATTTACATTCTTAAGATAATTCTTCATTTTTAACAGAAATATTATTAACAGAATAATGACACAAGTAGAATATTTCAGGGTTTTTTTTTTCTTATACTCGTATTAAAAACTGTAGTGTTTACCAGAATAAAATATAGTGTTTAATGGTAAATTTTTTATTTATGTATACAAAATATTTAGTATGGTATTCTGGGTTGTCATATATTGTCGAATACTTTGTCGAGTTTTCGACATTTTCGACATGTCGAATACCTACGGTATAGACTACCAAACCAAGTTGGAGTAGATTACACAAAATTGTCGAAAACTCTGAAAAAATGTACCTTCATCAATTACAATAAGAACAAACGAACGCTACAAAGATTTTTCGATGAAAAATACATGCATTTCAATTTTATTTTTGAGTCTAGTCATTTCTTTGTGAAAAAGTCGAGAATTTATGGGATGATAATAGATTTTCCTCACTTATTTCGATGTCATCAGACATTATTCTATTATTCTTTTATTATTATATTTTTACTTGCGCTCTCGCTCTCGTATACGCGCGTATAAGGCGCGAGTTAAAATGTATTTAAAGCAACAAGAGGAAGAAAGGAGATGTACATATATATTCGTGCATCTTATCGCTTTCTCTTTTTTCATGTTTAAAAGTTTTCGACATGTTTAAGAGTTTTCGACAAGGTTGAGGTTTTCGACATGTAGAAAGGTACTCTACAGTTTTCGACGTAGACTACAAACAAGGTCCGAAAATTCTGGTCGAATGCCAACCCTGATGATATATAACAATAAAAAGCTATATGATGATATATTTCTGTAATAAAAAGCTTTATTCTTTATTCCTTCCTTTATCCTTTCGTTTTTATTGAAAAGGAAAAGGCAGGTTTGGAATTACCTTTCAATTTAAATGCCTAAAAACAATCCAAATAAACACACCCAATTGTTTTTTCTTAAATTAAATCAACACAAATCTGCTTCTCCACATTATTTTAAAAGAAGAATATAAAAAAAATAATCGATATACGATAATAAAAACGTTATCAATAATCAATCAATAAAATCAATATTGTTGATCAATAAAAATAAAAATGCGTAGAAAGTCAGCCCTCTTCTCGCCTCATCGACGAAGAGCAACGAAAAAACAGGAATTTAAAAATTCCTTAAAACAAAATAATGAAATATTCCCAAACAACAATAACAACCAAAAGCAAGAATAACAAAGAGCAGCGAAAAAAAGGGCACAACATCAACAGCCATCATAAGACCTTTAGCAAAATGTACCTGTAGCGTAGGCCGGCTCGATCTCCTCCTCGGACTGCAGCTGCTGCGTCGTTGTGGGCACAGTCGGAATAGGAACCGGTATCGGGAGGCGCTCGTAGTGTATACATTCGTGATGGTACTGATGGTGGTGACCATTGTGGATGGTGCCCAGGACGCTGGTGCGTCCGCATATAAGGCTGCCACCGCTGCCTCCACCGACACCCATGCCTGCCATACCACCGCCAATTCCAATGCCCATACTGACAGCATCACCCCTACCACTACTACCACCACCACCTCCAGCTCCCCCGATGGCTCCACAACCATTGAGACTTCCCGCACTTCCCGCACTTCCGTGCAGGCCAACACGATGATGCATATCGATGCCGCCGCCAAAGCCACTGCCACCACTGCCGCCACCCGAATCGTCGGTGGTTGTGGTGGTAGTTGTCGTTGCCGTATTGTGACAACGACTGGAGCAGCGTCCCAAGGAACCGCTACCGCCACTGTGATGGCCGCCACTCAGGTGAGCCGACATGTGGCCGCCGCCAACACCCATAACCGAGCCGCAGCCTTGGCTAGAGTCCGAGCCCGAATCATGGCCCGCACAGACACCGGCGCCTGCCGAGCCGGGCCGCGATCCAATCAGGCTCATTGTGGAGTGTGGCGGAGTAATCGAGGACGTCTGCATGTAGTGGTGCGTGTACGGATGCGGATGTGGTACATCATAGTCGCCCGTGTCGATGGCGCCCGACAGCATGCCGACAGAGCCAACGCTGCCGATAGTGTTGGTGCCGCTGCCAACACCGCCACCGACACCAACACCAATGCCAATGCCAACGCCCACACCACCACTCAAATGACCACCACCGATGCCAGCGAGCACTCCGCTGCCGCCGCAGCCACTGCCAACCAGATGGCCAGTGCTGCCCTGCAAGCAACCCATCGAGCCGTGTGCGCTGCCATGATGACTGCCGTGGGTGCTGCCGCTGCGGCTGTGCAGGGAGACGCCGCGCGTCAAAGTGTTGTTGGCCGATTGTATGGAGGAGACCACAGCGCCACGCCGTAGAATGTCGGAGAGCTGGTGTTCCTGTAGACCAAAATATTTGGGCTGGCATCAGCACAGGTTGAGGGAATTGACGAAGGGGCGGGCGGGTGGATGAATTGTTGATGGTAAATGGATGGAATGGATGAATGCGTCAGTGATTGAGAGGATGGAGATGCGTATGGCATGCAGATGCGTATAAGGCAGAGAGAGAAAGAGAAAAAGTTACAAACGAGAAAAATGTGAGAAGCAAAAAAAATATACAATGAACGGCGAGGAAATATAAATTCACGGAAGAAATGAATGGAAAGTGGTTGGCAAGTTTGAGGGGCCACCCCACCCCACCCACCCTGGGGTCCACAAAGACAGTTTGCCACGCCCACAGAACCGAACATAAAAGCGGTGATTAAGGCAATGAATGCATTTAATGTAGAGAATATTTTATGAGGAAATACAATATAATTTTCATTTTTCTTTGTTGATTAAATTTTTAAATCATTTTCAGTACTTTTTATGCGTAACAGCGGTTTTTATGCGGTGGATATTTTTTTACAACGAGCGTAAGAATTCGACATAAAAGTTAAATTCATAAATAATTAAAATATTCTACGCCTATAATTTTTTTTTAATTTGTACGATCTAAGCGGATTAAAAGACGAAATTGAATAGCACGTAAATTAAAATTCTTGCATTATTCTTTTGAAGAAACATTTGGAAGGCAATTTTGGGTCATACATTATCCTCATATAATATAATACTCGAATGTAGTGTAGGTTTATATCTCATAAACCATCCTTAAGACTCTAAAGCCAAGAAAATAGCATGAATAGTTTTTAGTCTACTATACAAAATGGCGGTTTAAAGCTAGGCTTGTGTCCTATATTGACTCGGAGATGAAGAAATTAATGACCCTGTACGATAATGAGCCCGGAAACGCATTTTCTCCGGAAGTTTAAATCGTATTTATTTAAACAAATATTTCATTATTTATTTATATTTATTATACAAAGTTTTTTATACAAAATAATTATACAAATATTTATTTATTTAACAAAGAAAACGTTACCGCATAGAGACTTCCGGTTTCCAGCGTTTTCTCGATAATTTTCATCAATAAATGCGCAGAGTTTATTTTATAAATGTACTAATTTTTACGATATATGCACTTATTTCTTCATGAATAATTTAACCCACTTCATTTAAGAATTTAACCCATTGCGGATATATTCGTATTTATACGATTACATACTTTGAAAGAGGAAAAATGAGAAAGGCACGAAAGTAAGAGAAAATGGAGTTCGAGAGAAAAAAAACCATTGCAAGCAAGCTTTTTTTTGCATTTTCCTAGTGTTGTAGCGTGAACAAATATTGCATGTGAAGAATGCATAAATCTGTTCTATTTTAGTTTAGAAAATTCAAGAGAGCCTTCCCCCCCCCCTCCCTATCACACGCCCTCACCACTCGTTTGGGGTCTTTCCGGCTTTATAGTATTCCTTTCAAGTCTATTACCGCACCACACTTTCTCTCTCTTTCTTTCTCTTAATTTCCAGTAACTCTTTTGCTTGTGAAAAAAAAAATACTACGCTAAGAAAATATTCTCCAGAAATTTATGATAAAATCTGACCAACTGTTTTTTTAAAAATCCTAATGCACACACACATCTAAGAAAATACTACCATCCATATAAACATACAAATACAGGGTGTTTGCATTCTATGCAGAAAACGCTGTAACAATCGATTTGTTGGGGTACACTTTTATTTTTAAGGGTGAACTTTTAATTTCTAACAACCCCCCCGCCTCACAAAATAAACATAGGTTTTCTCGGAGATGGAAAAAGTTTTCTCCACTTAGGTCTTTATAGGCCCCCTGTATGGAGGTATGAGGACGTGGTTGTCGACGCTTTTATGGAATTTTCTTAGAAAACAGAAAAAATCTTGGACTAAAGAAAATTTTGGGAGGGGATTTGGAAAGAATTTGGGGGATTTTGGGAGGAAGTTTTTGTCCCCTTTTACGCCAAACCATCCGTTTTCTAATCGGAAAATCGTGTTGCGAAAAAAAGCTCCAAAAGGTGCCTACTAATAGTCTCAGCTCATAGAACTTTCCCGGTTTTTAACATTATATCGATGTTTCTTAAGAGCATTCGGTATTAACCACACAAAATGGTGTTAATTAATGTAAGTACTATTTTAAGAAAATTCGGTAAAATTATCTTTTTACAATAGGTTTCGGAATGAATATTCGTCAGCTTTTGTCAAGTTTGTCGAATATAAAGCCAACCGTCAATCCGAACGGGCTTGACTTGTTTTAAAAAACCTTTTGTGGAACACCCTGTATAAGCAAGCAAGCAAGCGAACGTCTTTGACATGACATTTATAGTCGACAATAAAAATGAAAATGTTACATACGAATAGATACATTCCAAACATTTCGAAACTATAGAAAAAACTCAATAACTTAAGAATTTTCTTTTTCTTTGAGAGAGAAAACTTTTTCATTACTCTACGGAAACAGAGAGAGAGAGGCTTCCAGGACATCGGAAGAATAAAGGAACACTTTTAAAATAAGTTTAGCAGAAAATTCTTCTGCTATGAAAGAAGAATTTATTAAGTTACTTAAATTCTACGGTAATCAAGTCGAACAATATGCAATTGTTAAGAGAGTTGACAGGAATGCATAGGCAAGAAAAAAAACCTATTATTTCCAGCAGAAGAGAGAACAATCGATTACAGACTTTTATTTTTTTTTCTCCTTAATTTTCCATTCAATATAAAATAATTTTCTTTTTTAAATTGCAAAAGAATGTTGGCATGCATTCGAGTGTTTGCATGTATAAATGAATCTGTGTGCAGTGGTTGGGCGTGTTTGTGTGTGTGAGAATATGTACACATATATATTAATAGCTTGAATGGTGTTGATGAATGCAGTTGATGTGAATCTTTTCTTCTTGTGCGTTCAACACAGTCGTGCGTGCGTAAATGCGTGCATTGTTGCACTGAGTTGAAAGAAAACCACACAAAAAACTATCAAGCATTGTATTTGTGTAAGTGAGCATGCGGTTAGATGATGTACCTGTATATATGGATGTATGTAACAAATGTATGTACATCTATGTATGAGTGCGTGCGTATGGGCTCGTATCTCTTCTTTTTGTGACATAAACTTACGATATTGACGTTTGCCCTTGCTTTTTTTCTATTGCTATTATTTTATAATTTGGATTTATACTATCAGTATTTTTTTCGTATGTTCCGAAAATACGTATAGTGCAATCTGCAAAGGATAAACGAGCTTGCAAAAACTAAGCCTTCCTCCCGTCTGTCCAGCTTTCTGAAATTTGCATACATCGTAAGCATATTATTATCTATATTATATATATTATCTATAGAATTTATGTCCGACAATTTTCAAAACATTTATTTATCTCATAATAAATTTTGGATATATGTACATATTCAGTTTGCGCGAAATTGAATTAAGCTAGAATCTTTCTGTTTTTCTTTTTTCTTTGCATTCAATAAATGTTAGGATTTTAAGATAAAGAGTGTTTATCTATAAGATTTCTTGCCTCGACAGGTCTCGATTTTTTATTGTCTCTTACATAAAAAAAAAAAAAAAAAAATTAAAAAAAAAAATTGAAAAATTTAAACAAAAAAAAAATCAATCAAAAATCAATTCAAATTTTTTTCATTGAAATTTTATTGTCTTGTACCATTATATATTCTCTATTTTATACTGTATTTTACACTACACAGAGAAAAATAGTACCACATAAAAATAATAACATCTCCGAATTAAGCCATTTTACTATAAAATCTTATTAAAACATACAAATAATATGCTTTTTGCATAGAGAAATCTTATTAATTTCATAAAGAAAATATTATTGTTTTGAAATAAGATTAACTTCTAATCTTATTAATTCTTGATTTGAATAAGAAATTCATATCTCCCCCCCCCTCCCCAAAAAAAAAAATTACAAAACCAACAAATCTGTATAAAAATATGAAGAATTCTTATCATTTACTTCTTTTAATAACAAACACTTCTTATAAAATATCGTCTGTCTGGCCGGAACTTTAATAGTAATATTTTTGCTGTCTGGTTTACTTCAGATCTATAATTCAGATTACTTTTTTTTTGCTTCTCAATTTTGAGTACTTTCCGTCTTTATAAATGAAATATACTTTGCAAACAAATAACAAATAATAGCCTATTACTTTTCAGCCTTAACCCATGAAATTTTGTAAATATTATGTGATTCATATTCTTGAAATCTTGGATAATTAAAATGAAATAAAAAAAAACATGAATAATTCTTTTTATTTTGATAAGACTATGGAAAACAATAAGAGCAATAAGGTATCTTTTCGAGACCTCCCCACGATATTTCTCTTTTAGAGCACTGCATAATATGCACATGTTGCTTTCATCTTTCTGAGCAATTAATATTTTATAGCTCACTTCATCGTTGCGAGACTGTACCGGGGGAAAAAAACTGTACTGTAAAAAAAAAAAACAAAAAACAACTCAATCATAAATAAATTTTAATTGACAATTTAAAAAGAAAACTTTACCAAAAACCATGTTGTTAATAACATGACTAAGATGATATTTTTAAAACTATATGAATAGACTTATTGTAATCCCTTTCGCTAATTATCGCAACTTCCCGTACATTTACAGGGATTAAGTAAGAGAATAATCATCACTACGACAGTTTTATAGAATCCGCAAGAGATTATCATTCACCAAATAAAATTAAGCCACATCTAAGTTTATGTTAGAAACGCATTTAAGGGCATTTTAAAAAGATGATGGTCGGTAAGGGGAAGGAGCCCCGCCTCCCCACCGCCACAGAAACGGAGATCTTCCATGTGGTAAATCACATTAAGAGTCTATAAGCTAAGCAGTACATGTCCCAACGCTGTCAAAATGACAAACGAATAGCTAATGATAAAAAAGTTTTTAGAGTGAGGGTCAACAGATTACACTGGCTAGAAAGAAAGGGAAAGGGAGAGAGAGAGAGAGAGAGAGAGAGAGAGAGAGAGAGAGTGGGAGCCTCCAGTTTAAAGAAGAACAATAGTTAGGATGAAAGAAAAACAGAAGAGCAACAAATAAAAAACAAATGTCGAGAAAGAATAAAATAAAGCCATAAAATGCAAACGAGCGTCGTCGAAATGAGTTCTAAGAAAGCATAAAATTATCGATATTTTTTTTTACATAAAATAATTTCAAAATTTGTGCAATTTTCACAAATTTTTACAACTTTTTTGGTAATTTCTTTTCTCTTTTAAAGACAATATTTTCATGCTTGCATTTTATTTTTGTTACTATCGCAAATAAAAAAAAAATAACCCATTACCATAACCATCGTTGTATTGCCTAAAAGTTGTTGAACAACGAAGACTACGAAGGGTAAGCCCGGAGCTAAAAAGCCAAGCCAAGCGATTAAAAAAGGTCAAGGTTATGCATGTAGGCAGTAGAAGTAGAGGTAGAAGAAGAAGAAGGATCCTGATGTGTCGAAGCCAGTCGGAGCGAGGCAAATCGAGTGTCGCCTGCTGCCGGCCAAGTGCTGTGAACCTGAGCTTGGAAAGCTTGAGTGCGGCATGCACCAAATAGCTTCAAGCGGACCGTGCTTCGAGCTAGCACGGTTTGGCTTGACTTGGCTTGGTTTGGCTTGACTTGGTTCGGCTTGGTCGCCTGCTTTCTTGTTCGCTGTGGTCCAGAGGAATGAGAAAAATAAATACTATATATTTTCTGTTTCACCTACAAGTTTTTTTTCTACTCGTGTGTATGTGTGTATGTGTGTGTGTGTGTCTGTATATTTCTGTATGTCTCTTGTAAAGCTAAAAGTTTGTCTTTCACACTTTCGTAATAATTTCTCGTTTTTGTTGTACTTTTCAGCGAATTTTTTCTTAAGGATTTTCTCTGCTATTGCTGTTGTTGTTGTTGTAGTACGTATGCCCAGAGTCATTTTTCTTTCTTTTTTTTTTTGTTAATATCGCATTCTTTCTAGTGAATTTTTTATTATTTCTTTATACTTTTTTCATAATATTTTTTTTCACTCTTATTTTTTTTTTTCTTTTTTATTGGACTTTTCTCTAGCTTTGCTTTGCAATTTTTTTTTCTTTATTACATTTTTTTTCTTTTTTACATTTTTTCTGGTTTTTTTATTTTTGAAGGTTTTTGTCTTTTAGCGAGCGACGAGGCAAGAGATGAACGTAAA
The DNA here is from genome assembly GCA_949752815.1 of Conops quadrifasciatus. Taxonomy (NCBI): domain Eukaryota; kingdom Metazoa; phylum Arthropoda; class Insecta; order Diptera; family Conopidae; genus Conops; species Conops quadrifasciatus. The sequence continues at coordinate 36,955,363 of OX457077.1, read as the reverse complement.
CGTGCGAGAGCGAGAGCGAGAGAAGAGTAAAGAAGAAGTTTTCTCATTGAAACGGTTTAAAGCTGAAATTCTTAGCTTCCAATTCAAATAAACACATACACAAAGCGGCAGATCAGTATACATATGGATATATATACATGCTCACATTAAACACTCTCATACACACCCACACAAATGCTCATAAATCTGCATCGACAGTTGCAGCTACAGCCGCATATAGTCTTGTTGGCCTTTATTGACGTATGTATGTATGTAGGTTTCGCCTTTTTACCACCGTTTTGGCAAGAGATGGAAAGAGATAACCGCTGAAGCGGTCGGTGTTTCCGTTTCCTCTCCTTTTCGCCACGGCACTACGCGTTTTTTCTCACTTTATAAACGCATTTCATGGTTGAGCTAATAAATCATGTTTTTTATTGTCTTGATAAAATTTCTTTAGGTAGTTGCGGTTTCTGTTTCTTTGTTCGGTTTTGGCAATTCTTTTCAATTTTGCTCTTTCTGTGGTTGCAGGTTTTGGTGTTGGTGTTTCGATTGTTCTTGTACTTGCAGTTGCTTTGTAATAAAAGAGAAGTGAGAATAAATCAGTTTTGTTGATGACACGCGGCCGCAAATCTTTTGCCTGCATGTGTCTCTTTTGTACTGACGATGATGAATGTGCAAGTTGCGAGCGTGCTCAGACACATTCATACGTATACATATTAACTCGCAGAACACTCACAGAGTTGATATACGAAATGGTCACACTTACACATTTATAGTACACTCACTCAATTGCTTAATAATGCATACTATAAAAAATGTATAAATGAAAAGTCGATTCTCTTCAAGTTCTTTAATTTTACTTTTTCGAGAAAAAGAGTAAACATGGCAAGACTCAAAAATCAAAACAAAGAGAAGCATTTTTTTTATTAAATACATTTCATGTAACATTTTCGACATGAATCAATCAATTCTCTTCAAGTTCTTTCATTTTACTCTTTCGAGAAAAAGAGTGTAAGCATCACAAGACCCAAAAATCAAAGCAAGAGAGAATTCGCCATTTTTTGGCGAATATTGATGATAGCTTTTGCAATTTCAATGGACTATTTTCAAGAATAATTCTTCATACATACATTTCACCCTTTCTTTCGGCGCTTTGATGTCTTTCACAAAGAAACTTTTTCTTTTGTTAAGAGATTTCAACTTTAATGATGTTGTATAACTGCTTCCTTTTAAAAAAATTCTGAACTTAATGGCAAATTCCCAAACATCAACGACCACAGCAACAACAACAACCACAATAATTCATACATTAAGAACCTCCATACATACATACATACGAGTATGTCAAGTGTAAATTTGCCTCATACCAACACTAATGCAATAAAATCTCAAGAGCAGTCCAGCATCTTTAAGATTACACAAGATACTCGGATATCTCAAGATAACCATAGAACATTTGAGACCTTACATAATGATGAAAAAAGAAGAATAAAGAGGCAAAAAATAAAAACCATGTTTAACAAAAAAAAAAAAGAAGGGTAGAAAATACAACAGAATACAAAAGAAAAATGTAGTAAAGTCATAGTTAAGCTTAAAAAAGCAAAAAAGAAATATAAAGATCACAAGTAGAATCTGTTGACTTCAAGTATCATCATGATGATGTTAAGTATTGAATTATTTTGTAGTTTAACGTAATTTAAATCGCTTCGAAGCATTCTCGCAAACTGAACACATGCACCCCAAACGTTATATAAATACGATTATGTACGCTAACGTACAACACAAAGCGGAACAAAGAAGTACTTGCAGTGCTAGTAGAGGGTTAGGATGTGGTGCAATCAACATCTCGTAAGTTGTGGATTTGTAAAGAGGGTCTTCCTCTCGAGGGAACATAAGAGTTTTTCTCTTTCTCTCAACTGCACCCGGCACCCGGCAGTCAGTTCAAAGTCGAAGTAAGATTTCAACAACTTAAACTCAATTAAAAAGAAGAAGGCAATGAAAGCAAGAGGCAAGATGTTAATAATTTACTTTAAAATCTCTTTATTAAAAGCAATGTCTGTAATAGATCCAGTTTCTTCGAATTTCTTCACTACGTTTGAAATTATACGGTCAGTAGGACGATTACGACAACCACAATCTTGTCGTAAAGCTCAAAATGCGGCCACAGCAAAATCAACATTCGTGTAGAATGATTTAACAAGATTAACGCGTTGTTCGTTGGTAAAACGATCCATATTGTAAAATGGCAAACCTTCAACTAAACAAATGTTAGTTCGGATGACACTGACATTTGATAGCTGCCAAACGGCAGGACTTTACTTTCGGTAACTCGAAATGGATAACCCTTTACTATGTATTTTAAATGTTAAATGAATTGGTAAATTCGGACTCTTCATTTAGCAAATTATTAAAGGATGGCACAGGTCTAAAGACAGGTCCTTAGATCCTGATTATAAAACCATGTTTTGTCTACCAGTGACATACTATTTGTAAAATAATCCGCAATAATAGGTCTGTTTCCGTACTTTGCAAGCTCAAGCTCCAAACTGGGAGAGTAGCTTGAACTGTAATGTCAAAATTGTATAAAAAAGAGAAATGCACAGAAAAGTGCAGAAATACTTTCTGGGCGTTTGTCATTTTCTTTTCTTGGCTGACAAAAGTTAGCTCGAAGAAAAAGTTTACGCTTTTTTTTTTGACAGATTTCATGCTGTTTCTGCTTGCTCTCTCTCTCTCTCTCTCTCTACTTAAAAGGTTGTTTCATTACTTTCAAGCAGCTCAAAGCAACTTGAAGTTGCTTCAAATTGCGTTAAGAAACAGATCTAAACCTAAGTAACTTTTATAAAATATAAAAATATGTATCAAAAAAAGCAGGAGCTGTCTTTTTTGAAGTGTAGAAAATCAGCTAGCTGTCATCGTGACATCGCAATTGACAATTGAAAACCAGGAGGTTTTAAGATATGAATTCATATCTCTCTCTTTTCACAATTCAGCGTGAAAAAAGCGCTCATTTTTTTTAATCTGGTAACGTAAATAAGCAAGACTGTCTGTCTTGCTGGGACTCCGAAAATCAAAGAGAAATAGTCAAAAAACCTCTCCATTCACAGCGAGTGACAGTATGAGGTGACTTTCGGGCCAGCACGTACAATTCTGGCCAAATTTTTTCGAATATTATATTCGTGCGACGGAAAGGATTTATAAAAAAATTTATTTAAAGAATGATCATTAGAAAGAGAGAAAGGGCGGCTCGGCTCTGAGAGAGAAAAGCTATAGCAACAAAAATTCGAAATGATTAAAAAAAGGTTTCTCTAAGAGTTTTTTAGAGCAGTGAAAAGTTAGTGAGAAAATTTTAAGGTTTTGTTTTATGAATTATGTCAAGTTCGATTTTAATTTTTTTTTTTAATTCTTTGTGATCCTAATTCTTTGATGATAAAAGTTGTTTCGAGGTAAACTAGTTCAATATCATGTCGATATTGCAATTATTTACTATTCTAATCATCGTCATCATCCAACATCCATCGAAACTTCTGTCATCATAACCTTCTTTACCTATTCATCCCGTCGCTCTCACCTTCATCATCTATCTCTTCATCTACATCATCAATCACTATCACCGCCATTATTTTTCATAACTATAATCGCAACCACAGAATCACAATGTCATGACATAATCATCATAAACAACAATAAACCTGAAGTTTAAACCGCAATAGCAAAATGGGTCGGTCACGTTATTGATGCAATCTTTCCCAACGACAAGTCATGGAATGCCCGCCCAATCAACAAGGAATGGATGGATCGATGACTATGACCATGAGAGAGAGAGAGAGAAGGAGGCTACAGCAAAACAAAGCCAACACAAAAAAGTACATACTTACAATATCAAAGACCAACAACGTAGAAGAAGCAGCCTCTTTTGAAAATGGGTTCGCCGTTAGCGAAAGTAGAGTTACTAACAACGATGAGGAGAGAGAGAAAGAGAGATTGTTGAGATAGGTTGGTTGTTGACACGTTGTTGTTGTTGTTCTTGGTGTGATAATAGTTCAAAATTACATGAAAGCTAAAAGCACCAACCAAGCAAGTTGTCATATTGTTAGTTGTCATATTGTTAGAGAAAGCAATTTCGCTTGCATTACTTTTTTCTCGTTCTCAGTAAAAGAGTTTGAACAAGACCAAAAAAAATAGTAAACGTTGCCAAGAAAAAAATTCTTCAGTAAAACAAAAGCATAACACAACAAAAACGGCAACATTAAAAAAGCAAAAAAAAAAAAACAAACGGGCATGATGACAATGAAAGCAGAATGCATAAAAAGGAATAAAAAGGAATAAATATTGTGGTCAATAGAGGGCAACAACAACAACAACAACCAACGATAATAACACTCAGTTGAGTGAGTAAGGGGGGAAAAATAAGAGAGAGAGAAAAAAGAGAAAAGAAGAGATAATGTACATAAAAACAAATGCACCTAAAATCCAAAGGGAGAAAATATTCTGTGTTGTGCTAAAACAAAGACACAAACCATTTTAAATCAATAGAAGAGGGTACACTTTAACACGTTGGTAGGATAGAGAGAGAGAGAGAGAGAGAGAGAGTCCTGATATGTAGAAAATATGTTATATAAATTGAACTCTTTACAATTCATGCTCTAACCAACCTATTGATACTATTTTTTGTTGTTGTTCCATTTCCATTTTTAATTCCATGGCACAAGCAAAGCACTTCAGCACCTCCAGCAGCAACATTCACAGTGTTGTTGCCACTGGCCAAATTAGAAACTGATTAATTTCGAGGCGAACATGGGCGGACGACGGGCAAGATAAACGGAAATAACTGTAAAAAAGTCTATTTTTTTTAATTATAATATGTTTGTATGTACGAGTATATTCATATCCTATTTTATGGTAAATTAATGTAGGACTTGGTCTTGTAATGATACGTCTTACATGCTCTTTTGTTATCCTGTGACCCTCTTACGATTGATTGCTGCATGGAGTGAAAAAATTATTATTCGAATTTATAAAGCGTTGTAAAAGAACTTAATTACTCTACAATGGTATACCGAGATTTTATACACTTCACTAAATCTTTTCCAATTGTAATTCAGAAAGCGTCAATTTTTTATTCAGAAAACATCAATTGTAATTCAGAAAATGTCAACTGTTATCAGAAAGCATCAATTGTAAATAAAAATAGTCGACTGTAAATCAGAGAGCGTTAATTGTAAATCCGAAAGCGTCAATTGTAAATGAAAATCGTTAATTGTAAATCAGAAAATATTAAAAATATTGATGGCAAACAGAATTTTAATAAGCTAAGATTTAATGGAATAAAATACATACTACAATACAATAAAGTGAGGATTTAAACGGAATATTTCTCTTTATAGGATTCATATTTATTTCAATGAAATATGATGAAATATTGTATTACAGCGATTCCTCTTTGTCAATGTCATTACTCAAACCATAAACAATTAATCCATCCAAAATATTTGCATAAAAGGAATAAACCTAAAGGATATAATATAATACACAACAACAACAACAACAACAACAACAGCAACAACGACTTCTACTGCTGTAAAACTAAAAAAGGTTTTACAAGGCTGTATAGCCTTTTTTCTCAACATTGATACTTCATGGTCATGGAAATTGACAGAAAAGGTCAAAGGAACAGAGAAAAAATGGTTTGATTAAAAAATTAAAAAAAATCCATATTATATCACAGTGAAAAATATTAGAATAGACATCACTAAGGGCAAAGATTGCCCCAATCCGCATTCAGCCTCACCCTCATTCTCTCTGCTTCTCTTTTAATTCAATTACTCTTGCGAATTGAACTGATTTGATGGAAATTTTCATTTTTTACGTTAGAGAATTGTGTGTTAGAGAAATTATGGTTTTAATATAATTTAAAAAATTTAATGTAATTATCAAAAGTTATTTTAGAGTCCTTCAACAAGAGCTGCCATTTCAGCTTCGCAGAATTTTTGAATTGTCAACATTCAACTGTCATTGCGATGTCAAACCAGGTTTTTAGATATGAAACGATACAGAAGATCCTTTTAGGACCCAAAAGATAATTTGTTGCGAAAACGTGCTGAGAAATTTCATCAAAAGAATGACATTTGGAAGAGCTTACTAATTTCAGAGCTTGTACTTTGGATTAAAATAAAAATATCATCACTTCTAACAAAAATATTGGGTTTTTCTGTTGTTTGAAAATTACACTTCTTATTGTAATTACTCAAAAGTCGTACAAAAAAGGCGTCGGACACCAAAAGTCGTTCAAAATAGTGTACCACTCGGATAATTGTACACTAAAAATTGTACATATATAAATTGTACAGTATAACAATTGATAATAATAGAACGGGTCAATCGACTTAACTTTATCGCTCACTGAAGTGTCGAAACTCTTCGTGGTTTCAGGTTTTATAAGTGCAGTTTTTGTGTTAAACTAGTTGTGAATTATGTAAAACGTATGGTATGCGCTTAAAGTGAAAGGAAATATCGAAGATTCTCAATCTAAATTTTCATTAAATTTAATACGTACATTCCTTACTGAGTTTCAAAAGTCTGAATCAGCCAATTTTCATTATTATTCTCGTGAATGTCAATTTTAATTAATCTCTTTAACACGAATAAATATTAATACAACGCATTCTCGAATGAATGCACTTTCATAATTTCCACCCTCTTTCGCTCTATTTATTTCAGTTTATTTTTTTATAACCAAAAAGTTCACCACGAATCCTTGCACCGCATAAAAACCGCAGATGGTACGAAATTTGAAATGAAATCAATTACTTTTAATGGTTGAATGGATTCGGTTCGGTATGATGTAGATATGCTTGCATTCCTTTATGTAAGTATGCATGAATGTAATAAATACGCTTGTAAAATCGGTACAATTGGGTAAAAGAATGTCACCTTTACAATCGTCCCTACCTGCGGACTGTCCAGCCGATCCAGCGATTGCCTACGCGACGGATAATCATCCAACGAAAGTAGTTGCTGCTGCTGATGTAGGTGCTGCTGCTGTTGGTGCTGATGCTGGTGCTGGTGCTGCTGCTGCTGCTGGGCGGCCGGGCAGTTTTTGTTCGAGTGTTGATGCAAATGTTGCTGCGACGCGGCTAGATGCGGCGGCGGCGGCGGCGTTATCGAACCGCATGGACTGCCTGGACAAGGACTCTGACAGGGACTGGTGCAGCGGCTGCGGCACGTAGGACTGTAGCAGATGTTGGCAGCCGGAGGGGCTGAGGGAGTACTTGGACAAGTGCTCGTCGCTGCTACTGCTGCCGCTGCCGCCGCCGCCACTGCTGCTGCGGCGGTTGTTGTTGCTGTTGTTGCGGCCGACGCAGCCACGCACGGTTCCTCTTCACGCTGCACCAGATTGACCGGAAGTGGAGTGCATTGTGTGTTGCGACGTGGCGAACGACCACGGTCGACCGTAGTGGCACTCCAGTAGCCCCAAGCCATGTTGGTAATGTTGGTGGTGACGCCGCTGTTGTTGCTAGTGGTGTTGTAATGATGTGTGTTTTCACTGGAAGCGTTTGTGCCAGTTCGAAGAATGGTCGGTTATTATCGGCTACACCTAGCGGTTTTGCTGATGTTGGTGGTCTGCGTTGATCAAGCGCCGCCCGCCACTGAATTTCAAACACGCTTTTAAAATTTAATTTACTTTAATTTCCCGTTTTTGACCGTTAAGACCCGATGAGTCGTCGATGAGAGAATGAAAGGAAGGATTTTGGGGTAGGCGCGGCAGGCGCGGCCAGCAGCCTTTGAAATTTCGCTTTTAATTAACAATTATATACTTTTGAAATAAATTATTCTGCTTTATTTTTATTAATGTCGATTTTTCTCTTCCTTTTTGCGAGTTTTTAGGCCGCTACCGGATGCTTTTTTCGGGATATTAACCGTGACTGACTGATGTAGTATCTTGTTTATTAAATTGAATATTTTTATAATAAAATTTTTGTATGAGTTTTTTTTTTGTCCTTTTATGGCGCGTTAACAAAATCACTTTTTTGTCATATTTAAGCGCACAACAATTTTCAGAATTTCGATTTTAATTTTATGGCTTTTTTAATAGTTCACAATTTCACAATTTTTTTGGTATCAAATATTCATTAGTATCGAAATAAAAAAACATAAAATATGCCAACAAATATTCGGGGGAAAAACCTTTCACTAGAAATAATAGTTTAAAATATCGATATACTCCCACAATATGAATATCGATAACAACTAACAAACTTAGAAGAGTTTAAATACAGCAGAATTCAATCCATTTGAAGACCGTTTCTTGTATGTACATTAAATCTTTCTTCGGTTAAGAATAACCGAATAAAGACATCATCAACGAATAATTTTATCTTGTAATAATAATGTTGAGATTGCATTCAAATTCAAATAAAGGTCAAATTCAAAAAAGGAATAGCGGTTATAGCAAAGCAATTAATTGAACTTATCAAACTTATTAAGTTTAACAAAACGGTTTAAAAAAATAATCTCTGCCTAATAATTATTCCGAAATCGATCTATTTTTGCCATTTAATATGTTTTGCTTTTCATTATTCTCCTTCCCGGACATTTTTAGCCCGCTTCCAAGAGACGTATTGACAGGCAATATGTATTGTGCGGTGGGCGGCGCGCATTATCCTTAAGAAGCTTTTCACAGGCAGCTAGCTACTATTTTCATTTAACCTAAATTTGCCAATTGCCATCGAGGTGCCTTCTTTCTACCTTTTGGTATCCTCAGCTCAATCAGCTCATTCAAATGCACTTCACCATCAAACCACCATCAACCCATCCAGTCCTTCGCCGAGCTACCAATTGACGGCCCACCACCGACCATTTTCCAATTTAGTTCCGATGTTGACATACTATACGCGTATACTTCTCCCTTCTGCCATTTCTACACAAGCTAACCCCTCTCTTCAGTCTCTTACCCCCCCCCCCGCTCTAACTTCACTCCACCACTTTAATTAATATTAAATTGCTAAGTGGAATTCCAACAAACTTGGGCTAGCCCTGTTAGGAAGAGGGACGTTAGGACGACGGTTCCTGCTCTCGAGGGCCTCTTATGTGCAGCACCCTAGCTCTCTACCTCTCCCCTATCCCCCCTCCCTTACCCTAACGGCGGGGACGAGAAAACTACTGCTGGCTCCGCAGAGTTTTCATCCAACGAACCACCTCGCTTTCGTTGTCGTCATCGCGTTGTTGGCCTTTTTTCAACTCATTCGGTAGCAATCATTTTGTAGTGCATAAAAAATTTAAATAAGCGCAATTGGCGCACAGCAAAACAACTACAACAACAACATACGATAGCCCTCGACAAGCCGTCTCGTTGCTCAATTTTTCACTATTTCTCGACATTAACTACGATTTCGTTTTAGCTTAGTTTGGTTTTCTTTTGGTGCAACGATTGTTCAACGTAACGAGGACGACCATTCCTTTTATTTAGCATACACAACCGTTCTTTGATATTCCGCGGTATTGTTGTTTTGAATGCCGGGGTCAAAAAGTGTAACCTCCGACGGATCGTGACGACTTAAAAAAAATGGCCCACATTAATCCGAAAATCGATTAATTAATTAGTCTTTAAAGAAAAAAGACTAAGAAAGTTTTCGAAAGTCGGGCCGTAGACGGCAGTATATATATCAAAATAGGAAGTAGTAATATATGTATACCATTAGTTGGAGGAATTAATTTCTTTCAAAGTTTATGGAACCGATCGTTGTGGTATGTTCGGTTTGGTTTGGTTTGAGTCGAAACGGTCGGTTTCGTTAAGCCCAAACAGTCGCTTTCGTTAAGTCCAAACAGTCGCTTTCGTTAAGTCCAAGCGCTCAGTTTAGGTAAGCCCAATCGCAACGATTATTATCAGGTGAACTTTGTCGAAATAAACGGGGCAAGCGGTACCCCCGACACCGGTTTCCAAGACCGAATTAATTTTTCTGATTCGTTTAAAATCGATTAAAGTGTTCACACGCGATACAATTCTAAACGGATCGATAATTATTTCTGCACAAAGATTTAGTGCTTCTTCAGTCAGTTTAGGAAACCGTCCTCCTTTTTTGGTCCTAAAATGGAATCGGTCGATTGAGTAGGTCGGTCGGTCCATTAGTTGTATTGCGAGGAATTTTATAGAGTCAACAAAAAGCACCGTTATTTATTTAGTTGTGCGCTTATAAAAAAAAAGTAATCCTTGAATAAAAAAAAATAAAATAATACGAAAACAATAGATTTGAGCCAATCTCCATTTGTCTTTGGCTGCCTGTATTTAAGTATGGCAACACTGTCGCTTACGTATTCGTGTTTGTGAGGGTTTGCCATTTAAGCAGGCGTATGTGTGTGTGTGTGTGTGTGTGTCTGAATGAAAAACCGTGTCATTTGTGCCAAAATTTGTTACTGCTGACAAAGTCGTCTGCAGCATTCATGGCCATTTGTTTAAATAAATTTCGGTTGACTTTTTGCACTATGCCAAACACTGAATGAGAAAAGAAAGAAGAATGGCTCTCAAAGGAAGTGAGAGGAAGAAGGGCGGATAGGAAACAGAACGGCGGGCGGGCGAAGGGAGCAGGGGCTCATTTGAGGTCCATCCCCAGATGGCTTGCCCAGCGCGTGACTGTTTTTGAGTCCATTCATGCTGATATATAAATTGGGGCAGCGTTTATTTATGGAGACCTTCCTTTTTTGGCAACGAGATTTTGCGATTATTATAATTGATAGCAGCAAAGATTGTACAACAAATACATAATACAATACACACATATTACACGCGCATAATCTGTTTTTACGCCATAGATATGTTTCCAAAAAATTCGCATAAAAAAAATTCGCGTAAAATAAATTCGTGTAAAATAAATTTGTGTAAAAAAAGAAACATCATGCATTTGACTTTTTAATCTGAGTTTTTTAAAAAAAAAAAGTTTTTTTACAAAAAACTATTTTAAATTGACATATCTTAGACCGCGTAAAATCAAATTAAATCGCGTAAAAAAGAAATGATATATTATTTTTTTTTAAATCGCGTTAAGGTAAATTCGCGTAAAACCAGAACTAGGTGTTTTGCAACTAAAGGAGAGCTTATTTAACAATTATACCGGAACGGTTAAGTTGATAATTATCAACTTAAGGTAACACAAAAGTCTTGAAGTTCTAAGTCTATCCAATTTTTAAAAGGATCCATTTCTAAATTCTTTACTAAACATACATACGTGCTCATTCTTTAAAATATTCAATAAAAACTGACATTTGAAATGATTATTTCGACAGTTTTTACTTCAAGCTCAAACAATTAATTCTCTGCGAATGAAAAACGAACCTGGCTTAGCAGGCAAAAATATCAACTACTTCTACCTATTGTTACTCCTCTCCGTACCCCCCTTCACCCACTTCACTTCGCCTCCGGTCCAATTGGTTTCTAATGAAAACATTGGACAATTTTTTGTAAATTTTTGTTTTTCCAAGAATTGTCATGATGTTGTCAATGTCAAGTGATACATGTAAACAAGATTGAACAGCAAAACAACAACGAAAAAGTGACAAACGGTCGCCGTTGTCGTCGCCATTGTCGCCGTCGGTGTCGTTGTTGTCTCAAGAGAGCGTCTAACAATTTAAGCGACAATGTTAAAAAGAGATGAATGTTAAACAAAAAAAAAAAGCAAAGAGAAAAAACAACAAACGCATTGTTTTACTTTATGACTTTCGTCGGTGATGTTTTTATAGTTCGAACTAAAATGTTGCTTGCTGTTTCAAACAATTGTACTGCACTACAGGAAAACACTTGACCGTCCGTGCTCAGGCTGCTGTTGTTGCAGGCGGCAACTCTGGCAACACTTTACAGTTAGTCTAAATTAATTTGTTGCAACAGCGATGCTCAAAACTAGAGCAACAACGGGAGGCAACAACTACGGACAACAACAATAACAAGGCCAATAGCAAAAACGACAACAACAGCAACAACAATTACGCTGACGAAAATACATACATACATACAAATAAACCAGCAGCAAACACTGACGTTGACACAGAAAGCTCTTTAAAATTGCACAGGATACGAATATCCTGCTGTTATGATCCCCAAGAAATAGAAAGAAGAAAAAAAAAACGTAAAAGCAATGACAGCAACTATTCCCATGAGGCGAAGAAAGCACGAGGCGCCAGACTTTCAAATTGTCATAAACGGAAAGAAGAGGAAAAAGCACTTGAAAAGAAAAGCCAAAGCCACCCTTTTAATATGAAAAAAAAGGGGGAGAACCTCGACCAGAAGAACTTGGCCATTAAAAATATACATCCATAGGCACATTGTCGTCACACTTCTGAGCAATAAATTGCCAGTATTTTCTTGGTTTTTTCGAAAAATCCACATCATTCTCAAAACTTCAGCTAAATACGGAGGAACAACAATAGTAAAATGTTGTAAATAATTTCTTTGCTATTAAATTGAAAAAAGAACTGTGTCGACAGAATCTAGCAACAACACTTTTTCCCTCACGGAACACACTCCCTCTCATTTACACCCACACACACACACACACACACACGCAAGGACAACTCAAAAACCACACCTAAAATAATTGTGTAATATTCGCGTGGTAGAAAAGCGACAGCTGACAGCGGCAACTCTGGCTGGCAACCAGCCAGCCAGTCAGCTGAATATAAACGAATGAATAAAATTTACACAAACACCAACAACAATTGCGGCACCGCAGCACCGCACAACGGAGAGCAAATCGAAGCAACACGAAGCGCGTCTCGAGAACTCTGACTTCACTCTGTATTTCTTCAGAGGCACGAACGTACTGCACGCCCCAGCGAGAGGATGAAGGAGGCGGCTATTTTTTTTTTTGCAGAGCTGGTCGCTTCTCTCTCTCTCTCTCTCTCTTTTTGAAGAGAAAAAGGGCCATAAGAAGCAAAAGAGATGCACTCTTTCGAATTTTGAAGAGATTTCTTTGTGAAGCATACAATGATTAACCTTTTATTGTGAAAAAGGGCATTTTTGTTACAGTGTCGGTTAACATAACATAACCTAACATAACCTAACTTAACCTAACATAACCTAACATAACCCAACATAACTTAACATAACCCAACATAACCTAACATAGCCTAAAGTAACCTAACATAACCTAACATAAACCAAAATAACATAACACAACCCAACATAATCCAACATAACATAACATAACGCAACATAACCCAACATAACATAACATACCCTAACATAACATATCGCAACCTAACATAACTCAACATAACCAAACATAACCCAACAATGCCTAACATAACCCAACATAAAATAACCCAACATAACCTGACATAACCCAACATAACCTGACATAACCCAACAAAGCCTAACATAACCCAACATAAAATAACATAACATAACCTAACATAACATACCACAACCAAACATAACCCAACAAAACCTAACATTACCCAGCATAATCCAATATAACCTAAAATAGCCCAACATAACCTAACATTACTCAACATAACCTAACATAACCAAACATAACATGACATAACGCAACATAACCGAACATAACATAAGATACCCTAACATAACATATCACAACCTCCCATAACCCAACATAACATAACATAACATAACATAACATAACATAACATAACATAACATAACATAACATAACATAACCCAACATAACCCAACATAACCCAACATAACCTAACATAACCTAACATAACCCAACATAACCCAACATAATCTAACATAACCTAACATAACCCAACATAACCCAACATAACCCAACATAACCTAACATCATCTAACATAACACAACATAACCCAACATAGCCTAACATAACCTAGCAAACTTAACATAACCCAACGTAACCTAACATAACCCAACATAACATAGAATAACATAACCTAACATAACATATTCCAATCTGCTAGAATTCAACAACAATGAGAATAGCTTAGTATAACAATCACAGCAACAATAACAACAACAACAACAACAACAATTACGCTAACATTAACTCTATGTGTGTGCGTGTGTGGAATAGTGCGAAACAACTATTCGAAAACCGTCACCAAATCAACACTTTCCGAAGCAGGCTACAATGCATATTTTCTCACGTGAGCGTGAACACAATCACAATGACAGCAACAACATAGTTTGCATACGTTAATTTATTCGTATGTATATGACTATGAGAGTTCGTATGTGTGTAACCAGGTATGTATGGTCACTGTTCTATAATATACTCAGTCACTCTGGCATAATACAGCCAGAGTTGTTGTGTTTCTGTTGTTTTTAATGCATTTAAGGGCAGAACAAATAAGCATAATAACCCACATACAGAAGCGGTTATAAAGTAACTAGATAGACAGGGAGAGAGAAAGAAAAGGAGAGACGACACTCAGGAGCTGGACGAAGTGGCGAACAATGACACGTTGCGGCGATGTTAATTTGTAGTAACTCGTATTTGAGTGCTATTCCCAACAAACGCAACCTAATTTCTACAACAACAACAACCAACAACTACGGCTTCATCGGCTCACATCACATCAGGATCTAGTCCGCTACGAGTATTTGCATCAGCAACAGTATCAGAAACCACAAAAACTTTATCACTATCACTAACGCCATCACCATCTCCATAAACTACTGTACGAACAACACTAACGCAGACGCCTACGCCTATAACGCCATCACCGACACCATACCATGCAGCATTATCTCTTCCACTGTTAATAACAACTTCTACATACATTGAGAAGTCCACCAACCTCATTCCGCAGCGCTAACAGCATCATCAACTGGCTACATATTGCCATCAACCATCTCCTCTCCTCTGTACCCCTGAAAACTCTTTCGCCTTCGCCTTCTTCTTTGACTCCTGCAACCATTCTATCCATTCTTTAACCTCTCTTACTTGGCCATAATTTTGCCCTCACAGACGAACGATATCAGTTTGTACAACAACAACAACACGAGCAACCCGTTTAGTGTCTGTTTCATAAATTGTTTACTCTGTTGTTTAATATTTTAGATAATGTTGCGAATTTCATTTTCGTTCCACGGTCGGTCGGTACACTGCCTTTACTACCTTTTACTCGTATTTTATTTTCTTTTCTTTTCTTTACGAGTAAATTTATTCTCTTTTTACTATTTTTTCACCTTTTCCGGATTTAGTTGCTACATATTTTACATACGTAGCTGGTTGTGTTTGTTGTTGTTGTTGTTGTTTATTTTTGTTAATGCCCAGATTATTGCTGTTCATACGTGTATGTTTGTGTGGCACGCGTTGGCGAAGGCACACACAATACTCTGCCGTGTCTATGTATGTATTATTATTGTTGTTGCATTTTTTTGCAACATGACCGACTTTGAGTTCAATAAATAACTGCAAATACTCTCTGAATATGCCCGATATCTTTAGTCGAATCTTAATGACTAACGATAGAGAAGTAATAAATTTGCAAAATATTGTATAAACGAGTATCTTTTTCTATTTTAACATAATAACGGATTATCTGATTTAGTGTATCGGTCATGTGTAACCTTTTCTTAAACATTAGCGAAATAATACTAAACGTTATTGCTTTAAAGATAGGGAAAGAGAAAAGACGTGTTCACTGAAAACTTTTTGCATAAATTTTTGGGCACAAACTTTAATATGGTACACACACACACACACACACACACTCACTGAACATTCGAAATTGTGGCAACATTTTGTATACATTTTCCCCTCAAGCTCCCCTACCGCCCTCTCTCGCTCTGTGACTTTTTAACTGTAGTCAATCGTTGAAAACCGAAGTGATTTGACTGAAATTAAAGTACTCATTTAAGACCAATTGAGAGAGCTTGATAATATTTTAAAATGGTTTTAGGTAAAGAATTAAAACCTTTTTTTGATCTGTTGAGCTCTTTTTGAACAGCTTAAACTTTAATATATTTATTCGTGTAAGAAGTATTGAAATTAAGTATTAAAATTTTGAAGTCTTGTAGAAACTACCGGCATCGGGGGAAAGTTTTTTTCATATCATGTGGCTCATATCATGTGGTTAAGAAGCTGGCTAAGAATTTATTATACAAATCCTTATATAAATCCTATTTATTATATTCTAGAATAAATTTGGGCATATGTAGATTCCGAATATCATACAATATTAGCTGTTTTTATTATCAGCTCTAGTTTTTGAGATATCTGCAAAAAACCCATATATCTCCTTTATTTTATTTTATGTTATTTTTTATTTATTTTTTTTTATTTTATAGTATAGAAACCTTTGTGGGAAATTGCAGGTAATTTCTTAACAAATATTTCAAGACAACTATTGTAAA
Source organism: Conops quadrifasciatus (assembly GCA_949752815.1). Classification (NCBI taxonomy): domain Eukaryota; kingdom Metazoa; phylum Arthropoda; class Insecta; order Diptera; family Conopidae; genus Conops; species Conops quadrifasciatus. Next base: position 36,939,059 of record OX457077.1, on the reverse strand, counting down.
AATCGTTTTGGAACTGCCCGTGCAATTGCAAAAAATTGCAGAACCATCAAAAACTGAAAATATTTCAATTTTTTTTGAAAACGTTTAAACTTAATTCATTGGGAAATTTCGTTAAAATAAAATAGATTTTTTATTTCTTTTTATATTTATAGAGAATTTTATAGCAAACATTTTAAACCTTTTCGTATTAGAAACAAATAAAATGTAGAGTTTTTATTTTAGATTTTATATTTAATTATATGTATATATATACTGTGCATATTTATTCATTCGTACAGTCAGTCTATGGTACACGGTAAATATTCAGCCTAAAAATAGGCAGTAATAAACCTTATCGCATATTACAAGTATATATGTACTGCATTGTACGATAAATCTGCACAGTATACAGGGTGTTCTGCATAAGATGCGACAAAAGCTCAGGTTAAATAGGTTGAGTCGAGACAAGAAGAAATCCTATGGAAGGAGGCCCACTCTCCCCCCGTATAGGCGTGTGGGGATATTGTCGAAAAAAATTACTTCAAATAGGAAAAAACTTATAAAAACGAAACAATGACACTTGTCATCCCGAAACGACAAAATACCGAAAAACTTTTAATCGCGAAATGAATTTTCAGTTACAAATTTTCCCGAAGCAATGGCAGAAAATTGTAATATCGAGAGAAATTAGTTATCTTAGGGTTATAATCCTTGCCACGGCCGAAAGCCGTCACACGCATCAAGACTTTTAATGCGGAAATACTTTGCATAATCGAGAGAATTTTGTTGTCTGAGATTTATGATCATTGCCTCCTGATAGTTGCTAAATTGAACTTTGCTAAAACTTGTTCTGTAATTTCAGGATTTTGTCGCATCGGAATTTTATCGTTTCGAAATTTTGTCATTTGGGATTTTGTCATTTGGTATTTTGTCTTTCGGGATATCGTTACCAACCCCTGTAATGCTGTGCATGAGCACTTTAGAAAACCAGGATTTGAGTGCTTCCCATGCTTTTTAAATTTAGTCAATAGGTAAAACAGTTATTGAGAAAAATAATGCTAAAGTTGGAATTTTAACAAAAAAATGTAAAAAAGTTTGGCCGATCTTTTTTCAAAAAACCACGTAAATAGAATACTTTCATCAAAAGAAGCCAAATATTGTGTCTGAGGTAGAAATTTGGCGATTCAAAAAGCATAATTTTCATTGACTATTTGAAAATGGGGAAAACTAGCACAGACCATATAATGTTCAAACATTATGCTGAATTATTGGACAGAGTTTCGATGCTTCAAATCATATCAAATTTCTTTTTATTAACTATAAATGGCGTTAATATTTGACTGAACATTAACATTTTGTCTTTCAGTAAAAATCATAAAAAAATATAGAAAAAGGTGTAAAAATTCTACATCTTTTTATGATTTATACTCAAAGGTTTAAAAATGTTAGTTCTTGAACAATGAAGAAAGAAGTTTATTTTAAGTATTTTAATATTGTTTAGAAGCAATAAGCTTTTTATAATTGATATGTTACACAAGGATTTTCTAATTTTTTCTATATATGCTAAAAATTGTGGTTGAACAAAAAGTTTTCTGAGAAATTTTCGTTTGATATTAACAAGATAGAAGTTTTATAAAAGCAAAAAATGGAACGATAGAAATCCATCACAGACGATGATCGAAGACGTAAGGACATCTTGGTGAATAGACCTTTTTATCAGCCTACCAACGACGATGATCGATGTTTATAATGACTGTGTTGCTGATTATTTCAGATCGTGACTTTCCACGTCATCTGCAAATATTTGTCAGAGACATTGTACACGTTATTACCTTCCGCACGTTACCTGTACACCTTATACACCTTCTTAACTTTGGAGCGTGCGGTCTAAGAAAGACTGAGGACCGAAGAAACCGAAAGACCAACACGAAAGCTGTCAAGACAAGTCTTAGTTAAACGACGAACCCACAAAAATGTTGATGAAATTTTGAAAAAATAAAAAAAAAAACACACAAAATAACACTGAGTGCAGGAAAGCACTGTAACGTGCTGAGTGGAGAGTACCGGAAAGGAATCCACAAAAAATCCAAAACAACACCAACACAAACACACACACACACACACACACACACTAACATTCCCTTTTTTTAAGGAAAGGAAGATGAAAACCATTTGAAGGCAGGACAGTTTTGTTAAGGGAAAAGTTACGCCTGCTAAATCCAAGGCGAGCAGCCATCATCAGAGCACGAACTACTACTAGTGATTGTTTTCCGCAGAAATTTTATGATATTTTGCGGTTGATATTATATCACAAGCAATAGAAAAATAAACGGAAAAAGCTCTTAAACGTAGTTACAAAAAAAATTAAAAACAAGGAAACAAGCAGAAGCAGATTGAAGCAGAAGAGTGAAGAATAAAAATATGTAGGAGTATAAAATTTTCTTTTGAATAATGCAAAAAGCGTTGCAAAACGAAATGGAAGAAGCAATTAAGAGATTTCCTCTTGATAAAAAAAAAACCAGAAAAGAGGCGGTGGGCGGGGAAGGCCTTGCGGTGCGAAAGCAAAATACTTTTGCTGGTTTGTAGAATATTTTCATATAGTATGTACAATCAGAAAAGTAAAGATTTCTTATTCTTTTTCTCCTGAAAAAAGAAATAAATTCTCTTTGATGAAAAGGTCAAGTGACTGCTGACAGTCTTCTTTGGAAGATCCTTGGAGTTGAATTTGGGAAAAATTTTAAATCTTTAATAATCGTCATATGTTCCAGAAAATAAGTATGTACGCATTCATACTTTAGAAATGAACAAAGACAAAGTTATCTTCTAATAAACTTTTTGAAGGAACAGCCGTAATTTTACACTTTTCTTTTATTTTGGAATATATTTTGGCAAGCGCAGAAAAGTATGCAATGCGAAAAAATTTTATGTATTGCTTTTAGCTGAGCAGCAACAGCTTCTTCATTTCTTCACAAACAACCACAATTTTCTTTGCACCTTCGTTGCCGTTGATGAAAATGATTGAGAGCAGGCAGTTCAGGAACCGTGTGAACAATTGCGTTAGCATCACGTTTCTTTAGCCTCACTCACAGCTATTATTCACAATTTTTTAACTTTTCTTTTCTTTTCTTTTCATAAAATACTACTTTTTTTCTTTCATATAACTAAATTGTTTTTTACAATTAAATCACTTTCCTGCTTAAACCACAAACAAACAACACACAAAATTTATCTGTGATTTCTCCAAAAATTTTTGCCAACCGTTTTTGCAGTCGTGCACGTCGTGCATGTACGTCGCTGGTTGAACGAATGCTGCGCGCGAGTGTTTCCTTTTAGCAAATTTAACCTCAGCTCCTGCCTGCCACCAGTCAGTCAGTCGGTCTCTAGCAGGGTTATTTTTTCCCTTAAATGTTGCTGTTTCCTTTTCGCTCAATACACGAACGCTGAAGGCGCTGCTGCTGCTCTGGCAAATCGTTAACGAACGAATAACAGCAGCAGCAGTAGTAGCGACGAGCCAGCGAGGAGCAACATTGAATTATTCAATGTCAGTCGGTATAATTTTTCTACACTTGCTCTCAATTTTTAGGCCATGAGTTGTTTGATTGCTCAGTTGGTAGCTTAGTTAGTTGGTTGGTTGGTTAGTTGGTTGATTGGTTGGTTAGTTGGTTGGTTGGTTGGTGACTTTGTAGCTTCAACGTTGCTCCAGAAACTGAATAGAATTCTGCGTCGGAAAAGGAACGTTGTTGGCACAATGAAGTCTACTGCCGATGTCACGCCAACTGAAAAAACTTGCAAGCAGATTTTCAAGCTGCAAAACTCTCTGGAAGATAACTTTACACTATTGTTGTATTTGTCAATGTTGAAAGGGATCACCGGAGGGCAGGTGAATATATTCCTTTGTACTCTCTGCTGGAGAGAAATATATACAAAAATTTGTATGTTATGATGAGCGCGGACTATGGAGAGAAAGTGTAGTCGAGAGGGCTAAGGGCCAAATCGTTAGATGGAAAATCAGCGAGTGGTTTTGGTGAGAAAGTGAAAAGTGGCGAGAAAATAATATATCAGGCGAGAATAGAAAAATCGACAAAAGCAGAGAAACAACGTCCTACAGTCTGCATAGAAAATCAATGCAGACAAAGTATTGTATAGGAAAGAGAAGAGTAAAATCTCCAAAAGAAAAGAGGACGAAGAAAGAGAGAAGAAAGAAGAAATGTGCTGCAAATAAAAGAGAAAAATTGCTTACTGCAATGCAAATCTGTCTTCAGTGAGGAACTCTTGTCATAAAAAAATGAAAATATTTTACAAAAAAATTCATTCAGAAAAAATTCAGCAACTAAAATAAGACACGAATCTGTATAAAGTGATTACTTTTGAAAAATAATAGAAAAGAAATATTACTGAGTGGACTATTAAATTTTTTTTTAAATCAAGAGTCCTTAGTTAGTTATGGACTTACTTTCTACAAGCATTCAAAAAGAGAGAAGCGCAAAAAATAAGACGGAGGGTGAGAAAGGTATAGCGAAAAATTCTGCAAGTTAGAAAGAAAGTTAGAAAAATACAGGCAAAGTGTTACCAGCCATTAATAAAAAGATGTCGGTTCTGTGAATATGTACTCGTAAAAGAAGGGTTGCCATTCAACAAGAATTTTTGGATGGCGTTCGTTTGTTCTTATTGTACATAATTGATAAAGGTAAATTTTTCATAGATTTCGACAATTTCATGCAGTCTACCCCAATTTGGTTTGGTAGTCTACCTTAGGTAATCGACATGTCGAAAATGTCGAAAACTTGGCAAAGTATTCGACACGACAACGCAGGTTTAAATAAAAGGGAATTTATAAATTTAAAAGAATTATAAAAATGTTAAGTTCTGAAAACCGTGAGCGTTAGCAAGCTTTTTTTTCTAATTTTTTATACTATTTAAAAACGTTACAATAATTTTTACGTGAGTTTTTTTTTTACGCGATTTTAAAAAACATTTAATTCCACTTTTACGCTATTTAATTTGATTTAACGCGGTCTAAGAAATTATAAATTTGAAATAAATTTTAACTCCGATTAAAAAGTCCAATGCACGATATAAATAGAGATAAAAGAATTTTAGTGGCAACGTCGAAGCGATACCCTACTTTTGTATGGATGCCGTTTCTTTTTTTTTACGCGGCTTTTTTTACGCGATTTTTTTTTACGCGTGAAAACACCATTGGGTGTAGTTGTTTTTATAATTTAAAACACCATTAAAGTGTTCATCTATCTGTACAAGAATATTTTTTTTCATTTTATTCAATAAAAGTAAAGAAAATTTCTTTCTTATTGTAAATAAAAAAATATCATTGTCGCCGTTTATGGGAAATTAAATTCTCTTCTTCTTCTTCTGGGATTATTAAGGAAATATTTGGGATATATACATATATATGTATATTTCTTTCTGTCTCCCACTACATTTCTCTTTTTCCTTTAGTTTTTTCTCTTACGTCGACTCACAATTCTCTCAAATCGCTCTCCAACTCTCCACTGGGGCCACCATCAACTACAACAATAACAAAAACAACAATTATACGAATATCAGCGCGCGACTTCTGCCTACTCCATGCACTGTAGGAAATTGTTATCTCGCTTTAATGCTTAAGGCCGGAACAATGGGTGAAATCGGTTGAAGCTGCCGAAGCTAGAAACAAGCAGTCGGTGTTGTTGTTGTTAACACCGATTTTCCTATTTTTAATTTTATTCGTCGCACATTTTCTCCATTTTCTTGTTCTTATTGTTGTAATATATTTCCGCTTTTGTTTTCAGTTTGTTCTCTCGCCGGATGCTTAACTAACGATTATTTTTGATGTTCACAATTGTCTTGAGCGCCGAGTGGAACTAAGAACTATCACGCCGAAGAGGAAGGAGGAGGAGCGAAGAGGGAATGTATGAATGATCAGGCGAAAGGGCAAAGAGGGGAAAAGTAAGGTAGTATGTAGAGTATTGGAGGTAATGCAGGATAAGAGCATAAACGAGAGGGAAAACAGCCACAGCAGAGCCGTAGAGGCCGCACAACAACAACAACAGCAACAACAACAACAACCTAACACATTACGAGTATTTGTCCCGCATAAGCTGACTTCTTCACTTCTTGGGCAAATGTGCACCATTGTTCATTGCTTCAACGTCTTCTTATCCTTTTTTAAAAAAAATAAAATAGAAGATTTGGGGTAAAAGAATTGCGAGTAAAACAATTGTTGGCAAAAATGAGAACAAAGCCAAAATTTTCGCTCGTACTGCAAAATAAATATAATTTATACAACCAGCACCGAAACACACACACACGGGCGCGCGCGCATACACAAGCCCTCAGCAAAAAGTTAGTACATATAATAAAGCGTAAGGTACCGGGAGGTGGTACCAACAACACTTTCTCCTTTTTTTTTTTCATTAAAAATTTTAACGTTTATCTCCACGCTTCATTTTATTTTGTTTTGATGTGTTTTCCTTCCGTTTTATAAAACTTAAAAGAATGAACTATCATTAATATTATTACCATCGTTTCTGCTGATGATGTTTCATCAGCTAAACTAAGAATGTTTTCGTAGTTAGAGGTTCTGCTTCTGGTAAGACCTAACCAGATGGCTTTGTGTGGGTGGATTTTTTTTGTCGTCACTTTTTCATAAGAATCGTCAGATTAACTTTCTAGAATTCTATTCTTTGAAGAACTCTTTTCGGTGATTTTAGTCGGTTAAGAACGTTTGAAAGACACTAAATTTGCAGTACACCCAATTCTGCTTTTACGTGCTAGATACGTTCGCAATAAATTCGAGTTAAAAAAATCGCGTAAAAAAAATTCGCTTTAAAAAACTGTACCCATACAAAACTAAGGCATCGGTTTGATATTTCCACTAAGACTCTTTTATTTCTATCTCTACTGCTTAATAACATCATCAGAGAAAAACACAAATTAATATTTATTTGGAAAATATGTACATATATTTGGAAATATGTGAAATATATGAAATCCCAAATATTTCCTTAATAATCCCAGAAGAAGAAGAAGAAGAAAAGTAAATTCCTAATAAACGGCAACAATGATATTTTTGTTATTTACAAAATAAGAAAGAAATTTTCTTTACTTTTTCTTTACTTTAAAATGAAAAAGTTATTTACTTTAAATTAATGAAGGCAATACACCCAATGCTGTTTTACGCGCTAGATATGCTCCTAACAAGTTAGCACGAAAAAAACCGCGTAAAAAAAATCGCGTAAAAAAAGAAAAGTTACCCATAAAAAAGTAGGGTATCGCTTTGACATTTCCACTAAAATTCTCTTCTATTGTTCAATAACATCATCGTGCATTTCAATTTTATAGTTATAAAAATGTGTTTTTCTTACTAAAAATTTTTTCAAATTGACAATTCTTAGACCGTTAGGCGTTAAATTAAATAAAAAATAAAATATTTTTTTTGTGAAAAATTAAATACGAGTAAAATTAAATTCGTGTCAAGAAAAGTCCGCGTAAAAACAGAACTAGGTGTATTTTCGTTTTCCGTTTAGAATAAAAACGAGCACAAAAAAGGTATTTATGTCACCGTTTAACACATATATTATATACGTAACGCGCCTTTTTTTTTTTTTTTTACAAAAAATGTTGAAAACTTATAAAAAATCGATAGTTAAATTCTTCATATTGAAATTGTTGTGCAAAAAACGAACACAAACGTTGAGAAACTGTTTTGTATTTGTATTGTGAAATTCGTAAATTCGTAATCATTAAAATTCGTTTAAGCCATAGAAGCCAAGTATTAATAATTCAACGTCAATATCGTTGAATGGTTTTGGCAACCGTTTTCACAAAATTCTGTAAATGTTCTGCATGACAGACAAATAGGCGTAAAAAAGGGTTTATTTGGTTGTTTTTTTCTTTCTTTCTTTCTTTTTTTCTTTCTTTCTTTCTTTGTATTAGTTTTTAGTTCGTTTGTTAGAAAGCAAATGACGTGGTTTCTTTCATTGTCCTTTCGTCATACCGAATGCACCGCATGCAGCCGTGTTGGGTGCACCTGTGTGCGTGCGTGTACATATGTATGTATGTACATATGTGCATGTGGTTGGTATTCGTAATGTATTGTATACTATATTCTTATGGCCGTAACTAAGTGTGCATGTTGATTTGGCTTTAGCCAAATTAGTGTAGATTTCCTTTTGTTTGGTCGCTAAAAAGTTTCAAGGAATTGCAGCAGCAATAGAAGAAGTCCTCCAAGGCTGTTGTTTTTGTTGTTGTTCTTGTTTCAATGCGGATGCTGACAATAAGTTGCGGTATTTTTCCGCTATTTTCACAGATTTTTTTTTTGGTTTAAACGCGGTGTATTCTATAGCATGCACCAACCAACCTTAGTATGTAATTATTGTTCCGAGTTTGTTGTCCTGTTACTACTACTAGTGTTGTTGTTGTTGTTGTTGCTAATTTGTGATAGGCGCGTGCAAGTATGTATATGTGTGCGTGTGTGTGTGTGTGTGTGTGTATGTTGAATATTACTATTTTCCTAATATGCTGTTGTTGCAGTGCACTTTTCCACTGTTGTTATTTCCGGGGCTGCTGCTGTTGTTGTTCTTGTTGTTGTTGTTGTTGTTTTCGTTTCTTTTACTTTTTCATTAGTTAAAAGCGCGCCTGTGTTTCACCGTCGTGTTTGTGTGGTTTTTGTGGCTTTTATTAAAAGCTTTTCAGTGCTTGTTTTTGGTCTTTTTTTGGTTTTTTTTGTTGGTTTTTTGTGTTGGCTTTTTTTTCGGGTGTTTTTTTTTTCTCCTCTTGTTTTTGCAACGCATTAAATTAACGTTTAAACAAATTAAATAATTTTTAGAAACAAAAAAAGAAGAAAAATAATTAAAGGATTTTGATGACGTCAATGATGTCACACTTTAAACACAACCGACCGACCCAATGCGACATGACAGGCTTTTAATTGTAAAAAAAAAAACAACAGATAAAATAGAAACCCATAAAATGTGGTTATTTAACCATGTACAATGTACACCATGGTGATGTGTTTGTTTTTGACTGACTATTTTATTTGCTTGCTGTTTTTTGTTTATTTTTTTTTTCCTACTAATTAAAAGAGCAACTAGCTTTTTTCTAATTTTTAAATGCTTCAAAACTTTAGAGAAAAGTTAATTAGAAAAAGTTGAAAGTTGTGTTTCAACTTTTCGCAAATGTCATGTGAATAATTTACAATAATTGCAACAACTTTTTTTATAAAATTATATAGTACGTACTGCATAAATGAATATAAACTGGGCACAAAGGAGACGCCGGCGGCCAGCTTCACAAATTCTGGTGATAAAAATATAGTCAATACAGTAAAGTGTCAACTAAACCGGTTTTAAAAAAGAGAGACCGGATTTATTAACGGTTAGTGTCTCAGTAACTGATTAAAGTCAGATGGATCCTTTTGTCTGGCCATTCAGTCAACCGGTTCGGTTTGTAGGCGTAAACGTTTTTCAATCTCTTAAAAAGGACTCTCAGTTTTAACAAATCCATTTTAAACCCAACGTATTAATACAAATATGTATAAGATTCTATTCAAAGGGTTATCCATTTTCTCTTTCGGAAAGTGAAGTAAAAAAAGCACACTAAATATTCAGATATCGATGGAATTTCAATATTTCAATATCGTTAAAATGTCCTCCACGGAACCTTCTACAGGCCTCAATTCTTTTGAGGTAATTTTCGATGACTTTTTAACACAAGTGGGGCAATAATTCGGCCATAACTTAACGTATGTATGTCTTTTTTTAAATGCTACAAAGTTGAGGGATTGCTGGCATAAATACGGTCTTTCGCGTAGCCCCACAAAAAGAAATCCACCAAGATCGTGGGGATTGAATGGCCAATTAACATCGCCAAATCGCGAAAAAACGCGTCCTGGAAATTTCTCCCGCAGTAAAGCCAAAACCGGCCGTGTTGTGTGACTTGTGGTGCCTTTCTGCTAGAACCACATATCGTCCAGATCCATACCTTCCAGTGCAGGCCACAAGAAGTGGCCTTTATCATTGCCCAAATGCCGAGCCTGTCGTGGAATCGATAAATTTAGGTCGTCCTCAACACAACGGCTCACAGCGGTAATGTTTTCGATCGAGCTTGCGAAGCGATGATGCACAGGCCTTACAATGTCTGTAACCGATCCAGTTTCTTTGAATTTCTTCACTACGTTTGAAATTGTACGCTCAGTAGGACGATTACGACGACCACAATCTTGTCGTAAAGCTCGAAATGCGGCCATAGCAGAATCATCATTCGTTGTTCGATGGTAAAACGGCTGTTCCATATTGTAAAATGGCAAACCTTTAACTAAACAAATGCTAGTTCGGATGACACTGACATTTGACAGCTGCCAAAAGGCAGGGCTTTACTTTTCGTAACTCGAAATGGATAACCCTTTATAATTCGTATTAATTTTTTCCTACACTAGCAGTTTTATAATGGACCATATTTGCTTCTTAGTTGTAAGTACTTTTCGTCTTTATACATACACAATAAATATACAATACATATACAATAATATATACAAACAAATAATAGCATATTACTTTTCAGGCTTTAAGCATGAAATTTTTGGAGTATTATGATTAATATATTTGAAATCTTGGATGAATAAAATGAAATAAAAAACATGAATAATTATTTTTATTTTTATAAGACTATACGGAAAACATTTCTTATTAAATAAGTATTTTAATAAGATAGTCTCTATGAAAAACAATAAGATTTTCTTATTGAATTGTTATTTTAATATGACTGTCTTTTTAAATTTTAATCAGATTTTTTCTATGGTTTAATAAGGCTTTCTTCTTAAGCAAGAAGGCTTTCTCTATGAAAAGCATAGAAAAATCTGATTATTTTTTTCTATTTTATGTGGTCTTTTGGGTCGGTGTATACATTTCAACATTTAGCATCCTCATCCCTTTTTTTTGGAGAAAGATACAAATACCTCTACTGAAAATGTTGCCGGTATAATTATTTACAGCACAAAATGCTTCGAAATCCTTACTCTAATTTCAAAAATACGAGTACAATGTATCTGATGTCTCATTAACTTGAATGATTCTGTGGAGTTTTCCTATAGAAAATAGAAATTTTAAGCTCTTAACTTAACTCGTAATAATTAGCATTTTAATATGTTAAGGCAATATTTTTGTTAATATCAACCAAATTTTAAGTTTTATATTATTTTATACAAGATCGCTATGAAGTCAAGGAAGCCTTTTTTTTTCGCCCTTAAAATAAAAATAAACACTCTAATTAGCAGCAGCAGCAGCTCTTGATATTAAAGCAATAATATTTGTTTTTAAATTTTTAAAAATCGTTTTCAAAGGTACACTCTTTTGAAAGTAAATTCTTCTTAAAACAAGTAAACTAACTGAAGCCAAATTACGTATTTATAAACCTGAAAATATGTATATACCACAAATATTTATTTCAATAAAGACTTTATTAATAATTTAAATAAAATTGTTCTACAGAGTAATTCTTTAATTTATGAGATTGAGGAAGGAACCACAATTGCATGAAGTAATGCTTTCCAATTTTGTTTGGTCCTTGGTGTATTCTGAATTTATTTAAGCAATGAATTCATTAGTCAGAACAATGGAAGGAGATAACCATAATAATAACAATAACAATAACAATAACGATGAGAATAACAACAATAATAGTAATAACAATAACCATAACAATGAGAATAATAATAAGAATAGTATTACAAGCAGTAACTACAACAACAAACGACAAAATTAAGAACCATTTAGCATACATAAAATGATTATTTTAACTTTGATTTTGTTTTTGTCGTTGTTAGTTTTGTTGTTGTTCCATTGTGTTTTCAGACAAAAACCAACACAAGATTTCTGAAAGGACCTCAGAGGGACAATGTTTTATAATGACTTTAATTAAATTTGTAAATTGAAAATGATTTTTTTTCTCTGTAATACAGTAATTATTATTGTTATTCTTTATTTAATTGTCAAGAATAGAAAAGGCTTATTATGTAATTACATGTGTGTGTTTGTGTTAATGTGTGCGTATACATATACATACAAATAAGTCTGTATTTATGTATGCATTCATTCATTCATTCATTCATTCTGGTCAGGCTATTAATCACCGGATAAAAAATACGTGTATTGAATTTTTTTCAATTATATGAACGGCAGTCTTTTATTTAAGCCCTAAATAAATGAAAAGAATGTTAAATGTTATGGTTCTTTAAGCCACCCGCCAGAGAGAAAGTCATTTAAATTCGAGTTCATTAATATTTATTAATTTGAAATGCAAACCGATATGATGTTTTCAATATGTTTGAGATACGTGCAATCAATTACGTAAAAAAAAAATCCAGAATTTATAATAACTACTAATCATCTACACTCGAAATTTGAAACAAAATTTGATTTGTATACAATTTTTTAAACTCTTTTTATCCATAATTTTCTAATTAAATTTTTGTGTGATGCTGAAAAGTAACTGCTCTTTTGCTTTAATTAAATTTAATGCATTGAAACGAAGCAAAAAAAAAAAACAACACACACACCTACTCTTAACCACTAAACGCACATAAATTTTCTACCCAAAATTTATGTGTTAAAAAGTGACCACAGTATTTTCAAATAAATTTTGTTGCTTGAGATTACAGAAGAAAAACTTACTGATTAAGGCAACACCCAGCCCAGTCCAGCGAATAGATCAGAGTAAAAATTAAATATGTACATTTAAACGATCATTTAAAGGTAAAAAAACAAAGAGAAATTTTCAATAAAAAACCTTATAAATAACCATTCAATTAATATTAAAAATAATGATGTCTTATAAATGTTTTATTAATATATATAACATTTTAGTAAAAGCGTAATGAACTTTGTTTAAACGAGTTTAGCCCGTAAAACGAACTTAATCAAATAATAACAAAAAAATTGTTATGGGAAAATGTGTTTTTAAATAAACTATTTTTAATCTTTTCGAACAGAACATCTTATAGAATTTTCAATAATTCTACAAATGGCGTAAAATTTGTAAAATCTCACTCACCGTGTATCACTAATTCAGAATCACGATTGATTCCATAGAGGCGTATAGCTTCATCTAATTCCATTTGCGTTGATATAGTACACGGATCATTTTCCTCATCGACCCATTTGATAGTGAAAGGCTGGAAAGAGGACAACAAGAATATTCAAATTATTGATGAATTATATATGTATATACATATATACAATACGATAAATTGGAAACATTTGGAAAAAACTGTTTTGTTCAACTTACTTGATCGGGTGGAAAGCGACAGATGCCGCGTATTTCATAGCATAACTTTTCATATGTTATGTTTTCATCGATGTAAGTGATCATAATTTCGCCATTGTAGGCCGTCTTAACTTTGATTTCATGACCCGTGACGCTATTGGCGCCATCTGGTATCATTAGCGAGGGCATCTTTTGCATTTGATTTCACAGCAAGCGATATTTAAAAAAACCAATGATTTCAAAGTTTTGGTCTTTTTATGAATTTTTGGCTTAATTTTAATTCAAGTAAATACAATAAAAATAAATGCTCTGTACTTTTTCACCCTTAAAATATTAATTTTTCTGTGATTCACTTTAAGAAAATCTGTCTACAGATCTGTAAAGAGAAAGAGGATGAAAGAGGTTATATGAAAAATGCAATATGTATATAGATTAAAATTATTTTATTTTATTTTATGAAACTCTTTTTCCCAATAAATAACTTCTTTTTATTTAATAAATAAATAAATAATACTTTATTCTTGTAATTTAATAACAATCTTTTTGAGTTAGTTAAATTTATTCTACCATTTAAAAAATAATTAATCCCAATAATTTTTCCAAATATTTTAAAGCCAAAGGATTAAAATAATTTTGAACATTTTATCATCTCTAGAAAATGATATGATTAAAAAGTAGGTGAATTTTTATTCCAGTGGAAACATTCGATAATGACAGCAACCATCTGTTGCCGACCGGCCGGCTGGCAGCATCCAAGCCATGCGCAAAAAAAAACCAATCAGTATCCGGAAAAATTTCAGGAAAAAAAGCAAATTTCAATCAAAAGGAAAACGCAAAGCAACAAGTTGTTTTTTGGCAGGATATCGCAGGGTCCCTTTTTGTCATAGAATCTAGAGATATTTCATTAATGCGGTATTTTATAAATACAAAAAATAAATATGTATATACATACATACGTCGATATACAAAATATTAATCATGTTTTTATTCCAAAATGGTTAAAAATAATGTTAGTTTTGTATCAATACCCAAAGCGATTAGAGTAAATATGTACCTCTATTTCTCTTAGTTGCGATAATTGAGAGCGCATTGTAGTTTTATAATTAAGTCAATAAGTGTGTCTGTGTGTATCAACAAATATTCCAGCCTCATAAGAATGTAATGAAAAGTAATGAAGAATTTACCAAAGATTTCAATTATTTAATGTGTTTTTGAATTTTCTTTCCTCACTTGCCTATCGATATATTGCTGACATCTTTTATACAAATGTTCCGATTGTCTTCGATGGCCATTGAGAAAATTGTAACCAACACATTTAAAAAAAATTCTACAATTAAAAAATCGATTTAAGATAAGATTCGAGGCGACTGGTATAGTTTTTCAACTGACACATTAATGATTATTCGTCACTGATTCATGAACGATTTGTTAGGAATGAAATTTGGCACTGTCGATTTAAGTTTTCTGTACTTGAAGAGATTTGTATACTTGGAAGTTTCTAGCTAATAATAATTACCCCAAAGAATGTTCCAAAGTTGCTGCTTTAAATGATTAACCAATAGTGAAAAATTTGTTCATTAAAATTTTTAAAAAAGCGTTTACATTTCGAAGAAGCAAATGATTCACACAAACAAAAAGACACAAACAATATCTATATATACTATTTTTCTTGCATTCTTCGAGAGTAAGAATGTAGTGCAAATATTAAAATGAAAGTTAAAAAATAATTTCTACAAAATTAATTAACAAGTATTTGATAAATATCAAAAAAATTATTTCTAATCATATCAATCAAGAAATAGTCCCGCACACAAATGCCAATACGATTAGGCACCAGTCCGACCGAGTTCACTTCAATGATTTTTCTATTGTTTAGCATTCGTTTTTATTACGCTGCGTTGTTTGGATTACATCCATTTCTTTAAAGTCCATTGACCAGCAGCACCCTGTCGCTGGTCGCTACATTTTAGAAAATCGCGCGGATGGCCCAACGTCTAGAAACCACCAACCAAAAACAAGAACAACAAAATCATCGCACCAATAATGGCAACTTGTTTTCTTGTCTTATCTGTGTACGCTTGGGTTGAATTTTCCTTTACGTGTTCAGCATTGGTTTTCCATTCTTTTTCTTCAACAATATTTTATTATCGAGAGTTGTTTTGTAACATTTTGTAACTGCGTCGTCTACTCTAGTCCATGGAGCAGTCGGCCATTTTCAACATGTTGCAAATAGGAAAATTATTGCCGAAGCTTTCTCTACTGTGCTGTGGTTTTCTTTGGAAAACTCTCATCTTTTCTAATTGAATTAAGTATGTACTCTAATTTTTAATTAAATAATATAACAATATACTGTTCTAATTATACTTTCTAATTATTTCTTGAAGTTGGCTACCTGTCTTTTCTTTATTCACGATTTCTAAAGAAATTTCTCACTATTTCACCCACTTTTATTGAATTGTTTTTGACGTCGTCTTAACAAAACACTTATAAACTTAATTACGATAATGAAAGTAAAATTTTAAAAAAGGAAACATGTACACAAACTGAAATTAAAACACAAATTATGCCTTTTTATTTATTTAATTTGATGGAATGTCAGAATTACGCCCTTCAAGTGGCGGTATAAAATATTGAAAACCATTTGCTCTCGCTGCGAATTGCTTAATTGTGGCGAAATGTTTCCTTTTTAATTCGCTGGGGATTTCGCCGCTGGGTGAAACATATTTCAGGTTGTTTACATAGTTACGGCAGCAGTAACACAGAGGTAACAGAGGGATAAAAAGTCCCAGAATTAGAAACTAAAGCAAAATTTTAATAGTACAACGTTGAGATAAGAAAAGAGATATGTATTTTATTAAATTATTGAAGGTTTAGGGAAATTTATTACAGACAATTATTGCAAGATTTTCAATACAAGAACGAAGTGATTCTTGTCGATTCTTTTCTTCGTTCGATCCATATTTTTGCATTTTCAGTAAACGAACGAAATGATCGAATTATTGAGATGAGAGCGATTTTGAAGCATTTTTCGTTCGATGAATAAGCGATATCGTTGAAAATCTCACAATTAGTTTACATGGAGTATCAGAAGAGAATGTGTCCCAATACATCTAAATATATCCAACAATAGAAATTGTATTGAAATACAGATTTTTAGAAGATCAATATTCTTCTAGGACGATCTGCTGGGTCAATTACCACTAACATTTAAAATTTCGAGATTCAGTACAAACAAATTTTTTTTTTCTTTTAGTTTCGCTAATGGAGACGTATATATTTTGAGTTGAACGAATTTAAACCTTTTGTATGTTATTCTAGTAAACCATTTCAGAAAGTGGATATCCAGTATATTACTAATATTTAGGTAACTATAATTCTACTTACATGAAAAAAATATTTAAAGGGTTATATAATAAAAAATTAATAATAATAAAATAAATTAAAACATATGTATTAGGTCTTAAAAACCTAAAAATAAACTTAACAATGTTTTTCCGTAAGCCAATATTCATGCCATATTTAGTAAATATATTTAGTAAAAACTATATTTTAATAATTTCTTTTCATTTAATTTATTTATTATAATTCAAAAGCCACAGTAGGCCAAAATCTGAAATTAAAAGCTTAATTTTATATTCGAGAACACTAGAAAACATACAAACAAAGAACACATTATGGAAAAATAAGATAAAAATAAAGAAAAGCAAATGAAAGACGGACTAAAATTAAGAAGGAATCATAATTCAAAGTCAATTTACTAAACTTATAGATGTGATAAAGAAGAAACTAGAATGATGAAACTTAACAATCCAGTCATTAACCCGAAAACAATAATTATTGAAAAGGTACCAATGAATAAGTAAATAATGAAAGACACATAACTAGACACATAACCTACTTAATAATTCTACCAAATAACCATCATTCGGGATGAAACGATTCACTGACTAAAATTTTGCCCTTTTTTCAACAATAATAAAACGTTTTACAGCACCGTTTGTGTAATGAAGTTGGTCGTCATTATGGGTTAGCTGCCTTTTCTTTCTGAAAATAGGTGCTTGTAAAAGCATGAGAATAGTTGTTGTACATTTTCGTTTGGTGGCGTGAGTGGGATGACGTTTTGTGTATAAAGGAGTAGTGCTAGTGAAATATAAAATAATGTACAATCATTATATGTTTATGAAATAGTGGAATGAAGGCTTTTTCAAAATTGAATTGTGATGTGAAATTTATAAAAAGCATTGATGAAAATAAAGACTTGCTAAAAAACGAAAAATCTAGAAAGTAGTGTTTGTGGGCGGCTCTGTTTATTCGTCATGTTAGTGGCCTAGACTTGATTGATTGGACTCGTTTATCTTCAAAGAGAAAATATATAATGAAAGAAAATGAAAACTGAAGAAAAAAGTGCTTAGAAATAACAATACCAACAGCTCTTTAAAAACATTTTTACCCACAATCATAACAAAAGAAAGGAATCTGTTGTTTGCTTTTCGGCACATTTTCTTTGTAGCTCAAACGCGTTGAGGATTTTTGTTGCTTCTCAAAAGTATCTCCAACAGGAGTGGCGACGCTGCGAAAGATTTTTACATCTCGCAGCAAAGTTGTACCGTGGTTACTGTTCTCTATTCCATCTGCTGGTCCTCATACGTTCGTTCATTATCATCTGGTTCTAAATTGATTGTCGTTTATCAAGACGAGACGACGCATTACTATTTAAACAACTAAAGTGTTTGTACATTTTTTAATTGAGCCATAAAAAAACAAGTAGTTGTGTTATTAGAAAGTGAAAATGTGGAATTAAATTATGCGCACCGAAAATTAAAACGCTGTTTTAATTGGAAAATAAAATAAGCTATAAACGTTTTCGACGTTGTGAACTGTTTAACATTAACATAAAAAGGGTCGCCGCAGCATGAGTTGTTAACTATAATAATTTTTTATTAAGGTAAAATTTGTAAGTAATTTAGAAAGTTATTTTAACTTTGAAATTTATTTATAATCTCCAAATAGAAACTCTTACTAAAGTCGACCTTCTTCGCTCTCTTCCACACCGTCCCTTTGACAATTGTTTCTACCATCCCATGTTGCCAACTGATCCGGAATGTTTGCGGAAATTTATAAATATTTCGGAGACTAAAAAAAAATTGTTGCCCAATATGGCTTCATTACGTGATAATTACGTATTGTGGGCTTAAAGACATTTTAGCCAAGAATTAAAACAGAGTGGAACAGATTCTCCTTTTAGTTTTACCCTTCGCTAAAATTACCCCGGGTCTTTATTCTTATTGCCTTTTAAAAATCCAAAAAAATGTCATGAAATAGCTTTCTAGAAAATATAATTTTCGGTTTTCAGCAAACGATACTTAAAATTCTTCATCTATTCGTTGTTTCATAACATTATTTTTCAGCCTTAACTACAGACGTTAAATCCATTTCTTAAAGGAATGAAAATAAAAAAACTCTTAATGAATACTAATTGAATATTTGCTTACACAAAAATGTTCCATTAGTTTATTTGGAAAGTCATTGTGATTTTTGTTTTAGCTAAGAACTGTTTTCATTAACAAGTCTACGCAATTGTTTTATTAACTCTGTCGTATAATTATAATTGTACAGGGTGTTCCTTATAAGGTGCGACAAAAGCCTTTAACATATAGGTTGGATCGAAGCAAGGGTTTTATATTTTCAAAAAGAAGAGTTAACACAGTGAAGGCGTGACAGAGAGTGTTTTTTAAATTTAATAATAAATAAATCGGTCCGTCTGGAGCTAATCATCTTCCTGTTAGCTTTGTAAGAGTTTTTTATTTTCTGGTTTTTACAAACGTTTATTAGGATAAAAGAGACCATTTTTAGTTATTAAAAGATTTACTCATTATTCTTGTCTTTCGAAATGTGTTAAGACTTTAAAAAATCATAAAACTTGTGCTAAAAAATATAACATTATTTTTACATAAATTTCTTATCTTTTTCAATTGCCAAAAGGTAAAAGAATACTTAAAGTTTCAAAGATGCAGCTATTGTTTCAATATAAATACCTATGTTTTTATAACAATTTTTGTTTTTTTGCAGAACTCCTCTACCCTTTGATAGAAAATTTATGTATCTTTCTGGTGAACTTAATAAAACATAAATTTAAAAAAAAATTACTTCAAAACATTACTTTCCTTAATTCTTATTGTTGGACTTAACCGCATTGGCTTCCTCAGAATTTTCTTTTGGAACATGCAGAATTTTGCTCCGATTTGGCAACTCTAACTGGCAGTGACAGTTTTCATTTGTCTTCTCTTGTTTTGCTTTTGTTTTTCTATGGCAAGTATTACAGGATGACCTTTGTTTCACTGATGCATCAAATGTATGTTGTTGAATGAGAAAATCACAATCACCGTTTCTGGCGCGAGATCATCCAATAGTCGTCACGTCTGTCGAATAGTGCTTAATTTATTGTTTTTTTTAAATGATTTTAAATGATTATCGTGTAATCAGAAGACAACTTACGAAGAGTGTCTAGAGTGAATAGTCTTTTTAAGACTATTTTATATCAGCGCCATGGGTATCCTAAGGTATCTAAACTTTATTTTAATTTTCATGCATGTTTTTTTTTCCTTTTAGTAAGCTCCTTCTCTAAGCGCCCCCCGTCTTCAGCCTTTACACCTTTACTGAAAACACATTGGTGTAATGGTGTTTATCTCAGTTTTTCACGAATTAAAATTCATTATAAATCAAGAATTTTCATTTCCTCTTGAGGTGCCTGCTAATGTTTTCTTATTCATTATCGATGGCCATTCGGTGTTGTTGGAATTCTCTTTTATTCTTTGTTTTTATGCGCTGCTGTTTTTTTAGCGTTCCTCCTCCGCTACACCTTTCGAATTTTCTAGCTTGTTTGTTTCGTTAATTCCTTCATTTTCCGTCACCGCTTATTTTTGTTCTTGCTTTTTTTGTAATTGGATCCACGATGATTGTTGTCGCTGCCATTGTGTTTACATTCGCTTCGGGCTATTAGAGCTGCCAGATGTTTGAGTTTAGTCTATTGATAGACATTTTTGTTTTGTCAATTTTTTTCCTCGCTCGCTTTTAATTACTTACACGAAACGGAAATTGTTTTATTCCTTTTTTTCTCTTTCGTGTTTGATAATGTGTATATACCATGCGAAATGTTATTGTGTTTGTTGCTTTTCCTGATTTCTTTTCGCTCACGTGGTATCTAGATCACATTTTCACCTTTTGATTTTTTTTTTCTTGAATGAGAATATAAAGTTTAATACACAAAATGTCTTAATAAAGTTTAATAAAATAATGACTGAATACAATTTTTTCAAAATTTTAAAATCGCTGACCAACAGCGATTCATCTTTCTATGTAAATATAAAAAAATTGCTCTTTGTCAATATTTTTAAAGAACTTCTATTCACTTACAAACCTCCCTGCAGAAAAAAAGTCAACTAGAACACATAAAAAATAGTTTTGGAACTAGATGAACTAGAGTAGCCACCGAACTAGTGCAAAGAAAATGCAGAAAGTGGATAGTACTTTGTTGAAACTTGTTCTATTTTTACATTTAGTTTTGCAAATACTGCCAAGATGAAAAAATAAATTGTGAATTGAAGTGAAATGTGATTAAACTATTCTGATTTTATTATTCAAGCGTGTCTTTTTTTTAAAGTTTTTATACTCGTAGTAAAGTCGACGCGCTAATTCACATCTTATCAGAAGTAAGTTTAATATCTATCTAGATACACATACATATATCTAACATTCATAATTTACTTTTAGATACTGTTAGACTAACCGATGCCGGCGATCCTGAAAAATTATTTAGAAAAGCGCTCCAACTGATGAAGAAAACACTTGAGCGACACTTTAAAACACTTTGTAAACGAAATGAAATTTAAATGAAATGCTAATGAAATAAAATATAAATGAAATTTTAATAAAATGAAATGTAAATTAAATAAAAATATATTGAAAAGTAAACGAAATGTCTACAGAAAATTTTTTAAGGAAATTAGTGAAAAATGTAACTTAGTTCAGAAGGGTGCAACACCGAAATGATACTTCACTAGCTACCAAAAACTTTCAGGTGCACTTGTTCTTTTTTATATTTTGGTCACTATACTTTTGGCACTAGTTCGGTCACTATAAGAAAAGTGCTTGTTCGGTCACTATAAGAGAAGTACTAGTTCAGTCACTATAAGAAAATTACTAGCTCGGTCACTAAGTACTAGCTCGGTCACTATAAGCAGAATACTAGTTCGGTCACTATAAAAAAGTACTAGTTCGGCAACTAGTGCGAAGGTAATGTAGTAAGGGGTAATTTTCCCCTTCCAATGACATCCACATTATAAATTCGCCTGATGCCTGTAGATCGACGCGGAACTCGCAGTGGTCCACGCAGGAACTAGTGAAGTCGATAGTTCTCTACTAGTGGATTTTTTTGCAGAGAAGCTTCGACTAGGCCGTCCATTCTTTCCTAAGTTTATTGCCTCATGACGACAGCCAGCCTCAATTTGACCAGAAATCACAACAATAAAATGCCTTAAAGACATTAATTGAAAAAAATTACCCGCTCATACAATTTCCACAAAGTGAAATTTTTTTCTTCTCCAAACTTTTCTCCAATTTCATCTGTGAACCAATTTTACCCTTTTCTGCCCCGCTCTCACTTCCTACATCACTCTAGAATTTAATGAAGTTAATTTTACCGGGTCTACTGACCCGTTGCAAGAAGTTTGTCGCTTTGAAGGCACACTGCACACTTCCTTCATGCCTTAATCGCAACCCCGCTTAGTCGCAACCCATCGTTTCCCAAAGCGTGCACCCGTCTGCCAACGCCAACATCACCACTATCAGCGCTCCCATTTACCCCCCCCCCCCCTCCCCTCCCTCCACTCGACTCTTCTACCCTTTCGCCGTTCAGCTACTTTCATCGTGATTCGCTTTAATTTTCACAATCGGCGCGCGGCGGCGACGGCTCATAGAGTGAGCAATATAAATCAATAAGGAACGAAGTGTTCAAAGTCGAGATTTGTGTGGGAATAGAAGAAAAGGTTATAGAAAACAACAACAGCGACAACAGTCTTGAAACAACAACAAAGAAAACAAGCTAGCAAACCGTTCTCTTATGCGTTTGCGCTCATTCTCGTTCGACAACTTCTCTACATGAGCGGTACGACTACTCAATTAGTTTCATCGAAGGAGCCTGTTTTTTCTCTTTAATGTACGGATATATATTTTACCGGCAGAATGGCATCGAAAGGGGAGGAGGTCGCGTACTAGCGACCGGACTGATGATTGCTCATTTCCTTGTTGCATTGAGTTCGCTCGCACCCCTTATTTGAATATCTCCAACTACTCTCATATCTCTAATACTCTTTTTCTCTCTTTCTCTCTCTCTCAGAGCTTATTCGTCTTGATTTCCTCGCTCTCTGATTTTTTCTTGTTCTTCAGAGGTTTGCCTGCCCCAAAAATTGTTTTATATATAATTGGAGCGCATACAGAGTGAAAAATATATGTGCGAGATAGAGTGCAGAGAGAAAGAGAGACAGAGAACGAGAACGAGAGAGTTGAATTACTATAGTACGATAGTATTCGCATCTCTCCATGAATTTCTTACTGTATACCATTTACTTCTTATTACCATTGAAATCATCGTACTTAACTTCTTTTTTTGTGGCTTATGACAGTGACAAAAAGGCCAACAATGTGTTTTTTCAGGTTTTGGTAATACTTGTCAACAAATTCTGAGAAAAATATAATACTCGAAAAGAATACCATAATCTTTATTCAAGAATTTAAACTTGCTTTATGCTTCAGTTGCTAAACCGATTAACTTCATGTATAGAACTTTTTGATATATATTAATACCAGATCGCCGCAAAGGCTTTTAACGATTTATATTTTAAACAGAATTCTTTAATACTAAGGATTAACACCACCAATTGATATTTTGTTGGTCAAAGCAGTATTTATTTCAGATGTCAATCTACGTAACTCCATTCTTACATTTCTTATTTCCATTCTTACATTTAAAATAAGAATGGAAACAAAAATTAGTTAAAAATTAGTAATTAAGAGGTAAATTACATACGAGTATTTTAAAATTTTCTAAATTATTTTTTTTTATTTAGTCAAGTCAGAAAATCACTTTGCTATTTAAACGAATTTCTTGGCTGAAACATTTGTTTTGTTGGAAACGTAAGGAAATGAAACGTAAAAAGAGTAGAGTGCCCCTAGAGGGAATGTAAACACTTAACGGAGACCAAAAACGGCCCTTCCAAAAACCATCATTATTTCTACTTAATTAAGGTTATAGGGTTATACATATATAGGGTGTTTTAACAAGAGGTTTCATTTTATTATTTGTTACTATTATTTTTTTAGGTGGCAACATACAACTGCCATTCGATGACGTTTGACAAAGAAAAACTAGAGGTTTTTAGATATGGATCGATATACGCTCGCACAACGCATTGAAATAGTGAAATTTCCTGGAAGTGTGATTTCTTGAAATGGAGACTTTGATTGGCCGCCGAGATCGTGCGACTTAACACCATTAGATTTTTTTCTTTGGGGCTACATTAAAGATAAAGTCTACGCCAATGCTCCAGCAAATATTGAAGCAGTCAAAGACAAAATTAGAGCTGTTATTCGCGAGATAAACCCACAATTACATATGCGAAAATGTGATGAAACCGATAAAAGAATGCAATTGATGAAAGAATGGCCATATGCCATTCGCGGAGGAGTCGCAGCGGTCATTTGACAGTTATTGTGTTCCATTACTAACTTCAGAATTGAACTTTGGATTAAAATAAAATTATCAGTTTTTTTCACAAAAATATTGTGTTTTTTTTAATTTAGAATGACACCTCTTGTTGAAACACCCTATATAATTCTTATTACACTTTTATTTATTTATTTATTATTATTATATTGATGGACGTACAATAAGAACATTTTTTTTTAGTACATGAATTACATTTTATTTCAAAATCAACTTCTGCCATTCCATTGCGAATACTCAATAAAATCCCGGCTTGGATTCTTCTTTTGATTATAAAAATCCGGTAAACTTATACTTATATGAGTATTCTCTCTCAAAAGATTTGAGTTAATCCTTTTGGAGTATTATTATGTTTTGTCATCGGTAACAAAATATCCTCTCTCTATTCCATATTTTCTAGAGTCCCACACTTTCTCAATCAATATTAATCCACTTTTTTTTTGTAGGCAAGTATGCATAGAAAAATAAACTCACTGTTAAGGTAAACGCAAGTTCTCTCTCTATCTTCCTCTTCTTTAACTCTCTTTGCGAGTGCTTACTTGTAGGCTCCAAACTTATCTAAGCCGCAGTCCTTGGTTCTACTTGTTTCTGTCCTTTTCTTGCTCACTCTCTCCACATGAGATACTCTCTAATATCGCCAACATTAAAAGCATAAACAACATAGTCATCATCTTTGGCTCCTGCTGCATAACTTGAACTCACAGCTCCATAAAATTCAACACCACTGTCGCCGTTGCCGTCGCCTTCGTCGTCGTCATACATAGTACTCATAGCCGCCGACTCCGTGGTGGTTGCCATCGTTGCTGTCGTCGTCGTCGTCGTCGTATGCTCTCAGTTCACCGGAGTTCAGTTGTACGAGATTCGGTTTAACTGGCGGTCGGTACGGTAGCTGTAGTGGAAGCTGCAAAAATTAAAGAAAAAGCATCTAAGTTATCAAAGACTTTCTGGAAAAATCAATGCTAAATATGAAAATTTTATAAAAACTAAATATTTGAGAGTATTTGATAAAATTGTGGTGAAATTGGAGTGAAAAATTCAACGGGAAAAATGGTAATTGTGGTTTTTTCTGGCCATTTGGTATTGCAAGAAAAATGAAATGAAAAGGTGTTGTTTTTTCGCTCTAATTTGTCGACTTTTTCTCTCGCTCACGCGAACACACGCGCACGCACACTCACACTTGCACTCGCACACTCCCTCCCTCTTCCCTCCCTCTCTCTCTCTCTCTCTATGCGCTCAAAAAACTGCAAACTTCAGCAAAAAAGGAGTCAGTCAATCACGTAAAGTTTTTGTTGTTGATTGTCCGTCAGTCGATCGACCGGACCATTTGGTAGGTCGGTCGTTCGTTCGTTCGTTCGTTCGTTCTTTCGTTGGTTCGTGCGTTCGGTCGGTCGGTCGATTAGTTGATCGCCTTGTTGGGTTGATTCGTTTTGGTTCAGTCACGTCGGCCTCGGTTCGTTCGATTCGGTTAAAAGTACCACTAGAATCCGGTGGGGTAAGGCTTGAAGGACGTTCGTTGTTCGTTTGATGGGTCGGTCCGCTACGTTAGCGGACATAGCTCCCAGCAGAGTGTAGAAAGGATGGCGGGCAACATAACATGGAGGGGGAGAGATTGAGGGTGGGTGTGTGCACGTGTATGAGTGTATGTGTGTGTGTGTTCAGGATAGTTTTGCTGTTTTGTATGCTCTAGAGAGCCTTGGTTGAGGTGCTTGCTTGCTGTTTGCTCTAAAGGCGTTTCAACGCAACAAAGTTTTCATTGTGTCGGGCGCATCGGCTACAAAATGAACGCTTGAATGTTGCTATTGTCGATATTGTTGTTAGTGTTAGTGTTGATGTTGATGTTGATGTTCTTGTTTCCTAAACGATTACCAAATAAAATTTCTACCTCCCGTTTTGGAAGCAAACTAGGTTTGTACAGCTTTATTTTGCTATCTTCTTTCTGTTTGCCTATTTCAACCCACCCCTCTCCCCACGCCCTCTTTCTCTGCCATTAATTTGGAGAGTACTAAAATGCGTTTTTTCCATCTCTCAAGCTTTGGTTTTTTTATAAAAGATTGTTTTTGCATTTTCTTTTATTGCAAAAAAAACTTGATGCAATATTTATGACCAAACTAATTAAAGTTGTTCTTAGATTAGAATTCTTAATGTGGTACTTATTTTTTTACTGAGCTTCTCACAAAATATTGCTATAGTATACCATCGACGTTTTGGCAGGGCTTATCTCTTTGCTTTCTTTTCGTGAGGAAGTAATTTACGAGTATGTATATTACTAATTTCAATACATTTTCTATTCTCGAGATTACTAAAGTTTTTAATTACATTCTATTTTATGTCTTTTGGTCTGACGAAATCAAATCCAAAGCGTGCCCACCTTGAATATTTGATCAGTTGTAGCCTCAGTGCAACTGAGGTACATTTTTCGGTATTCGGTAAACCAAAGTCAAGGCGGGGGCGTTTAGGTGGGCGTTCTTTGAACATAAACGAACAGAACTACGCACGTGTTTGTTCTTAAAAGTGTCCTAAAAGTGATTTAAATGTTAAGAATGTTTGCTTATTTTGTAACTGAGGTAAGTCCACTTATTACTTAAAAAGTGGTAAGTCCGCTTCCACAAAAAATTTGATTATTTGGTATAAAAATGCTGTGTCTAATTTATATCTAATTTAAACACTAATCTCTTCAATATCTTTATGGTTTTCTCAAAATAAGACCTTATTTTTTTTTATCAGTTTAAGAAACAAACTTATTTTTACTAAATTTTTTACTTTCAAAATCAACGGCTCAATTCAGATAAGCGGTGCTAAATCTGAACTAATTAGTAATAGTAAAGTAATGAAAATCGCCTACAATTCAATTGATATTCCATAAAATGTTGAATAAAAGTGATTTTTCAGGAATTTTCGACTAAAAAGCTTGTCTCGTCTTTCTTTCTCCGTTCTCGCCTCATCTGAAAATCAAAAAAACTGTCTCATCTTCTAGACTTTCCGGACTGAAAAGGCCTCGCTCGTTCTTGTTTTGGAATTTTTGTCTACTCGTAAATTTTTAAGGCAACATATTTTCAATTTTTCTTATTTAACCGCATAAAAGTTAATAGCTTTTAGTAATTATGTAATGATAACTATCTCTTTTTCTTTAGTTAATTTTTTGTAGTAGTTATTCCTAACAAAAATGTCGCTATAGTTTTCTTAATCTTTGCTTTTATATTAATTTCGACTCTTTATAGCGCATCGTCTCAGTTTAATTTTTCAATTTTTGTTTTAATAATAATTTTGCCCACTGTTTTGTTTTGCCCCATTTACTCTTCTTCCTTCTTCTTCTTATTCTTCTTCTTCTTTTTAGCATAGCTTCGTCAGCCTTTAGTATTTATTAATTTTAATTTTTTGTTTAATATTTTTAAAAAATTTGAAAATATCGAATTTTTCGTATTGTGAAAGTTTCTCCTCGAAAATCCAATAAATGTTTCAGAAAGCTAAGTTTTTGGAGCTTATTCTCGCCTGTCTTTTAACGTACCTTTATCACAGATGCTATAGGTACGCTTGTTGTTATTGTTGGTATTATTATTACGAGTATTTTCTTTACTGTTAACCTGAAAACATCCCACGACACTTTGATGCTGATGCTGTTGTTGTCGTTGTTGTTGTTGTTGTTGTTGTTGCTGGTGGTTTTAAGCCTGAC
Source organism: Conops quadrifasciatus (assembly GCA_949752815.1). NCBI lineage: Eukaryota > Metazoa > Arthropoda > Insecta > Diptera > Conopidae > Conops > Conops quadrifasciatus. Next base: position 36,911,370 of record OX457077.1, on the reverse strand, counting down.
TGACGGGACGGGCCACCGCTCTTGAAGAAAAATCACCATCGTCAGTCAACATCGTAAACTTGTTTCTTTTCTGTAACTTTTAGATATGAAGAAGACACTTTATTTCTTTATTCTTTCTATTATCTCTTTACACTTTGTGTTGTACTATACTGTTGTTTCATCATCATCATCAGCATCATTCTCTTCTTCTTCTTCTTTTTTAACATTATCTGTTTTTCTCTTTCTTTTTTGTTATGACTTAAAGACTTCTTTGAATGTGGACTTGGGCGTGGTACTACTATTGGTTGGCACTTTTTTGACATTGATTTTGTTTTGATCTTTTGTTTCATCAGCTTTTTCTTGTAAGCAACTCTCGTTCGAGTATTTTATATGCATATTCGTCGATTCATTCTACGAAAATGGTGTGTAATTAAATAAATATGTAGGTACATATAAAACTACTTCTTGTTGCTGTTGTTGTTGTTGTTTTTCTTCTAAAATAAATTGTATGCAATTTTTTGGGTTAAATGTGGGTTTAATGGAATGTCATAGTTGCTGTTATTGTTATTGTTGTTGTTTTATGGCGTTCTGTTCCAATCCTAGCCTTAACAAATCCAGTTATTTGCCCAAAAAATCTACCACGACCATCCGTGGAATGTGTTTTTTAAGAAATTTTTTATTTCTTTAATATACAAACAGGATTGGTTTCGAATTTCTGTTGATTATCTGCCAAAATATCTGTTATACTGTGGGCGAAAATTGATTACATCGTGTTGAAATTAGCACTCGAGGCTATTTTTAGTATGTACGTATTTGCACAATACTTGAATTAAAAACTTTTAATTTATTTATTAGTCTTATATTTATGTGTATGTATATATTTTGTAATTAAATGAACGTTGTAGAAAACGATAAAACCCAAGACTTTGATTTGATTATAAGTTATGAAATAATAAGAGTAATAAAATTTAATAATATTGTGAGACTTGGCTTGAAAATTATCGATAACCAAAGCAGCTATAATTTATTATACTCTTTCCGCAAGGCTCTAGTATGCAGTTCCAGAGGTCTGAAGTTGTTACACAGAGAAAAAGGATTCGATATACAGACATTTATATGACATTTATATGTACATGTACATGTACATTTATATGTACATATGTACATATGTATATTGGGGTACAAGTAGGATTTACAAGAGAGGACGCTTACCAGTATTAAACCGCATCGGGCCATAACCTAACGTTTAGGTTTAGTTTTTAGTAGGTCTCACTTTGTCGAAGTTAGAAGGTATTTCGAAAAGTTAGAAGGTATTTATTTCCCATATTTGAAAATTTCTCAAAAAATAAGTGCGCTTTTCACACTAACAGAAAAAAATTGTGAAAATAATTATTCAATCTGTAAATGAACTATAAAAATAGTAGAAATAACTAACAAAACTGTAAATTGACTGTAAAAATAGTAAGAATAACTATCATAACTGTTAATTTACAAAATTTCAGATAATAGTAAAAATAACTGTCCACATAGTAAATTAACTAGAAAAACAGTGTAAAAGCGCTATCAAAATTTTACAATAATTAAAAAATATTAAAAATATTAATTATTAAAAAAGTTACCACCAAAACTGTAAGTTAACTATAAAAATAGAGAAAATAACTAACAAAATTATACTAAAACTCTAAAACTAACCATCAACTAACCAAAACTTTGTGTTGAGGTAAAATTTTTTTTACAATAATTATACACTCAAAATTATACTATAGACATTTTTCTTAAAATTTTTCTTAACAAAGTTGTTGATTAAATTCCTACAAACAGATTCTGAAAGTTACTTTACTATTTTTTTGTTTCGATTAGTAGAATTTTAATCAACAATTTTGTTAAGTGTAAAGATTTGCATTCTTCGGATTTAAGACTTAAGTCTAAGGCTTTCGCTTCATTTTTTCTGACTTCTATAGTTTCTCTTAGGTTTTACTTTATTTTTGTCATCAATATCATTTGAGAAGTTACGAATTGACATTATTCGTCAATCTGCATTTTTTAATCGATTGAAAAAATTAAAAAAAAAATTCAATCATACGAAAATCAGTAACCACCAACATCTTTGTCAAAAATCAAATCACATTTGAATTGAATGTTAGAAGGCAAGGCAAAAATGGCCTTCAGCGGACCCTACCCTTATGTGTCTACATACATACATATATACGAGTATATCATTTAACCATGAAATTTGCATTTACAAGATCTCCAGTTGGAGTCAATCATGTCGAACTAAATGTGCCATTCATTTATTGGAAGTGGGTGGACTTTCAGAACCTATCGATCATCATCAAGTTGGTTGGTTCGATCATCAATTGAGTAATTCGTACAAAAACTGCAAGCAACTAAAGACAAGGCGACATGTATTGAGCAAGCTCTATAGTAAGATATAAAAGAGGTTCATAAAGAAGTAATTTTGTAAATACATATTTCCATTAATAAAATAACATACAACTTAATAACTTTATATACATACTAACTACTATAAACTTTTTAATATTAAAAAAAAAATTGAAATACAATAAAAATTAAATTTTGCCGAAAAAAGGAGCAAAAATATACACAGAAAGTTTACACTCATCGCATTTAAAGTTTCGGCCAATATTTGCCATAAGTCTGAGTACCGGCACCGAAAGTAGACTCATTTTAACTGGATGCTGCTGCCGGCAGAGAAAATTTACATAAAAGCTCTGGCTGTTATCGTATGGTTTCGCTGTACGGTTTTGTGCTGGATGGAATCATCCTTTTCACTTTTTGAAAATTGTTCGCACAATATTCATATATTCATAAATTGATGTTTTACATGCAATGATGCATTTCTGTCACGCATGATGAACTGTTAAAACATTTTATGCACAAAAAAGCCATGTTATTAAGTCCTTTAAACTTTCGTGAGTGTTGTTAGCTGCCAATAAATGTTATAAAGTCTCTACAGGTTTATGTTGAATAGATTGTTAAGATTTTGATAAAGTTTTTTTAACGTTCATAGTCAGAGTCAGAGTTATACTACGAGTAAAACCTATACGAAGCTTTTAAAAACCACGATTTAAAGAAAATTACGATCTTCTATAACTTAACAATTTAAAAACGCTGAACTTCTTAATGAATTGAGCGTTGGAGATGCAATTTTTACCATAAATTTTTGAACTCTTTTAAAAATTGTATGTCAGAAAATAGACAATCAATCTAAAGCCTTTTTAAATATATCGCCCGAGGGTTCCAAATTAGCATAATTCTTTAATTTTGTGTACGATATTCGTCCCTGACTTTGTTACAAATAAGAGGATTTATACCATAAAATCAACGCTGGCTATGAGTTCTTATCCATTCCAAGATAAGAACCAGATCCATTTTCAAGAACACTGGATTTATGCTAACTCACAAATCAAACGGCTCATATTATCATCATTATCTAGTAATTGGTTTTAGTTTAGATGTAATTGGTTTAGTTAAAAAAATTTATTTTTCACCTTGCGTTTATTTTCGTTTTTAGGAACTATTTTTTGTTAAGCCCTCGCAGAAATTATTATTGCTTCTGATAACCCTTAACTACGTGTGTAATTATTAATTGTTCCTGTTTTTGGCACATTGTGCTCTACGTACTACGTGCTGCCAATTTATATTTTCTTTGCTTTTACTTTATCCTTTTACTTTTTTATCCTTGCAATGACCGAGGAGCTGGGCTGCAAACAACAGCAAGCAGCTGCCGGTTTGTGTCATGTGTTCGTTCCATTTATGCCACAACGCTGCCACCTGCCACCTCCAACGAACCAAACGCATAACACTTTTTCAATACACCGAATTTGTTGTTGCTATTGTTGCTGGTGATATGAAATGCCAGCTGTATTCCTGTATCCTTGTACTCTTTTCAACATTCAAACTTTGCTTTTCGCAGTTTTATAGTATTCTCTTTTCCTACTTCCTTCCTGTCTTCCATTTCTTCCCTCCTTCCTTCCTTCCTTCCTTCCTTCCTTTCCTCCTTTCTCCTCTCCTTCATCATTTCTTTTAACTCTTCATTGCTTGAATGTACTGAGCTTTTTTTCGCTCTTTTTGGACTAGTTTTCTTTTCATTGGAAATAGTTACAGAGTTATGACAACTTTTGTTCTCTTTTCGTTTTTTTTGCAAGAATCCATGACTTAGCTCGGCTGTTGGTTCCGGCTGCTTCGTTTATATATGCACACCACTCCCTACTATTCCAACAACCACAACAACAACAACAGCAATAACCACTATGGAAATAACAGCTGTAACAACAGTTCTTTTCAGTTTTTACTACTATGACAACAAAATTTCCATTATATTTATGTCGGTACCTACGATTAAGATTATAATATATACCGTAGGTACACGTTTATGCCTTCCTTTAGTGGATGATGACTGATTTTTTTATTCAAAACAGGTGTCAGTTGTTAAGTAATTATTCTCCAGTCATTGCGGTTACTGGTTTTATTGTTATTGCTACAAGTATAGTATATCATCAAGCAGTTACATTTAGCACTTTTGATTTTTTGTAATTTAGCATTTTTACAGTTTAAAAAAAAAAATCAGTATTTAAAACATTTACATCTTTGATTTTTTAATCTTAGTACTCTCCAAATTTTTCTTGTTATCCTCTTGTTTTTTTATTTAATTTTTTTATACAAAACAATCCGCATAAAATGCGACACGTATAGATTGATCAGAACACGTATAGATTGGGTTAAGACAAGAAATTACTTCGCATGAAAAGAAAACACATAATAAATAAACAGACACGCCTGCAACATGCTAATAGAGTACCGTTAAAAAATGGTAAAGCTTCAACCAACTTAAAATTTTAAGCTAAATTTTAAACCAAGATAAAATTTTTCATCTTCTTCAGAATTTACACGTTATATAGATTTCTTAGAAAAATGTAAAAGTCATAATTTGTGAATTTTGATACTAATAATGATAAAAAACAATTCATATTTGTATTTCTATTGTAAATTCATAATTGATTAGAATAAAATATTCAATGAAACGATTGAATTGTGCGATTGATTGTAGTCTTAGTGGGCGTAAATTGAAAACAAACTAAAACTTGCATAATTTCAGTTTTAATTTACTTCTAAAAATCTTATCGGAATTATATTTGATTCTAAGCAAAAATATAAGTTTTATTTATATAGAAAAACTTAATGAACGTTCTCATTGCTGCTAATAAACGATGGAGAATTCTCCAAAAATAATAGCGAAATTTTAGAGAGTAGAGAAATATACTCGTCGAATAGTAACTGAGATAATACGAGTATCTAATACTGGATGTACTGGATATGTACTCCTTGATATACTAAAAATAGTCTCATTGCAAGAAAGTACGAGTATAGACGAGTATGAATTACGTAGAATATGTAGGAGCCTTTAATTTTTAGAAAGAACATGATACTTTTTGCATGTTTGGAATATGATACTAAAAGGATAGAAAATTCGAGTTATGCAAATTTTTTTTTACTTTATTACCCGAAATTTTTCATTTTAGCCTTAATTTTGAAAAAAACTGTTTGATGGAGCATCTCGACATAATCGAGTTTCAGCTTAACAAAAAGGTATAGGAACATCCTGAATAAGAAATGTGCATGTACATATTTCCTTTCATTTCTTTTAAGTATATACATATATATGTCTTCTTGTAAAGACACTTCAATAGATTCTGCCTTTCTTCATACTATCTAGTTTTAATTTCCTCTGTCAATAGCATTAGTTGCGAGTTACTATATGTATGTACATAAGAGTTTCTTTGAATCCGCCAAATAAAGCCCATACACTTTATTGAATTTCTATTAATATCCTTCCTTATTCCATGAAACATCTGCAATTACAGCGCTAATAAAATTTGTATTCACTGCATTCCTTCCTCTCTCTCATCTCTCGGATCTCTTTAAGTATAGCATGGACCTCGCCTGAACGCCTTTCATCTCATGTTTTCAAGTCTCTCTCACTCGGTCTCTCTTGATGTCTCCCCGTTGCTACCCTTACCATGGTTTACTCTTAACTCCTGTTTAATATACATAGCTTTCTCTCTTTATCTCGGGTTCTCTAAATCCCTTCCCTTTTTCTCTTTCTCTCACAAACTCCTTTATGCACCACACCCTTCCCTGATCCTTTCAATGCACAAACCACCCCCACTCTATCCCTCTCTATCACTCTCTTGCTCTCTGCTGCATTGAAAATTGTAATGCAATTTTCTTTTCTTTACCCCGTAGCCGATTTCCCTGCGATTTTGTGAATGAATTTGAGTAATTTGACCTTTTGCTAGAATGAAATGTGTATATGTGTAGGTGGACGACCCGTGTGTAGGACGTATGAGTATGCATGTAGTTGCAAATGTCAGCAGCAGAATGTAGTACTGCACATTCGATGAGTTCAATTGGTTTTGTTGGTTTTTTAAAATTTCTTCTCTACTTTAAAATGGCATTTATTATACGATACAATTTGATCGTAGTTAGTAACCGGCGAAAAGTTGCCATAGTATGCCGCACCACGCCTTTATTTTCAGTTTTTAAATACCATGAGTTTTCATAACTCTTAAATAAAAATTCAAGAATATACTATGCTAATTTTGCTAAAGGACCAGATAAAGAGAAAGATTTAACCTTTTAAAAAGGATGGGACTTATCCTTAGAAACATTAGATACCAATTTATGGTAAAATCAGTAAAAAAATTTAGAAAGTTGACAAAATTCGCAGTCAAATTATTCAAAAAGTTCGTTTATTTTTAATGAAAAAACAACAAAAAGGCGAAAAAAATAAAATTTCATTTTATAATTAAGTTCATAGATTACTTTCATACAATCTGAAACCGGTTCTCATACAAACGATTATCGTAGGAATTAATTCTGACAGTATAGAAAATTATTTACTTATTTATAATTAATCATTCATTCTCAGATTTGGTTGGATCTTCTTACAATTCTTACAGCCGCCGTTCATTGAACTTTCTGCATTTGAGATACGATTTTTTGTACGCGAAAGGTTTTTGTGCGATGTCAGCGAATTCATGGAGACGATCATAGAAACGAATTCTTCTGTTAGAACTTGCTTCATTTGATTCTCTCCAACTAATGTTGCAAATATCATAAAGTTCATAAAGAACTTACTTACTTTCAATTTTCTTATATAGTTTATATTCTAATATGTATATTGTCTTTTCTCTTTCCGTAGGATCCTCCAACTCTCCACCGCAGAGAAGCGCTCACATTGCCCAACACTAATCCTTGCCATGCATCGATCACTGAAGCCACACGCACAAGCTAAGAAGGTACCACCACCCGCCATACCCGGCGATCCACAGCCACATCAGCACCTCCACCACCACCAGCACCACCACCATCAACAGCAATACCACCAACAAATACCCTTATATCGCTTAGGCGGCAGCATATCCAGCGGAGTTGGCCGACAACTAGATGATGCCATCGTCATGAGTAGCATGGTATCGTCGCCATCACTCGAAGAGGGTGGTTTTAATCTACCACGCGAAACTTCTGTAGCTTTACGCATCAAAGGTAAAGGTAAACCTTTTGGAGATTTTGGTAAAATTTTATTAATTTTTGTCATTTGCTGTTAGATGAAATAACCGATTACGGCGCAAATATGCCTTCATCGGCTCCTGGTGGAGGCAACAGCACAACGTGCCCGAAGCAAGCAGGCGCAGGTGTTGGTCCCGCGATCCACAGCGCAGGCGGCGGTCCCGGCAGTGGCAACAGCGGCCATATCAATCCGCTCGTTGTCGGTTGCCCGCCCGCCATTGTGCCATGCCCCCCGCCCGTTTTTTGCGCTACCCTACGCGAGCCACTAACGCACAAAGCCGCCGTCTATTATCATCAGCAGCTGGCACTGCAAGAGGATCAAGGCATCGATTTGACCCAATCACCGGGACGTGATTCGCCCGGCTCTTCGTCGGGCTCAGCTGGCTCTGGCTCACGTCATTCGACAGCTAGTTTAGACTCGGGCCGTGCCTCCTCTTATCTGACAGGTGTATCGGGAGCTTCGATACGCGGCAGCACGGGCGGCAGCAGCAGTAGCGGCGGTGGCGGCTGCGGCGGGGCATTGTCTTCGCCACGCTGCAGCTCCGTGAGTTCCTGCTCGATTGGCAGTGTGGATCGCATGAGCCAACGTAACGATGAGCTCATCATCGACTGGTTACTGGAGATGAAATACGAGGAGTACGCACAACTTTTTATAGCAGCTGGTTATGATTTGCCAACAGTGGCTCGTATGACACCCGAAGATTTGACAGCGATTGGTATAAAGAATCCGCATCATCGCGAGCGTATAAAGCAGCGCATCGATAAGCTGCAGGTGTTGGATAATTTGCCACATTTTGTGCCGGTAAGTTTTTGAAGGTCAACTTGGATAATAATCAAAGATCGATAATGAATGAGTTGTTTTTATTGTTATTTAAAATACGTAATTAGTTATTGTAATTAAATTAAAATTGTAGTTTAATTGATAGGAGTATTATATTTGTTACTTTAAATACGACATTAACATAGTTATTGTAGATAAATTGATATTGTAGTTTAATTGATAGGAGTATTTTATTTAACATTAATTATATGATTTTTTAAATACAAAATATTATAGTAGATTTTCGTAAGGGTCCAGCAGACCAGCCAAAAATTGTGTATGTGAAAATGAACTCACCATAAATGTATTAAAGTACATATTCTGCATCCTGTAACGGCAATACAAAGTCAAACAAATCCTCGGCATAATTCAACGGGAAGCGTACAATAGTAATAGCAGATTTTTGATATACCTTGAGTTTTTAGACAGGCATAGATGACAGGGTCAAATTTATTGTAATAGTATGAAGTGAATAACCTTAAATTTCGCGAAGAAAAAACTTATTTAAGAGCAAAAAACTGAGACCTCGTTAAGCAATAGGGTAGATACTTAAAGGCTTCAAATTGATTCAAAATGTTACTTTAACCCACTTTCACCAACTTGATATTGATTGATGGATCGACCCGCTTTCAAGTACGTACTTACCTTAAAGAGTACCTATTTCTTTTTAGAAATTAATAAAGAATCATATCTCCTAAAGGCTTTCTTACAAAACACAAATCGACTTTCACCGAATAAAGGGTAATTTATTCAAGGCTTCAGTATTAAACGTATCATAAACTTTCCAAACAATAAATGCATACGTATGGCTTTATGCTCGAATATATGTATGTACTCGAATATATCTAAGTCTGTACGAGTATACATACGTATGCGTGTATGTACTTATAAGAAACAAAAAAATAAGAGAAAGAAGATTGCAGATTTGATGAAAACAATATAAATTTATTGTCGTGATGTAAAAAAGTAAAAGATCAATTGTGTTGCTGTACTCGTATAGACATACATACATATGTATGTACATATACATATTATCAATTATTGATTTTAATTCGCTGTACAGTGTACACTATAAACAAAAATTAAATGCCTTCTAGCAAAATACCGTGAAAATATAGTGAAATTCAAGATAAATAATGACGGTGTTTAAACTTGAAATCTAATCGTGCTATAGACTTTGAAATACTGTGTAAATTTGTCTACAATTTCTACCGCATAAACGGCAATAACTCATAGAGACTCAGGGTATAGAGCCAGATACAACCATAAATACGTATACGAGTATGTACAAAAGCGGTTGTTTTTAATTTGATTTGTTTGTTTGTCTTTCTGTCTGTTAGTTTGCTGATTTTGCTCGTTTCTAGCACATAAATAATGAAGGCCGATCGGCGGCGGCGGCGGCACACTCGATCGCGGAATGTCGTTTCATCAAAGTAAAAACGACTGATTGTAATTGACGACAACCAACAATTGTTGGTTATTTATATAAAAACTGCGTAATTAATAAGTACTAATTTCTTGAGCGAGATTGATTTTGTATATAGCTCAATTTGGTCCAACTATTTCTCCTCTTCTTTTCAGTTTCATACTCACTACATCCGCAGTCTTTGATTCAGTTTTTAGATAATTTGAGGCAAATAATGAAATAACAAATAAAGTAAAGTGATCTTTAGATTAAGCTTTCATAATCTTTAGAGAACGAAAAGCGACACAGGCAAATAATCGATTTCGAAATTTGCTTAAAAAACTAATGCACCATTATCTAATAACCATTATCAATTTTTTATCATATGGAAATAATGTCTTATAATGGCTTATAGAAGAAAATTTTTTTTTTAATTGTATGAAGTACCGCAAAATTCAAGGCCGAAATTCTGACAAATAGTAAGTAGACCTTTTCCAATAGTAAATGAAATAAAATCACTTGAAAATAAGATTTTCCATTTGTTTTCAAAAGCGAGAAAAAGTCTATTGAAATTATTACATTTTTTCATTTGACAACATCAATTGAACATCAGAATTTTCATTTGAAAAGGAGAACAGATCAATTGAAAAGAGATATTCTGCATTTGAAGAAGAGAAAAGGCCAAGGAAACTTAGATTTCTTATTTAAAAATGAGACAGCATCAATTGAAAATGAGAAACAATAAAATGATGTCAACGATGTTTACCATTTAAAAATTAGCATAGATTAATTCAAAACAAGATTTCTCATTTAAAAATGGCACATTCATTATCACTGAATTCTTTCTATAGAAAAAGAGATTTTTCATTTAAAAATAAGCCAAACGTCAAATGAAAATAAAAAAAATCATTCGAAAATGAAATGCTCAATTTGAAAAGGATAAAAGGGTCGACTGAGAGTGAGAAAAAGTCAATTTTTAACGATATTTTCAATTTAAAACGGTAAAAAAATTCAACTGAAAAAGAGATTTTTAATTTGAAAATTAGACTTTTCATTTGAAGATCAGATTTTTTCATTTGAAAATTAGATTTTTCGTTTGAAAATCAGAATTTTTTTCATTTGGAAATTAAATTTTTCATTTCAAAATTAGACAAGAATAATTCAAATATGACAAGATAAATTAAAAATAACAAAATATTTATTGAAAATGAGACAAGATCAATTTAAATTTGATTTTCCCAATACAAAATGGGAAAATATCAATAGTAAATAATGTTTTCAGAATGCGATCATTTGATCAATTCTCATTTTCAAGTGAAATATATCAATCTTCAATTGATCTTTTCTCACTAAAAAGTGATGAATTCACATTTACAGTTTATTAGAAACTGTAAAGTTATTCGATTAGTTTTAAGCTCAAATTTGTCTCGGACCTTCACAAAACTTCGAAAAAGAATTTAAACTAACCAGAAACCATATTTTCTCTTGAAAATTTGTTATACATACTTTCGAATTAAATTAATTATACCTTTAGAAACGTATTGTCTGCTTATTTTTTTACCTCGCATACAATTTGTTCAGTTTGCAAAAAAAAAATACAATAAACAACAATAATGATGAAATGATTAAACATTATACGAGTAAAAGAAAAAATTCTACAGAAATGTTAAAATATTTGAAGCACGTACGTAAGTAACGTTACTACATAATGACACTTTATAATATTTATGGCGAAAAAAACTGCATAAAGCAAGAAAGGAAAGCCAGAACTAGATAGAATTGAAGCCAAGTCAACCAAGTAAGTGTTGGTTGACATCGCTTCATGTTACGTTTTCAGTTTTCATTGTATTGTTGTCGTCGTTGCTGTTGTAGTTGTTGTAGTTTTACAAAGTTGTTTAGTTGTTGATTTGCTTCTCTGCTTGCTTGTTTGCTTACATCAAGTGTATGGAATTTTAATAAACGACAACTAAAACATAATAACAGCCATAACAGCAAAAACAACGACAAAGGCAACCACAACAAGAACAATATTTATCAATACAAACACATAAAATAAATAAAAACCAATGATTCATCATAAACATTCTCATAAGATTCTGTAGATGAATTGTTATATTTTTTCTTATTCTTTTCTAAAAAAATAACTTTTCAATAAATGCGCAGTTTTCAAAGAAAAACATTTAAAATTATACATATCGTAAATACATATTTTTTTACATCTTATTTGTAAAGTTATATCAAAACGTTTAAAAATTTGAAACTGAAAAGAAATATTCTTAAGGCAAGATATTAATAACGGCTAATGACACGATAGCAACCAGTAGCGAGAGTTACCAGTAGCAAGATTGACTTGAAGTGAGAGTGATTAGTAGCAAAAGTGTCCAGCAGCGAGAGTGAGTAGTAGCGGTAGTCATTGACGATGATTAAATATCGAGTAATAACGATAGGGATTAACGGTAATAGCGAGTAGTATCAATAACGACTAGCGGGCATAGCGAGTAGCACGATTTAAGCGAATTTACTTTAACGACGAAGAACCCTTCTCATCTTATTACATATTAAGATTTCATAAAATAGTTTTAAAATTTAAAAATTAGTATTAAAAAGGCCGAAAAAACGACTAATGACAAGATAGCGGATAGTCTCAGGAGTGATTCACAGCGGTAGTGACGAGTAGCGAGGGTGATTAGTAGCGAGAGAGAGTGACTAGTGGCGGGAGTGCCGAATACCGGCAGTGATTGATGGCAATATCGAGTAATACTGACAAAGACTAGCGAAAAAAAGCGAGTAGTACAGATAGCGGCTAGTTAGAATAGCGAGTAGCACGCTATTATTAGTAAAATTTTATGAAATATGGTAGTTTAGAAATTGGAAAGTTGAGTCGAGAATAACGACTAAAGACAAGATAACGACTAGTAGCGGTAGTGCTTCGTAGCAATAGCGACGGATTGCATTAATAAAAAGTACCGATAGCGAGTGCTTTGACCCTAATTTAAACACGTCTTTAGCTTAAAGACCACCAACAGTTCGAACTCGTAGCGATAAAGAATAGTACGATAACGGAATAACTGACTAGTACCGGTAGCGTCTGGTATCGATAATGATTACAAGCGACACTGAGCGACTAGTAGCGATAGTTGTAAAAAATAAAACAATATCTCAGATCGTGGAATGGGTTAAACAAGTCTGAAGAAATAAATCCGAAAAAACAAATAACTTCAGAAGCATGTTAAAATTTGTTCTCTCCACTTTTGTTCGTTAATTTTTTTTTTATTTCTTCGCTTTTTACTCTTCACTCTTTTTATGCCTTTGGCAAAAATGTTTATTAAAATCAACAGAAGAATACAAAAAAAAAAACGCCGAACACACGAAGAAAAAAGGTTTCATTTTTCAGAGCAGGTAGTCGAATATGGCCTGATGTTATAATATAACAAAAACTTATGCCACCAGACTACAAAAAACTAACCACTAAACCACAAGAAATGAGCACTGACTACGGCTACGAAGCTCAGATCATTGGACACCACCAGAACACGCCAACAAAAACAAAAAAGAACCAAAAAAAGAAAAAGTACAGAAAACACTTAAGCAAGAGTTAGAGATAGAGAATGGAAAAAAAAGTAATTATTTTTTCTAGCGTTTAAGCAAAAACGTGTTTGCCCAAGATTATGTTTTCGCGATGAGCTAACCATTCATTCAGTCCGTATCTTTTTATTATAGTTTTGATGAATGTAAATTTGGCATATAACCTTCAAGGTCAACGCGAAAGAGAAACGCCGATAACTTGTTGGATTTTCGAAAAGACAAGAAAGACCTCATTAAAGTAACAACTACTCTATCTATTATATGGTCGCTACACCTTCTGGTGTATAACATACATACATAAAAAGAAAAAATATGTACTAACAATTTCTTATTATTTATCAGTATCTACGATTTAACAAATTTTCCACTCTTTGTTTGCCAGACAAATCAAATGGTTTAATGATGGAGAAGACCTTTTAAAATTCTAAAGAAGTACTTGTGATTTTTATTAGCTTTCTAAGAATTTTTAGAAATGGCCTTTTATATTTCTCCGCCGCTGTCATTAAAATCTTTGGATAAATTGTAGTATTGCACTCCTTTCTTTACAGCCCTTTTCTTAAATACATTTTATTGTATTAATAAAAACCATACCATACCATACCAAAACCATTGTACCTATATGTTCAATAATAATTCTAATAATCCTTAATAATCCGGCAAAGTTTTCCGGCAGGGTTGGCTGATGATGTATAATATTGTATTATATTTAAACAAAAGTAAACTTTTGCATTAAAAATTAGTTACAAAAACTTATCTTATTTATTGGATTTTCGAAAGCTGGCAAGATTCTTTGTATTTCGCTGAAAAATAACTATAGATATGGTCACTATTTATAATAAAAGCAAGCAGTACTCGTGATTTTTAATAATGGAAAATGTCAGTAACAGAAACAATTCACTTTTATTCTATTTCTTTATATCGTCTTTTTTGCAAGCCCTTTTTTATTCTTCTTTTTTGATCTACTAATTCCACGTGCATACATATACTTTTTTTATTTATGTATGTATATTTAATCTATAACTCTAGATACGTGCTGTAGAACAATTTCTTGCATTATATACCAAAAAGTTATTGAACTCGTATTAAAAGTTGGTAGTTCTCATGTTTTCTTTAAGTTTTATCTGTCTCGTTTATCATATTTCGTGATTCGAAAATAAATTAAGACAAAATTTTATGAATATTAACATATTTATATCAGGCTGTGCCTTAATAATGGTAATGCCTTAAATTTTATAACGCATGTGAAGAGGAATAATTTTATTTATTTTAACTGAAATTTTATTCTTTGCATTAAACACGATTGCACTCTAACACGGTTCGAGCATTGGGAAAGTCCCTCAAAGTTTTGCTCCAACACGGTTGGAGCATTGGATAAATTTAAGTATATATACAAACGATTAGGATTAGATCTTAATAATAGTGATGATGATCTATTGTACTAACATAAAGACATAAGTAATATTTCACTCACCCTAGAAGTGAATGAGAAGAGAGAAAGTACTTTATATTTTTATAAGTTCAGGAAGCCTACACTGCATTGAAACTTATAATCAGTTAAAATTTCAGTTTAAATACTGTTTTTAGGAAACCTGCTCCACGTGTTAATTGAGCTTTATATTATAATTACTGTAATAAGATCTTAAACTATCGAAGACTTGAACCACTCAAAGATTTTAACCAATCAGAGAAGTTGTGTACTCAAAGATTCGAACCACTCAAAACAAAATGGATTATCGATAACAAAGAGTTCAAAAGTTCTTTTTTTTTAAGAAGTTTTTTTAATAAAAAAAATTTAAGATTGGCAGAAATTACATCAGCCATAGGTCCCCAAGTCTAAATAATTAAATTTTATTCAATTGATGAGAAGAAAGAGTGTTGCCAAATCTGTGTATATTTTCAGTTTATTTTTCATTAAAGCGTATATTTTTTTTAAAAAAATAATCGTAAACTGTTAAAATACTCATAAATAATTTGAGTTTGTTTAAAAATTACTTAAATTACTCTTACTATATATCTATTGCGGTTGCTTAAAAATTACTAAAATCTTAAATACTTTCTCTATGCACTATGATGCAAGACTTAGCCGTCGTTAATCGTTAAAGTTTTATTATGTTGTGAAAAAGACTGTTAAAATAATTGTAAATGCAAAGGTTAAATAATTGCAGTTTGAGTAACGATTAAGTCATGACTTGAGTTTTTTAAGACATGCACAATAACTGTACACTGAACCAAATAAAGTATGTAATATATTTGAAAAATTTCATAAATGCTTCGAATAGTGAATAGTAGTTCTTTACCCGCAGCGCTACAGTAGGAAAAAATTAATCGGAATTATAAAAAAAACAAAAAATTTTTAAGAAAAAAGCTCTATGTCATACAATAAAAGAAGATACAAGTAATTAAAAAAAGTGAATATATTTTTGGTAAAATCTTTCGTTTATGCCTTTCTTGGCAAATGTTATGAAATTTTTACAGAAATTAAATGAAAATGTTATGAAATTTCATGAAAAACGGATTTTATGGTATTTACGTAATGTTTCATGTAGCCAACACATGGTCGCGAAATTAAGAGGAAAATTTATAAATACATGGATTAAATTACAAAGATATTTTTAAAAGGAAGTTGTATGAAACTTTATGTACTTTTATGGTTCAGTTATGTACCTACATTTTGTCTACAATTTTTGGCCGGAAGTGTTAAGATATTTCTGTCAGCAAAAATTTAATAAACCTTTACTAAATTATACAATGATCTGTTAATTGTATAACATGATTAGAAAATGTTTTAAAGTCTTATTACATTTGGAATTTATAGAACAGCAAATTTTAAAATTTAATTCCAAGTTTTATTATATTTTATTTCTATGTAATCTAACAAGTTTTTTTACACATGACTTTTTCTTAAAGATTTATATATTTATATGTACATATATATATATATATATATATTTTTTATAGGGTTCTATTGAGGAATGGCTACAGCTGCTGCGTTTAGAAGAGTATATACAACCGCTGCTTGATCAGAATTATAAAACAGTTCGTGATGTGACGCAAGTTACTTGGGAAGATCTTGAAGATATCGGAATTGTTAAATTGGGACATCAAAAGAAAATATTGCTTGCCATAAAACGTGTCAAAGATATTATCAGTGGAAAATGGAATCCCGGTGGACCGAATGCTTATCAACAACAAGTGAGTAAATTTATAGTAAAGCAATGTTAAATAAAGCAAAGGTTAACTAAGCAATGTTAATTGAAGCAATGTTAAATAAAGCAATGGTTAAATAAAGCAATGGTTAAATTAAGCAATGGTTAAATAAAGCAATTGTTAATTAAAGCATTGTTAAATAAGTTAATGTAAGGAAGATCATGTTAAGGGAGACCATGTAAAGTGAGGAGACGCTGTTAATTAACACAATTTTAAACACCACAAAATGAAGGAATTTAAGCAAGGAATACAGTTAAATTATGCCATGTTAGGGCAGAGAATGTAGAGTACCAGGCAATGTTAAGTCAATGTCAATAGAAGCAATATTTACATAGGTATTCTGAGAGTCACTAACTATTGAAATCGTAAAACAAGACGAGACGATTCAAGAGACGATTTCAATAGTTAGTGACCCTCAGAATACCTCTGTTAGTCAATTTAGAGAGAGGCAATGTTAAGAAAGGTAGCGTTAAACAAGACCATGTTAAATAAGACAGACTAAGTAGACTAAAGCAATGTTAAGTGAAGCATATTTACGGAGTCACTGTAAACCAAGCAATGCAGAGAAGATATTCAACGATATGAAAAAAAAGGAAATGATATATTGCAGAATTATTTATTTTCCTTTGTTGTTACAATGCTTAGATTTTTAATTTTTTTTTTTGAATTTTTTTTTTTATAAATTTATTACGCAGAAAGGTTTTATAGAATTTTGAATTTTTTTATTTTTTTTTTATAAATTTATAACGCAGAAATGTTTTATAGAATTTATTTGCTCTTCTTTTTCTTTTCATCTTATTAATTTCTTTTCTGTTTTTATTTATTTTTACATGCGTTTCGTTTGAACATTGTTTTTTGCTAAATAAATTTGCTTACAAAACAACAACAACCACAAAACCACAAAAAAGGAGTATCGTAAAACCTGGCAGAACACTATACAAATACCGACAACACCAACTTATTTACCCACGACACGTGTCTCTTGGGACGATTCGAAGAGTTATGGCTCTTCTTCCAATGCGGATGCAGCCTACTATTGTACCGGCAGCAATCATGAATGTTGTAATGGTAACGATGTGGTATTAATCAAGGTAAGCTTGCAAGGTATTTCTCATAGAAACGAAGAAAACACAATAAAGTTATAATAAATGGAAAACAAAGAATTGAAGCAAATAGAAGGGAAGAGAAGAACAGTTGTCACTCATCAGGAGCAGCTTGGAGTTCGATAAAATCTTTAGGACTTTCGTCTTTAATGAATGTTAATTTGTTTTTTATTTTTATTGTAATTAATTTTTATATCGTCAATTACGTTTCTTATAACTTAATTAATACATTAAATTAATTGAATGAATGGACAAAAGTGTATACATTTTTAATAATTTTTATTATCCGCATTTATTATATTATTAGTATTCATACTTATTATATATTATATATCTTACAAATATATTCGTAAGACTAATATCGACAAATTGTTGAACAATCTTTGATAAATAATTAATTTAGCTGCCATTTAATCTTGCATTCTTCAGGTTCGTCAGCCACGTGGCAAGAGCTTGGAATCGCTCGAGGATATACACGACAACAGCACACGCAGCCATTTGACATTCAGTCACTATACAACGACTGATTATGGTCATTTCGGTCATCCAGCTCAGCTACAGCAACAGCAACATCAGCAACAACTACACCAGCAACAGATTTTACATCAGCAGCAACAACAACAGCAACAGCAGCAGCAGCAACAACAACAAGGTGTCCTGATGGGAAATCGTATAATCAATAATGCTTCGGGCAATATGGTAAAAACTATTGTTAAACACTTCATGCTAAATGTATTATCAACAATTGTATTATCAAACAATTTCAAAAAGCCGGCATAATTCTTGGTGTAAATTTTGTTTAAATAATTGTGAAATATTGTTTTTTTCCACGCTCCTTCATTGCTTTCTCGGTTTTCTAGACTTGGCGTCGTTCCTATGATGATGGTGACATCACGCCGACCAATGATGCCCAACGCGATTTAATGTACGAAGAAGGTGGCGGCACTTTACCGCGCCAGCAGCGCAACATCTTGCAACGCGCCGTACTTAACAGTATGCCGCCTCTAGAGCATCATCATTACATGAATGCGGCAGCGGCTGCTGCTGAGTATGTCTGTCAGGCCGGCGGTGGTGGCAGCGGTGGCGCTTTAGTAGCCGGTGTGGCCGATAGTTCCAGTTTAAATGCGGTAAGTTCGAGGAAAAAGAAGCTTACGCAATAAAAGTGCTAACTTCTTGAAACGTCGTTCACCTCATTTCTCCATACATCCATCTATTTCTTTCAATACAAATATTTATGCCCTCTTCTCAGGCCTACTTGGCCGGTAGCCCGATGTCCAATAAGAAGATAGCGCCCGAACCACCACGCCGCCACTGTAGTATACGAAATTCGCGCACTCTCTGTGCGGACGCTGCACAAATGCAACAACATCAAATACAGCAGCATCTCCAACAACAACAACAAGCGCACAATGTTGCTTTACATGCTGGTGCACAGAATTTATACTACGCTGGTGCGACATCCATGGCTGGTGGTCCAGTTGTGGGCGGCGGCGGCGTGCATGGTATGCATCATTCAGGAGCGAACGCTGCATCACAATACATTCCAGCAGCTGGTTTGCAGCAACAAATGCAACAACAACAACCAATTTATGCAAACTACGCCACAATACAACAAACCACAGCCGAGATACACTGTGAGAAATTCCATGACAATAAGGTACGCGAGTATATTCCCTGCTAATAGAATAATGACATTCTATAATCGTTGTTTTTGCTTTGATTTCTTCTTCTTGTAGTCAAATTCCAGCATCGATTCCATCGATACCATTCCATTTGCCAACGAGAACACTGGCACCATCAAACAGCGTCTTCTTAATCGTCAGGATTTAATGCCACTATCATCATCATCGGCTGCCTGCAGCAATCAGCAGCAGCAGCAGCAACAACAACAAGCCTCCCACTTGCTGTCCTCTTCATCATCATCATCATCGTCTTCAACAACCACCATCGCTGCTAATCACGCACACTCCTTTCATTCCTTGAAATCTTCATCATCGCTGCACGATGCTTCACTTATACGAAGCGACAGTATTGGTAGCACCACCAGCGTGGGCAGTTGCGGCAGCAGCGGTGTGCTGCTCTTGCGCTCACCCACTCTTCAGTACCCAACGTCAGCAGCAGCGGCGACGGCGGCAGCTTCAAATGCAACGATGGCTGGTGGCGCTGATGCGAATCCATGTTCCTCTATAGTTGGTGGTGGCGGCGGCAGCGGCAGCGGCGGCGCAATCATAACAACCACAGCTGATCTTCATACACCCGCTTGCTGTGCAGATGGAGCAGATGAGTCGTCTCTCGCGTCCTGCGCTGCTGCTGCCGCGAGTGATACAGCGGGCTCTATTGCTGCTGCAGCCGCTGCTGTTCCTGCTTCCGGCAAAACGGTTTCTGTTAATGTGCTCAACGACATTGGCAACATGTTGGCCAATCTTACTGACGAGCTGGATGCCATGTTGGAGGAGGAGAAACGTGCGGGGCTGAATATAGACAGTGAATAAATGAATCTGCTTCATTTGGCAGGCAATATCAGCGTGCATACATCTCCCTCCTCTCTTTGCCGGCAATATTTTGAAATATTTTCATGGCTCTTTTTATTCATTTAAGTATTTGAGACAAAATTTTTAATTATAAGATAAAAAGCTCTGTTCAGTAAAAGTAAAATTTATTTAACTTTAATCAAATGAGTTTGAGGAAGTTTGAAATTTACATAATTTTTCCTAAAACTCTTTCGAAGTAATCTGCAAATTTTTTTAGAATATTATTAGTGTTTACTGCTTTTAATTTTTATGTAATAACAACAATTACTTTTAGTAAGCCAGAATTTAATATACATAATTTTCTACACTTGTTAATTCTACATTTATGTTAGTATAATTTTTTACAAAATGCTTGAAAAGTTTAAGAAATGCCAACCAACCAATCGTACACCATTTTTTTTTACAACATGCTATTGCAAATATTTTTTATATTTTAAGCAATTATTTAAACAGAAAACAATATGTATTTTATTGTGTAAATGTTTTTATATTTTACGATTTAACCCAGTATATTTTTTTTAACTTGCTTTGCTGCGCTTATTTAACATTCCGAATGAGTAGATTCATTCTGATTTTATACTTTAAAGCCTTTATACTTGTGTCGCCCGTTTTTTACGCTTTAAAACGTTTGTCTCTTTCTGGACTGCTATTTACTGCCTCTTTGTGAAGTTCTCGCGATGGACGTGAACCAACGACAACCCATCTCCATTTCGATTTAACTCATTTTCACTATTACTAATAATAGTATTGATAGCGTGATAATTTCTTGATTCCATTAACAATTTTTTAATGCAATAATAATAATTTGGCAGATAGATAATAAACGGATTTTTGTGAATTATAATTTTAATTATTATTTATAACAATTTTTGTTCTGCGTTACTGTTCAGTTAGTTCAAATCTATTTAATCAACGCAAATGGCATTTGAGAAATTATACGAAATCGGCAAAGCGGCATCGTCGACAGTATCAACAACAACAACAAACAACCATTCGAAGTATTGAAGAGTACATACATACATATAGTAAATATATCTTTCTCACTCACACTCTCGTTCTCTCTATTAAATCATTAATAATCTGATATAGGCGGGTAAATTTATATACAATATTATATACATAATTATAATAGATTTATATAATGAATTTAAATATAGGTATATACGGTTATATAATGTAATAAATTATATATAGTACATGCATATATTTTTTCAGTTTTCTTATTCCTCAAAAAGATATTTTATCAATTACAAAATAAAAAGTTGTATTGTATTTTTCTTAAATACACAACAAAAAACAACAAAACCTACTTAAACATATTTAAGACGAATGTTAAATTATATAAAAATTTACATTTCATTGAATTTTGTAAAATTTTTCGAATATTTTGTAAAAGCTAAAATCAAAAAGATTTTTTTATAAGTGTTATAATTAAATAAATTTATATATTTAAAGCAATTATATATCGTATATATATTAAAATAATATATATATACTTACAATATATACATATATACAATTATCGTACATTGTCTTTACTTTTTACTTTACTTTAAACTCACTAAATACAAAAACTCATTATTATATTTGTGTCTTCTGGTTTATTTTTAATTTAAACATGATTTAATAAAACGAAAATTAGGAATAACCCAAAAAAAACTCATTAATTTTGTCATGAAAAAATTAAAATTATTTACACTTTAAAACAACACACACACACACACACACTAAATATAAAATTAAAATTAATAAAATTAATTATAATAAAATATAATTCATATATAACTAGCATTATAAATCCATGACTAATAATAATAATATTGCAATTCAAATAATTTCTACAAACCTGACAGCAACATTACAAAAAAAAAAAAAAAAAAAGAAGAAGAAGAGTATGTATCGTATGTTAAAACACCAGAAAATCAAAACAACCGGAACGGACTATCCTACTAAAGACAGCAAAAATAAGAAAAAAAAAACCGAAAAACAAAATCACAAACAAGAAAACAAGGATTTAGAAATAATAAAAAAAATTAAAAATATGTGTTTTATTTAAAAATGCTTCCAAGTTCAAAATATGTACTCAGACGGAAACAAGTCAAGTCGCGCACTCTAGGAGTCGTGCCATTCAGCATTTTTGCAAAGTCTGACAAACGTCTTGAAGTCTCTGAACGCTCTGATAATAATAATGGTATAATTCCATAATTCGTGACTTTTTTTGGGATTTTCATTTTTTTATTTAGCCCCACATTTCGGCTTCAAACAGTAGCAAAAATATAAAAGAAATTACTTCCAGAAGAAGCCAAGTTATGTTAATGGATATACTGGCTAATAAGCATACTTCAACGTTCCTCGTCGTCGACGTCCTTCGTACATCGAGAGGATACGAATTCCTCCACTTTGCAGCTCTATATTTCTTCTACGGAAACCACTTGGGGGCGTCGTGCTGATTATAGTTCTGTTTTCTGGTAATAATTTAAAGAAACTTACAACAAAAGTCATTATCATCTAACCCTGGCGGAAAACTAAATCAATTTCCAGAAACCACAGTTTCCTATGAAAGAAAATATTTCGCCCCATATCAATTAATAATACGATACTCTAAATATTGTAAATATGTACCTATTTTATTTATTATTCCAAAGACCTTTAAGGCATTATTGGTTAACGAGTATATATAATATTCTCTTCTTAATTTTCCGGTATCCAAAGTTTTTAAAATATATACTCTTACACTCGTCAGGCTGTAAATACATTGCAATTGTATTCAACACACCGATAAAAATATGCTTAACTTGAAAATTCTATGGAGGAAATACAAATTAACGTAATAACACGAAAATAAAAATACTTTCAATATTTTAAAAAGACAAATAAAAGAGAATATTACTAGCAGGTATGATGTACAATATATTACAGCAGCAACTTAATTATATATGTATATTATACTCTTATATAATTATTATATATCATTAATACTTATTGCTTAATGGTCGCCGTTACATTTCGACAACTGGAAAAGCTAAATTTCTTCTTATTTCTTTCTGTGCCGCCTGCGCGTTATGAAAACTTTGCACAGATTTTCGGAAACCTTCTCAATGCGATATTGACTATTACCCAACGAGACACATTTCGTTTCCAGACTATTGTTATGAGCTGAATTGCTAGAGTGATTCAAGGTAGTGGGAGTGGCGGAGAGTGAGCTCTGTCCAGCAAGCGAAGGAGATAAATTCGAAAGACTTGCATCGATTATTGATGATGATGGTGATGATGCATTGTTGTTGGTAAAATTACTACCAGGACTAACACCAATTACAAAGGCTGAAGTGTCTGAAGCGGATAGTTTTGAAGGTGATTGCGCTGGTGAGAAGTCAAGATTTTGTATTGCCTGCGGAGGATGTGGCTCCACATGCGGTGGCGATTGAAACATTGACTGCAGGCGTGAATCAATATCGCGGTATTGTTTGTCTTGTTGCGGTGCATTGAAGACTGGTAACACCAAATTCGAGTTTACGCAACTCGATTCACAATGGAAAATTTGATGATCGGGTGTGGGCGGTGCAATAACTTGAGTACTAGTTTTTATGGCTGTTGTTGGCTTTATTTGTTGTTGCTCTTGTGATGGTAGTGGTGGTGGTGGTGGTGATGGTGGTGGTGGTGGTGGTGGTGGTGATGGTGGTGATGGTGGTGGTACCATTAAAGCTGTACACTTTACATCGTCCTCTATAATATATTGAGGCGCTGCTTCGTTTGAATTGTTTTTTGGCTGATGAGAAGTCAAGTCTGCAGCCGGCTTGAATGGGCTCGCAGCAGCTTCGCGGGATTGATTAGTTTCCATATCTGTAGAGTTTTCCATAGCCTGCGAGGTAGAGCTATCGTTCAACGCTGCCATTTCGTCATTACTAGTCGAACTATCCAGAATTCTTAGAGATGTTCGGCCATTTGTTTTCCTTCGTTTCGGATTTGAATCAAATTTTATAGTTACTGGCTTGAGCTTGCGGCCTCTAGAAGAGGATTTCGGCCGTACGGATACATTTGCTTTGTCGTAGTCATCTGCAACTTCATTTGCAGGATCGTCTTCTAAGTTCATCTTAGCTTCATGGCCATTACCATCGTCCTCTTCGAAGTGTACTTTCCTCATGCATTTTGCAGTGATATTCGTCGTTTCATTGACGACTGCTTCAGATACTGATGGAGATTTTCTCTTTTTCCTTGGTTTTTTCTCGCCTGCTGGTGTTTCCGAGCGCTCTGCGTCTGACACCTGCAGCACTTCCTTGGCACATAAAGTAGTATCCGTTTGTTCCTTTTTTTTCTTAGTGTAACTTCGTTTAGGTCTACCCCTTTTCTCTGAGCTTTCGTTATTATTTCTGGCGCTGATTTTTTCACTCTTTCTTTTTGTTGTTTTTAACTCATTGGTGACAGCCTCTTTTGGTGATTTTAGAATTCCGCGTACTTTTTGATCTTTAGCACCATCGTCGAACATTTGTTTGTTAGTTACGTTTTTCATCTCTTCATTATCGTGTAAAGTAATTTCCTCATTTCCTTTGCTTTTATGCTCTTCGGGTGAAAGTGCAAACTGCTGTTGGCACTCGGAAACCCAAATGTTGTCCTTAGGACCGGAATTAGCAACTTGAAGTGCGCCGGCCTTATTTTGATTTTCATTCTCTTCTGGCAGAGCGCTTAGCGGCTGAGCTTCTTTAATTTGCTCTAAATCCCTTGAACTTCCTGAAATATTGCCTTCTTCCATTCTGTTGTTATTGGAATTTGAAAGTAGCTTCCGTTCTTCTTGGAAATTTTTAGAATCGGTAGCTTTTAAACTCTCCGCACTATTCTTTTCCTCTAAGTTGGAGCTTGCTTGCTTTCGTTCCGCATTATCGGAATCTTCAGCCGTTACATATTGCCGGAAATTATCGAGATCTGTAAACGGCAAAACCTCATCTTGTGAAAACGTATACAAATCACCTCCGGCGGCGTTCTCTTCATTTTGTAGTAAGTCCTTGAAGCTTTCGTCAACAGAATGCGGTTTCTGGTCTTTGTTAGCAGGCTCCAATTTAGTCACTTTCTTATCGTTTTCTCTTTCCAGTTTGGTTTCCTCCAACAACTCTGAATGCTGCTTATTTTCGGCCTTATTTGAATAGTGCGAATCTTTGGCTCTTTTTCCGTTTCCAACATTTATTCCCTCTTTCTTAGTTTGGCTCTTTGATTTCTTGTCCTTGGTTTTCTTATTCTCGGTTGTACCAACTAATTCAACTGGCAGAGCTCTTTCCTTCGAGATATCTGCTTTGTGCTGATGTGGTAAAATTTCATCACCTTTATCATATACGATTTCTTGTGATCGTTTTCGAATTCGTTCAGTTGAGGAATCAGTTTTGTTAACATCTTGTTTGTCTACGGCATCATTTTCCGAACTTTTAATTTGATCATTAGGTTTTGATAGATTGAAATCATCCTTTGATGTGTGTGTTTCCAAATTATCATTAAAATTATTACTTATAATTATGTTATTAATGGATTCGTCTTTTGTTGGTAGGCTGTTAATTTCACTGCTTGTTTCTTTCCGCTCAGTTTTACTGGACCCAAACATATTCCCGTCGTTCCCAGCATCAAATTTATTTCTTTTCTGCTTCATTTTTTCTTCAATGGAAGTGCATACGTGTCGTTTTTCATTTGTACTCTCATTGTTTATAGATTTTTCAAGAATTATAATACCTTCAGCATTTTTATGTCGCTTAGAGCAATCGCTTCTGGTTTCTTCTTGTTTGGGAAGATCGTATTCCATTAAAGTTTTCATCACACTTTCTTGCTCCAGAGAAAGTAAATCAAGTTTGTTTTTATCAGAAGAATGCTTCGTGCTACTGACGACATTCCCAGTATTTTCCTCTAAGTTTTTCTTTTGTTGTTCGTTAACATTTTGAAGAAACTCAGTTAGCTCGAAGGGAGTCGTCTCTTTTCTTTCCTTACCGTTTGTGGCAGAAAATGGATTAAATTTCGTTGAAATCTCTGTAGCAGGAGTCATCAAATTCCGGTTTTTCTCTTTTTTATTGGTTTCATTGTCAATGGATTTATCATTATCATGCACAAAAAGTTGACAATTTTCTAAAATGTTAGAAGCAGAAGCAGTATCGTTAACATTCGTTGGTGACAAACGGATTGATTGATCCTTTTTAATGGTATCCTGAAAGATACATTCGACCAGCTCTCCATGAGCTGATGTAATAACATTGTCTGGCGGTGATCTATTTTCATTTAAAAGATTTTGTTCGGCGAAATTTAAAACCGAATCTTTAATCTCTTTGTTTTCATGTATACTATTATGGTCAATCCAAGCCGCAGTAGTCTGCTCCATCAATTCTTTTTCCACCATTGCCTTCAAATCTCGCAATTTATTATTAATGTTTAGCTCTTCCTCCTCCAGCTCTCCCTCCTCCAGCTCCAGCCCCTTCTCCTCTACCGGAATAACACTTAAGCTCTGTGAATCCTTTAGAATATTATTCTTCTCGATTGATTCAACCTGGTGCATTTCTTGAGTTACTTTTGGAACTACTTTCATTTCCTCTGTTGCGTTAGAGTTTTGTTTATCACTCTTGACAATTTCCACGTTTTCTGTCCGTGTTTGTTTTATTGGCAACACTGGAGGCAAACGTATATCTTCGATTATCTCTATATGTTTCTTAGCTTTATGTCGTGGCTCCTCACAAACTCTTGTAATTGTTGCCTCAGTTGTCGTTTGAGCTTGAATGGTTGCCGACTCGATATTTTCGAACACAATATCATCATCATCATCATCTGTATTTACGGGCGTTGTATCATCATTGATTTCAATGATAATATTGTCGTCCTCAACACTATCCGCGAAGTTTCCTCTGCTTACTGCCGCCTTCTTTTCTACACCAATATCTAAGCCCGGAATAATGTTTACGTTTGTTAATACGTTGTTTTCAAAATATCTTTTGTCTTTATCGACGTCTTGAGTTTCAATTCTCACGAAATAACTTTCAACTTCGGCTTTTGATCTTGCAGAGGCTTCCTTTTGCCCTTTCCTTTCATTCTTTTTCTGCTGCTGATTCTTCTTGTGTATCTCGCTAGCATCTTTATATTTATCCACTTCGTTAACATCACTAAAGGCATCCGGTGAGGTAGAAAGATTTTTACTCTCATCGGTTATATCGCTAAAAGCAGCCGGTGAGGTCGATAGAGCATCTTTATATTTATCCACTTCGGTTATTTCACTGAAAGCACCCGGTGAGGTAGACGGAGAATCAGTATTGGCATTTAACTTCTGCAGTACTTTCATTGAGACTGAGCGATTTTCACTTTTTTGACAGGATGGCGAGCACTTAGTGGATATTTCCGGTGAGCCTTTTGCTTCCATTCCAGGAGTTACAGTATTCTCTGTTGATCCCTTTTCTGAATGTATATTGTTTGCTTCAATATTCATGGATTTATTTGAGTCTGAAGATAATGTGACAGCAGAAATGTTGCTGCTGGAGGGCGATATTGTAGTGGCTTTATGTGAGGGAGTTTTCAATATAGCGATTGATTTTATGGTACTTTTTCCAGTTTCTTCTAGACCAGATTCATGCTTTTTGGTCTTAACTTCTAAAAGAACTTGCGATTTCTTCTTTATAACTTCATCTTTTCCAGGATTATCCACCATCATAGACTTCAATTTTGCATGACTATTAACAGAGCTTCTTTCGAAAGCGTTATGTAATACCTTCGCATCTTCCCTGAAACAAGAAAAAATAAATGATTATTATTGTGCGCGACAAACTTTTTAGGTATTGTTGAGTGGTTTTTTGGGAATAATCTAACCTTTCCATTTCATTGCGCTTATAGTGTTCGAAATCTTGTACTTTGGCGTGTACTAAAAGCTCTTCATGTCGTTGGTGTTCGTCACGACTAATGTAATCCTTTCTTTTGTCATGGCGGCTGTTTGGAAACCTTTCACGACTTTTTTCGTATCGATAATGATAACGTTCCGTTTCCCGGCGACTGTGGCTATGACGATAATATGCACTACTCTCCTCCACATCATTCTTCCATCCATGCTTATCGTAATCGCTGATATAGCGATTACTTCTGAAATTTTTATGATCTTTATGGCTCTCAGAACTTTTAGCTCTGGAACGGTTTTCTTCACTTTCATGATCTATAGCGCTGTTTCGCCTAAGTCCATCATAGTGATGATTGCTTCCTTCTTCATAACTGATATCTCGCCTCCTAAATTTCTCTTCACTTTGAAGCCAATTGTCTTCGAAGCGCGCCTTTGTTTTCGGTGACGATTCTTCAGAGTTTTGTACTGTATAATAAATTTTTCTCTGTTTGGTCTTTCCAATATCATCATCACCATTACCATCAACAGATGAACGTTGACGTTTATGGCAAATTATTAATTTCTCTGATCTTTCTAAAGAGCGGGGCTTCTCCACAGCAGCTGTTGCGGTTGATGGCGTTTCATTTAAATCATCAACACCAATGGAATTATACTCTAATCGAGTTTCATTCTGCTTTGGAACGCGCGTTGAGTGACGGTCCTTGTATCGTTGAGTAGCCTGTTCCGGCAATACCGGAAAATCTTCAGTAATTTCAGTGTCTTTTGATACTGTGGACGTGGACCACTTGAAAGGATTTTTTCCATATCTGTGTTGATACACCCGTTGATCTGCACTCGTTACTGCATTATTACGACGGAAGCAGATTTCATCTTTTCTGCAGAGGAAATATTTTTTTAACAAGACTATAAAGAAAGTGCAAGGAGAATTTAACTTACTCCCTTTGTAGATCTGCTATTTTCACATCTTTTCGTTTGATCTCCGTTCTGGCGGTATCAAGCAGGATTTGGAAATTCATCTCCATGGTACGCAGTTGTTTACGCATTGCTTTCTCCTCTAATTTCATTTTTTCGATGATTTCCACCGACTCTTTATATTTGGTCTCTAAAGCCACCAACTCAGCAGATTTCTAGTAAAACGCATAGGTATTAAAATGTATACCTTAGATACGTTCATATTTCGGTTACCTTTTCCTCATTCTCCTGGAATTCATCTAAGTCATCATAAATATCTAAGGAATCAATATCCATTGTGCCTTTTCCAATAAATTTAACTGCGAATTTACTACAGTATTTAAAAATATCTTCGAACTGTGCAAATCAGTTCGTGTGTTGTTTTGACATATTTTACGATAGTTTTGATGAGTATTCAGGTTCGAAATGTCAAAAGTATGTACACTACGAAAGAAAACTGGAGAGCTCGTAACTGAACTTCATGGTATGTAACACGGTAACGGCTACTGAAAAAGGTCTGAATTGATATTTATTGAATAAAAATCTTCCAAAGGCTGGTCTAAGAATGACAAAATATTGCGGATGGAAATAGTAAATTTTTATTTATTTAGAAAACAAAAATTCATTACGGAGCGCTAGTATAGAAAGCTGTTTTATCTACCAACAACTTTAAAGTGCATTTTTCCGCGCCGTAGACCAGATTTAAAGCTGAAATTTATTGGCGGGTTTAACGTATTGGAGAAAGTCATAATCCAAATATGTATTGGATAATCCAGTATATATTTTAATATACATATATGTATGTGCACAATTACACACAGTTAAAGGGTATAATACAAATTATGATAGAAGTTTTATAAATACTTTGCATAAAATTTTGTTTAATTCCAGGACATTGTACAAATTATAACATGTATTGTTACATATGTACATATATCCTTAAAATTATTAAGACAGTAAACTCGAGCTGCTATTACCCATAAACTCTTAACTAAAGATATTTCAAAATCCAATCATGTCAAACGTTTCATTTCTATTTTATTGAAATTCTAGAATGCGAAAGTATTGATCCGAAACATTTCTTTCGAATAAAAAATCGTATTTTTTCCATCACAAAATTGGAAATCTTATTTTGAATTTAGTTTTAATCGCCATTTTCTGTAGAATTTAAAACTGAAAGACTTATTTCTCGATATCCCCACAAATGCATTGCTCTACCACATTGATTCTGGATTTCAGAGATGTTTCCAATCGGCAGCTTTGGTCGCCATTTGGGTTTGGATGCCAGCATTGAAACTCCAAAGTTCCTCGCGTCGCTTACGATATCGGTTTCAGAATGTGCTTCAATATTTAACTGCGCTTCACTGCTGAGTGGCAGATCGAAGAAATGGAAGACTTCATGCGCCTTTGCGTGGAAATCAACTGCTAATTCTTCAAAACGTAAAACAAAAAACCGATCCGGATACATCTGCTGAAGCTGTTGCGCTGCGGAATGATCCTCAACTAATTCTTGGCATAAATGCTTGGGATCTGTATCTGGCGCTGGCAACCATGCACGCCTACTACGTGAATGAATTATAGCGCGTGGATCTCGTATCATAAATAGAATTTTTACATTAAGATTGGGGTCCGCTAGTAGGTCCGTGGCCAGCACTAGGCGTAAACGTACCAATTTCATAATATGGACCGGAAACGATTTACAGAATGATTGTAGGAGTTTTGCATTTTGAAGGTTTGTATAGTCTTGGAACCAGATTTTTCTCAATTGCTTATTTGCCTTGAATATGGATTCCGAGCAATTGTTAGCTTTAACTTGCAATAAATACCGTTTAAGCGCTGTGTAACGACAATGCAGTAACTTTTTAATGACATCGATATACTCTTTCGCTTCCACGACATTTTCCCCGCTTATTGTTCGCATTCCGAGTTGTTGTAAGGGCTCGAAGTGATAATAACTGGCCGGCAATGTAGTCAATATTTCCCCCAGAAGGTGGGCACCTGTTGACCACGTACTCATGATGATGCAACGTTTCGGCAGTCCAGCTAATTTCGGCAAGAAGGACGACATTTCCCTAATTAATGTTCGATTTCTTGTATAAATTAAACGCAAGAACTCTTCAGATTGATTGCGTTGTTCTTGAAATAAATCCAGGAGAGTGTCGGCGGAAAAATATTGTTCTGTCACGCTGTAATCGGAACTTTTGTCCAGCAGTCGCCGATATAGCTCCATATTTACCAAAAAGATGATGAAGAAAATACCAAAAGCGAAGTAACGATATCGTAACCGTGCCATACTTAATTCGAATCAGTCCCTTTTTCTGCCTCTAAAAATGTCCACATTTGTTTGACATTAGCAGTCAGTAAATAAATTCAAATTTATTTGAAGTTGAGTTTAAAAGCTTGAGTTATTCAAAAGCTTTTAAAAAAGCTTTGTTAGTGTGTGAACTATTGGCGCATTCCAGGCATACCAATCAGTCACAGCTGTTAAACAAGTAAGCGCTACCAAAGAATATACAATGTACTAATATACATATTATCAGGGGTATTCTGAGAGTCACTAACTATTGAATCGTCTCGAAATTGCATTGCAAACAACAACAAACAGACGATTTTTGTTGTTGTTTTCAATGCAATTTCGAGACGATTTAATAGTTAGTGACTCTCAGAACACCCCTGTATATTTTTTTATACTGTGTATTCCTTGGCGCTACGTTCACTGGGATGAAATGATCCCTAATAGGTTTTCTGTTTTGAAAATCTTGCTTGTTTACATAAAAGGAAGCAAACAACCATTTCAAATGTAAAAATCGTTAACAGAATGACAGAAACTTATTGTTTCACTAATTGTTGTTCTTATTGAGATGAAGTAGCATTAAATTTTTTCGCTCCGTTCGCTACCACAACGTGTTGAGCAGAGAATTTTAGTTCTTAAAAAATATTATTGTATATTAATATATTACCTATTAAATTTATTGATAATATTTACCTAATTTATTAATTTATTGTCTTAACTTTGTAATAATCAAATTTTAATATGTTATGTGTACTACGAGTATATATTATTCGTACAGTTACATTATCTTTAAAATGATACTAGCCGTGTTTCGTTTGTCGCACGTATACACTTACGAAAAATTTTGTATTGGAAAAAAGTGGGTAGCCGCTAAATTAACGCCAGGACAACGAAGCAAAACGCTCATGGCAAACTCACTCTGCGTTGCACGAGTCAGCGTCGAGCAACTAAAAGAAATGTATGTGCAGCTTGTAGCGAAAATCGTTGTGAGCGAGTTTCCACGAGCGTCACGATTGATTCGACAAGCGTTTTTAAGAGCGTCAAAAATATGTATGAAATAGTTCGAAGCAATCGCGCCACATGCCGTGGTACGTAAAACGCTCTGAGCGTCTTCGAACAAAAGAAATCATTTTGTTCTCTTCGCTGACGCTCAGGGCGTATAATGAGAATCTAGACGTCCATTTGAAGTTCGTGGCCTTGTTTTTCACGTTTATAAAAGACGCTTGTAGCGGTTAAACGCTTAAAGCGGACCGATTTTTTCGTGGCCCAATCATAAGCGGCATAGCTATCGACGCTTATCCAATAAAAGGGGATAAAATACAGTGCGGCCAAATCACAATACAGCATTTGTATTGAATTTGAATATAAATTCTGACAGATTTGAATAACTGCAAGATTTTCAATACAAGAACGAAGGATTATTATCACTTCTGCTTTGTTTTTTTCGTTGGATCCAAATTTTTGCATTTTCAGTAGACTAACGAAGTGATCGAGTGAGTGAGATGAAAGCGATTTTGAAGCATTTTTCCTTTGATGAAGAACCGTTATCGTTCGCTGCTCAACGACAGGGTCGAAGCCATCGTTTCTAATCACTTTCGCAGTTTAGAAATCGCTTTTTAGGACCGAGGTGATAAAAAACACTTTTTTCGCTTTTAATCACTTCGTCTATTGAAAATCTCAAAATAAATGTTTTGTAGCGAGGATGCTGGTTTTATTTGTCACTGCCATAATAAGAGTATACCCGCGACAAAAGGAACACGACTGTTATACACATATTAATGTGGTTTACATTTTACGCGTTACATGTACGGTAATAATGGAAATATTACCGTTTTCAAAAAGTTTTTTGTTTCTTTTTTTTTAGAAGAATGTATTATTCCAACACACATAATTAGTAAGAAACATTAAAAAAAATTAAATTAATATTTAATAACGCCAACAATTATAACAACAAATGTACAATACAATACACTTTTCAACATAATTATATAACTATCTAAAATGATTTTATGTAAGACTATTTTTTATGCTATTCCTGTTTTTCTTTGCCAAGTAAGAAATTATGAACAGCTGGTATACGATATAATGGTACCGACAACACCGCACCAATGCATGCGCCTAGCCAATAGACGATGATGTGCTCCAAATTGGTATGCCCGCGACAGCCCCATTTCAGTGCGGTAGCCAGCACTGGATTAAAGTAGCCGCCCGAGAAGTTGAAAGCTGAAATCATAACGTAATTGAAAGCGTAAACTGATATTTTATTGCCTTTTCAGTAACATTAATTAGCTCTGCAAGATGTTTTTTTTTTTTTGCAATATAATTTTATGAATCTCATACCTGCCACAACTAAACTTGTACCGATGAAGGAATCGATGATGCTGCCAAATTTTGGAGCCTTTTCACTAAGTGTCCTGGAAGCTAGGCGGCACAATAATGTTGCAAATCCCTCAATCGTAGCACCTAAATAGGGACTGACCTGATTGAGGAGAAAAGGTAAGGAAGTACATACATATTAAGTTAAGTATGAACTTTAAAGGCCACAATCAATAGTAAATAAGAAAGGTTGTATTGTAGTATCTCTGACTTTAAGCAGCATTAAAGCATATTCAATAATGTGGGCAATACCAATCGTATACCATTTTTGAAGAATCTTCTCTTGTCCGTTAAATAAAATCTTATCTTTTTATTACCTGTAAATCGGCACTACATTCTTCGAAAGCTCGTCCTTTGTGCGTTTCAGCGAATTCAAACCACCAAAAAACTTGAACAATACGATAAACACAGCAGCCACCCATTAACTCTGCCCAGGTACGTAGAGCTACTTCTCTTAAGCCGATCTTTCCCTCGAGAAGGTCCTCCATGTGCGTGTAAGGACAGGCAGATGCATCGCCCCAGACTTTGCCCCACCAAACGGTGAGCATAAAAAGAAATACTGCATAGGCCGCAACGCCAAAATTATCAGCAACTAATTTTAGGAAAAGAAAATGTAGAAAATAAGAAATTAAAAAAGATTTAAAAAAGGCACGTGATATACATACATTGATTATTTTTAACAAATCTATATTAGTTAAACAATTTTATTTATAACTTTTATGTTTCCTACCTATGATGAGTTCAAAACAACAAGCACACAGTTCAGCTGCGGCTATAGCTTCATTCATTAATACTGGAACCAGACCCTCTTTTTTCAAAACGCGCTTAGCTAATTTACGCGCAATTTGAGCCAGAACACAGCAACCGACCATAAAACCGGTGCTGATGCCCAATGCTGACATTGACATTTCGTTATGTTCTGTTTATTTTCAATTCTGTTAATGAGTTATGTTAATTGAACAATAATGTTAAAAAAGAAATAAAAATATATTCTCTAAAATTTTATGTAATTCAACTTTAATTTGTTCCGAAATAAAAATGGATAATGAAAAGGAAGAAGAAAGCTGAAAAGAAAGTAAGATTAAAAATAAATCACTTAATAATTCAGTTTTTCTAATAATATAGCTCCAGCATCCATAGATTTGAAGTTTCACAATCTTTAGAGAAAAGAAATAGTTATAAAAACATCTTTTTTTATTTATTATTTTTTTCAAAATCTATATATCATTTAAAAACATTTTTAATTACATAAACACCATGCGAATATTATGATGATTTTGATTTAAAAATTTTGTTTCCAATCATTTCCAATTTGTTAAGTTTTTCCATTATAACTTTAATATGTTTCAATCAATTAATCAATTTAAGTTATTTTATTATTAAAATAATAGTTAAAAGCGTTATGCATATTTTTTTTTTAATTTTTACAATAAAAACTTTTATAAAGCTAATGTGCTCGCACATGACATCTATAGAAACTTTAATTATTTGGTTCAGTAATCATTAATTTATTTTAAATTGTTTTAGTTAAAATTTTTAAATATTGTTTAATTATGAAATTCGTTCGAATAAAAATTGTTTCTAAAACTAACCACATTTTTATAATAAAAAAGAAGCTAAGAAATTAAAACACAACAAAATCGCATTAATAAAAAGCTCAATATTATTATTGCGATTTATTGAGGAAAACGAACTCGGAAAACTATTTTTGTCCTAGATTTTGTAATATTTTTTTTGTCTTAGCGCTGTTGTATTCCGTGATTTATTTTCCTTTCATTCATAATAGTTTGCACAAAATTTTCTCTCAAAATTTCAGTATTTTAAAGTGCTATAAATAAATTTGAGTTGATTTTTTTATACAATTACATATTTTATATGTGTATAGTTAATTTTTTTCCTTTTCAAGTAATTTCCACAAAACTCGTTTAGGATTATGCACACAAAATGCGATTTAAATATTATTTATGTAACGCAGATTTTTTTTATTATTACGAATTTAATTAAATTATGATTTACTTTTAATTAAATTATTAACATTCAGTTTTGAAAGAAAACTTTCTACGCGAACCTCTTGACAAAATTAATTTGTTAATCATTCGCCTAACCAGAGCGAACAAGACTAACTTCTGTAGTCTTTTATTTTATGCGAAATATATTCAGTGCAATTTTAAATTCGGTTGAGAAATAATTTATACTCTTTGTACGCGATCATTGATTCTCAAAATTATGCATTCTTAACGTTACGTGGAGGATCTTATTTTTCTCATTTATTCTATTCGGCTCATCGACATTGCAAGTAATTATCACGTAGAAAAAAATTTTATGTTTAAGTCTTTTAGAAACGTTGACGTTTAAAGATAATGATACCGAAACCACAATATTAAAACCATTAATTTATAATCCTTCACTTTCGCTTATTTTACTGATAACTGGGTTTATTTTAGGTAAAATCATTATAAAATTATATACTTGCGTTGACGTATAATAATATTAACTAAGAAGATCCCTAAAATTACCAATAAAAAAACCATATTAACTACAAAAAAACTAAAAAACGTTTTATTTTTTAAATCATGGTTAATGCCTTTTCGATTTATTAGTCCATTAAATCGACTCTTTTCACATTTTTTAAAATGCGATTGCTTTACATATGTTATAATTCAAAGCTTTTAATACAAATCAACTGTTTCCACATTGTGTTTAAATTGTGTATAAGTATTTAAATATTTGAGTCCATAAAAATGTTTCTAATTCTTACGATTTACAATATGTATATACATATATTCTTAGAACTAGGCAGCATTACATATACATATTTTGGGTACATAGTTCCACATAGTTTTTTTTTAATTTTTTTTATTTGGTAATACTGTAAGTGATTTCTTTCTGATGTTCGAATTTCGAATGTTTACATATTTCTTTGCCGGCAGCCGAGAAACATCTGTTATTGTGTTTATTTAAAAAGAAGGAAGAAGTCAGATTATCCGGCATAACAATTCTGGATAATAATCTGGAACAACAAATTAATGGTACTAAAATTCTCTTTACTAAATACAAATATTAATAGTTTAATTTATTATAATTTTATTAGATGTCTATTATAGGGAAATGTGGTGGTAAAATTCCGCTCAGCTCCATTGGCTTCAGTTGTTCAAGCTTACTTACTGGTCATCGAATGGCACCATGGTTCCCAACATCTTCAAGAATACCGTCATACAATACTAAATCCACAACTTTCTCTACCTCGATAAGAGTAAATAAAGGCAATGAAGATCATCCTGTTTCTCAAACTACTTCGCAGTGGACAACAATTTATCATCTATCAATTATTCGATGGGCCGCAGCATTTAACAGATTGAAAGTCTATCAAGCTGTCTTTACCACTATCAGTGTACCTGCGGTCTATGCACTAGAACAGGCAAATCAATTACCAATCAACTCGTGTCTTTACTTTGGCGCAGTGGGTATCAGTGGTACATTAACATTAATAATTTCTAGTTTGTGTGTGCAGAATATTCTTGGTTTCATATATCTTAATGAATCGGAAGGTAAACTAAAGTTTGCTTATGTTGATTTTTGGGGACGCCGAAAAGAAGCGAAAATTGATATAAATGATATGCTCATTGATTGGGAACCGTCTAGTAAATGGAGAATATTGAGTCAACATTTTCTTTTACCAATACGTTTAGAAAGTGATCGGAAGCGGAAATTTAAATTATTGAGACGATATGGAACAATATACGATTCATTGAAATATACGTCGCTGTTTGGCGAAGATTAGAAGGATATATGTAATATAAAGTATAAATTCCTTTATGTAAGGTAAAGTTTTTACAGAAATATATAGTAAATAGTTCAAGTTGTTAATGAAAAACAATTTAAATAGATTTAAGATATTAATATTAAATAATATATTTATGCAATTTTTATAAGTTTTAAGAAAGCACAAAGTGTTCACATGAATTAGTACTAGCATATACCCTTTATATACATAGCTTGAAATAAAAGAGATGTTTTTTGGTAGTCATATTTAATTGCTATTTTCTCTTAGAAATCGTAAAAAAGTGAATGGTTTCTTTACTATGGAGGGTTGACCTGTTGCTTTATTATAGAGAAATCGCCTATACCGAAAGTTGTTAGCAAAGCTTCTGAGAGCTTCTTACCATTGCCCTAAAAAAATTTGTCTTAGGACAAAGAAGCTAATTTTCCATTGAAGCTTTAATCGTTTGGAAAATTAACTGACCAATGCCCGCTGTAAAGACGTATAAAAAAGAAACGCAAGAA
Organism: Conops quadrifasciatus; assembly: GCA_949752815.1. Lineage (NCBI taxonomy): Eukaryota > Metazoa > Arthropoda > Insecta > Diptera > Conopidae > Conops > Conops quadrifasciatus. Next base: position 36,873,406 of record OX457077.1, on the reverse strand, counting down.
AGAAGAATGGATGGAGTGCATGTTAGTATTTACTTTACATTGACATTAGTCTAGAAAAATTATAAAGATTATATTTTTAGGAAAAATTTAGAAATTATTTTTGAATTTATCAAATGTAATGTTATAAATATACGAGTAACATAAATTAAATTATTAACCATTATTTAAAGTGTACATAATAACATACTAATGTTCAATAATCAAACGTAATCTCCAAAAACGTAAGGTTGTGTCAAAGTACTCGTTATTGCTGGAATTTGCTTGCCACTAGAAGAAATTAGAATGTGGTTATTGTAAGCAAGTGGAGGAGTAATGGTATAAATTGTTAACAAAAGGAATAAATAAAAATTCAAATTCTGAAATGAAATATCTTGCAGAATATACATATATATAATATATTGTGAATTTATAACAATTTTGTAACCATTTAAAATAGAAAACATTTTTATTCAAGCCATTGAGACTGAATCCGACTCGTTATTTAATAACTAATGGAACTAGTGGAATGGAACACTTTTAATGGTAATAACGGTGCCCCGTTAAAATTGTATAGTATTATAACCAACGGATTTAATAGAACGCATAAACATTCGTATAAATTTGACAGTAGCCATTTGCAATTTGGAAATTTTTCTATTTTAAAAAATTGTTAACTTCAACTTACTTAGATTTTTGCTTAACACGTAACGCTACCATTTCCATAATCTCTTTAATATTTTTTATACCACCGAATATGTTCAGAAATTCACATAAACTTTGTATAAATATAGAACCACTTTCAGAACGATATGACACATAACCTTAAAATGTAACGATATTGTTAGAAAACATATCTATTAAATAACAAATATATAGTTTTATGCAAGTGCACCACCCACCTTCAAAAGTACTATAGCATTTCAAAATTTCATTGGGACTTCCGCCCGGCTGAACCGAGTCTGTATGCAATGCAGTACCACCTTCCATTGCACCTTTACACGCTTGAATGAACATAATTTTCGGTTTATCCATCAGAGACCGATTGCGCAATATGGGAAAGAGTATCTTATCATCGATGCTATAGGTGCCATCTTTGGCGCTGACCTCTTCTCGTCTCGCACCATGACTGAGAATGGCTATAACTATACAAGAGTTATGGGTGTAATCTTTAGTCTCAACTGAAAGAAATAAAAATATTGAAAGTACGAGTATTATTGATGATAGAGGGTGTGGTGATATATCCCGCTTGCTCACTCTTTCTCACTGTACTGCTGATCTTCTCCAAAGTGGCATTTTCGATGAGATGCACTTTTAGTTTGAATTTGTCGAAGGTGGTCCGTAAATGTTCGACGTCCGCAGAGCTGCCCACGCGGTATACGTTATTGGGATTATCGAAAATCTCATTATTGAAGATATACGCATAACCGGGTTGTAATTTCGATTTCTTCTGGGCAGTTGCGGTTGCTTTGCTTTCGTTGGTAATAATATTGGTCGCAGAGGGTAAAGTTAATAAATGATTAGTGCTCTTTGTTGTTTTCAAAGGCGATGCAAAAGAAGGTTTTGTATATTTTAATTTACTATCTGCTGTTGTTGTTGTTGTGGTGGTGGTAAGAGGCGTTCGGATTGTTGATAAACCAGCCGATGACTGAGTGGGTGTAATAGTGGAACGCTTTAATTGAGGCGATTGGTAGTTACTTTTCTTAACAAAGGGCGGTTTAATTTTAAGCGAAGATTTTGGGAATGTTAATTTAAAATTCTCGGCCTCATCCGTAATTTTATTGTTAGTGATGAGACATCGCGTTGAGGGCATCGGAGTGTTTGCAGTAAAATTAAAGCTGCCGCCATTTCCTTTTAACTTAATTCTTTGTTGTTCTATGTGTGATGTTATGGTACATCCGCTTGTTTCTGTTACATCCGTTGTTTGTATTTTCACAATTGTCGGTGTGGTGGGTTCAAGCGAGGAGTCACCATTCGGTTCAGCAGCAGTAGTTGTCGTTGTGGTTCTCCTAAAAGTAGCTTGCGGACGTGATGAGTCAGAGGTAGAAATTGGCGGTGAATTTAGACTACGATTATTACTATTGTTGTTGTTGTTGTTTCCGTTACTAATACTACCCGGTAATAGATTGATTAGCGGCCGTTGTTGGTGGTAGTTTTTATTGCTTCTGCTTGCGATGGTTTTTGTTTCAGTTTTATTTAAGAGTGCTGCACGCATTTCGGCTAATTCTTCCGGAGTCGGTGTATATCGTTTATGAATTTCTGTTACACACGCCTGTTGCTGATGCGTTACCGTTCTTGTGGTGCTTCGAAATATAATTGTGTTGTTATTGCTGTTGTTATTGTTGTTACTGAAGATGGTATCATTATGCACAGAAGACGAATTGCTTTCCGAATGTGCTGTACTTGTCTTAACTGTTGTTCGCGAATCTTGCCGCACAAACGCAGTGAAATTGGCTTCTTTTGTGGGTTTCTTGGAATTTTTCCAGAACATCGTAAGCCGTGACGTGACGCTTTTGAGTAGATAAAAGAACTAGTTCAATGAAATTTAGCGAGGAATATGTGAACTCATACGAAACTATATCTGCACATACGAGTAATATAATTCGCATGCAAGATTAGATAAAGAATCGTCGCCATTCGTTCTCTTGATAAAAAATAATGAAATGGTTTTGTATTTAGACAGTAGAAAAACATTTGTAGATAAATTCGCAGAACTTCTTGCACTTGTTTTCTGTTCTCACCTGACTCGTTAATGCAAGCAGCGAGTTTAATTCGCGAATTAACTGAACAGAGATTAGAGAAAATAATGTTTCTTACTAAGTTCCATAATACCAATCATATGCATTCATATTTTTATGTTTATTTATTAAAGTGTCTTACAAAAGCTTTGTCAAGAAAAAAATAAAGTAAGCTTTTAAAATTAACAATTGTACTATATATATTTAAAAACTAAAGAAAAATTCAAATGCTATAGAAAACGTATTTACACATCACTCTGACTGTTCACTACGAACAGTCTGCGAGTGGCCCTTACTCTATTCTCTCCACTAGCAGTGCCCAGCATGTTCCTTCAGATAAATTCAACTTTTTTGCACATCAGTGTCTATTTAAAAGTTCTCCACTTGTGATGTTAATAGCGGCGGTGGTCCATACTCTGCGGCAGGCGCAGATTGCGGTGGTGGTGGTCCATATTGTGTTGCTGGTTGTTGCTGTTGCCTTTGCTTGTATTTGATGAAATATACTTCAGGTTTGCTGGGTTCAGTTGGTGCAGGTGATGGCAACACCAAAGGCTGTTGTTCCTCCGGCTTCTTGACTAATACATAGACCAGAGTCTTGTGTTCATCCTGCACCGGTGGTGGCAACACTTGTCGCACCGGTGTCGGTGGATTCGGAGCCTTAATGAATATAATTTTATAGTGTGTCTTGGGTACACTTGTTTGAATGGGTGCTGATGATTGATAAACTTCGGGTTCTTCGGGTGGTACGTGCACGTAAATATTTTTGGTGATAAGAGCTGATTCGGCAACGGGTGGGCCATAGAATTGGGCTGGTGGGCCATAAATGGGTAGTGGTTGTGCGGGGGCTGGCGATGGGAAGCCGAAATTTTTGGCTGCTGTTAAAGCTGGTGGAAGATACTCGCGCGCTGGTGCTGCTACGACAACGGCAGGAGGAAGATATTCTCTTTGCGGTGCGGGTGGTGGCGGTGGACCGTATTGTTCGTGTGGCGTTGGCGCCGGTGGAGGACCGTAACGCGATTTGGGTGCTTCCGGTCTTGCCAGGACTCCGCCTAGCGCGCAAAGTAAAATAATCACTTTAGCAATGTACTTCATTCTCTGAAGCTTTGAAGATAACGCCTGTGTCGATTATTAGTTTATGTTGGTATTGTTGTTGTTGTTGTTGTTTTCGTTGGTGCGTTTAAAAAAATTATGCAACTAAATTTCGTGCAGGCAGACTCGCTGCTGTGTCTTGAGAGACGTTTCGTTGGCGTGTGACATTAAAACGCGGGTCACACAACGTTTTTATAACGGTTACCGGCTCTACGAAAATGAGGCCGTTTTCCTTCGCCTGCACCATGAATTTAATTTCATTTTCAATTGACCATTTCTATCTTGCTCCTTTTTGCACAATAAACTCGAATAAAAGCAAAACGAAAACGAAAACAAAGACGAATTAAATTCGTGCATGTGGCGTCGTATTGATGAATACTCGTACGATCGAGGGTCGTACGACGACGATGATGCATTGCAGCGCGACGTAAACGCGTACATGCCTTACGTTGTTTACATACTAATTAAGTTAACGGCCTGAAAAAAAGATTTTCAAAATTTTTGCCATTCCTTCCGATTATGCTTGCTACGCCGAAGTGTCAGACAAATTGCTCGTTGAGCCTGTATTTTGGTGTATGTATGGGTTCCAGTTATATTTAAATTTTCGTAAATATTAAACGCATCCATGCAGTAGTTGTTGTAATTGCAGTTAACACAGCAGTTAGTGGCTCAATTACTTGTAGGCCTTTCCGGCTTTGTATGTAAGGCTACTACCGTCACTCGTATTTGCACTTCTTTTCTGTCTTTCTTGCCGAAATTTTATTTTTAAAAAAAAAAAGTAGGTATTAAAATAAGATTGCTTTAAATGGCTTGCTCGATTGCATTACTTGTTTTATGACTGATCGATTGTATGCATATACCGTTACATAATTTGTTTTTTTTCATATTGTCCAACCATTTTTCGTCCGGTCAGGGCTATTACGTATGTTTTTGGCACGCTAATGAGTACAATTTCATTTCACTTCAGGTTTTATTGTCGTTATTTTCGTCTGTACCAGTCATGTCGTGCTTACAAATGTTATTTATTATTAAAATATTTACATAATCATGTATTAAAAGGTAATAATTTAAAGGGTATGTTACGAGGATATACTTATAGAGAGACTTACACAACTTGTCAGGAAATCACGTTCCTATAAACAGTTGAAAAGTGGAAAAGAGATAAATAGAGAGTTAGTTGGTGAGGAATTGTGGGGGGGGTTGGGTTAGATATTTACTTTTTGAAGTCGATAACCGAGGTTAAGAAAAGTATGAATGAAATTATTTTTAAGTACATACATAGTTAAACTATTTAAGTCGCTTAAATAGTATACTATAGAATCTATAATATAGATCGAGACAGAGGGAGTAAATTTCGGGTTCTGGAAAAAGTATTCGGCGCTTTTCTCATCGCTTTACTGTAAAGTGCCATAACTTTGAAACGGTCAGTTGCATCTGGCAACTTTTTTTTTTTTTTATAACAGGTGAAAAATCGGCTGATAATTTGTGAAATTTATTGAGATTGGTACGTCGTGTTAAAAGTTATTCCGAATCAAAGATGAGTGAAATTTCTGAAAAAATACGCTATATTTTGCAATTTTACTACGACGAAAGGAAGAATGCTGCACAGGCGTGTGAAAAGATTTGTGGTGTTATTGGTATCCCAATCAACTGCCAGGAAATGGTTCGGCTTAAGTTTACCGTTTGAGCCATGCTCCAATTTTTTTGCATTTTTTGTTGTTATCGTTGTTTATGGAGCTGATTCAAATGAAGCAAACGGTTTTTGTCGCTCTCTTCTAGTTTACGAGTTATAGCCCTCTAAAGTTTGGAATTGATATGCCTATAACTCATAAACCAGAGAAGTTATTTCGATTATATGGGTACCGTTAGAAAGCACTCTAAAAAACCTTCAATTTCTTTCATATAACATTTTTCCGAAAACTGTATAGTTTTTATGCAAATCGAAATTTTTCATTTTTGGAACTTTTTTTTTACATTTGATAATTTTTTTCGTTTCAAAGTGTGTAATTAACCTATTAAATCTTTGGAATAACAATAAAGCTGAGACCGTAAGCTTTCTTTGAGTATTTTTTTCATTTTTATCAGTCAAGTATTTAAGGAGAAAATAGCTGTTAAAGGTGAGAAGAACGTAAGTAAAAACTACTTTTTCCTTTATACTACTACAATCTAAACCTACACTTTGTATTACTCGTCTAAAAATGAAAAATTTTTAAGAAAAATCGCGCGATTTTTCTTAAAAATTTTTCGCCTGCGGCGCAGATTCAAAGAATGTTCTTATTATGTAATAATTTAAAAAATTTTTTAAAAAATTACGTGAAACCAACAATAGATTAATAACTTATTAGTAGTAGAATGGAAAAAAGTAGTTTTTACTTACGTTCTTCTGACCTTTAGGAGCTATTTTCTCCTCAAATACTAGACTGATAAAAATGAAAAAAATACTCAAAGAAAGCTTACGGTCTCTGCTTTATTGTTATTCCAAAGATTTAATAGGTTAATTACACACTTTGAAACGAAAAAAATTATCAAATGTAAAAAAAAAGTTCCAAAAATGAAAAATTTGGATTTGCATAAAAACTATACAGTTTTCGGAAAAATGTTATATCAATTAAATTGAAGAGCTTTTAGAGAGCTTTCTAACGGTACCAATATGATCGAAATATCTTTTCTGGTTTATGAGTTATAGGCATGTCAATTCCAAACTTTAGAGGACTATAACTTTTAAACTAAAGGAGAGCGACAAAAACTGATGGCTTTATTAGAATCAGCTCCAAAAACAACAACAACAACAAAAATTCAAAAAAATTGGGGCATGGCTCAAACGGTAAACCTGTTCCAATGGTTCGTTCGCTTTCGTTCTGGGAATTTTGAAGGGAAAGATGCTCCTCGCTCTGGTCGACCTATCACCGAAAAAGTCGATGAAATTATGGCTAAGGTTCAAGAAGACCGTCAGTCGAGGAGTCACGACATCGCGAAGGAACTGAAAATCGACCACAAAACAATTTTAAACCATTTGCATAAAGTTGGTTTTACAAAGAAGCTCGATAGAAGAAGAAGAAGAGACTACGGCTGGGCTGGGTTTTGATGCAACCACTGTATAGTCCTGACTTTGCACCGTACGGTTATCATTTGTTCCGAGCTCTGCAACATACTCTTGTTGGGAAAAAATTGGCTTCAAAAGAGGACTGCGAAAAGCACCTGTGTTAGTTTTTCCAAAATAAAATCACGGAATTCTACAAGAAAGGAATAATGGTTATATCCGAAAAATGGCAGAAGGTAGTTGAAAAGAATGGACAATATTTGTATCTTTTTACTAAAAAAACGCCGAATACTTTTTCCCCAATCCGATATTTCTCTTTTAAACCTTATGGGCGTAAAAATTATGCAATCTTTAAAAAATTCTTGTACTTTTTTGCGTACCATTTTGAAAAAATATAAGAAATAAATTTTTTCTTATTAACTTGGAATTTTGAAAAAAAATTAGGTAAGCAAACATACAACCAATCGCCCAAATATGAAAAGTCCAAAATGAAGTCTCTAAAAAACCAAATACGTCCTATAAATTCACATTGAAAGTATGTAGATAGCATATTTTATCATTTTCACTAATTTTACGAATATCAGCAATGCACGTGACCGAATAGCTCGATCGTTGATATAAAGCAAGAATAATGAATTGGTAGTATTTTTTTTTAGTGAACTAAAATTAAGCATATCTAAATATAGGTTAAGGTCGTAATGGTCAGTGGTCAGCATTAGAAAAGTAAGAGCTTAATCATTAAAATAGCAATAAAAAGCAATTGCAACAATAATACCAAATAACAGCGTTAACTTCGGCTTGAAAGAAGCTTATACACCCTATACCAATAGCTGTCGAATCCACCCATAGGTGTCGAATACATTTACTACGAAAAATACCAAATTAAAGAATATTCCAACAAATAATGCCTACGTCTAGGAAAGGTATTACCGACGCGAAAGAATTAAAAGCATTTTCCAAATTAATTTTTTAAGTAATTTTTATTTTATGTAATCTTTACGTTACTAAAGTCTCTAAATACGTTACGTTGTCCGCATGACATTTTCTTATAGTAATTATAAATTGTTCTTCCATTCATAAGGATTAAGTATTTTTTTAATCGCTTAAGATTAATGAGATTAATCAATCGCTTAAAAAAACTAAAAATCGTTCGAATTCTTTTCCAAAGCTTTTTAAAGAAGTTTCCATACCTTCAATCTCCAAAAATTAATTAATTTTATTTTTTATTATTTTTCCAGAACAAAAAACTCTCATACAATCCTAAACTTTTATATTTCTTTGTAATCCGGCTTTTAAAATAAAGTTTACTTGTTGTTTAGTTAACGTAGTGTTTTACAAGTCAGTTCTTTTGGGCATTTTAGTGCTTAAATTTGTTTAATAAACTTTTAAGATTACAATATAAAAGGTATTTTTTGTATAGATTTATATAACTTTTTTTTTTTGGGTGAGTCAAATTGAGTGAAAGCGTGATTTTTTGTTTGATTCGCAATATTTGTGAAATGTGTAAAGATGAAAAAGGTTACCTAATTACATCCACTAGCGCTTGCTCTCTAAATATCTCGAAAAAAAAATTACCCTTTTCGGCTTAATAATAAGAGGTGAGTGGGAGTCAGGAAGGGAAAGGGAAAAAATATTTTTTAAAACTTATTTCATTTCATTGAGGACCTCAATTTTTCCAGCGAAATGACTTCGGATCCTTTACCTCTGAAGAATTTTCTGACGCCCTCTAAAACTAAATGCTAAATACAACAGATTTTTAACCTATCCTTTCCTATTTACTGCCCTACTTTTCTTCTTATTCAAAATTTCTATGATATTCTTATTAAAAAACTGTTATTGAATCAGCTCTGGCTAAACTATTTATTTATTTAAATTTGGAATTATTGTATTTTTATCAAATTACTTCAAAACCATTTTTGATGAATGACAAAATATCTTTTGAATTTTTCTTATGTTTTGTTATTTTGGGAATTTATGTATCTATACACTTTTACTATTGTGTATCAATTTTTAAAATTTAATTACTATTCAAATTTTTTACAGATAAATGACAGTTTTTTTGTTAAAGCCGCTTGTTAATAAGTGTTTGTATTTCTATTATTTTTTAGAGATTATATAAAACACAATTCAATTTTAATTTACTTTCATGGAATGAGAAAATTTTCATAAATGCTTTTGGGTTATATTCATTATGCGTTATTTTAATTATATACGTATTGTGATGATTGCGAATATGTTTAATGTTTATTACAATTTCTTTTTTTTAATCGAACTTGTTTTATGCATTTTTTTAGTCATATAACTAAAAAATAAGAATAAATTAATGGGCCTTCACAACCGTGGTTTGTAATCAAAAGCCGTTTTACGTTTTATGTTAAGACAGCTTCAGTAGTTCCGAACCACTTTCATTTATCTTGAAGTCGTCTTCAGTTTAGAACCATAATATTACAACATACTTTTATATCATTTTGTTAAATAGTCTTTATAAAAAGAGACTTTAAAAATCTATAAACGGATAGTCGTTCCAATTTAGAAAAAACATATACATATGTAAAGCTGTTCAAACAACAAAACTAAAAAAGTAAGATGACAAATAAAACTAAAAGTATTCTTCACTAGATATATTCTTTTAAAGTTATAAAAATTTATGTATGATATAATAGTTAAGTTGATGAAAAAACATCTTCGCAAATGTTTATGAAATGTTAATTAAATCAAAAATAAAATAAAATTACTTTTGAAAAGTATATTTCGGTATTTAAAACAATAATTTGTAGGTTTCATAAAAAAATAGATTGTAAAAGGTTTTTACTTATTTTCAGTATTATATAATGATATCACAATATAAAAAGCTATTCTAAAAATTAAATTTTATTTATTATTCTCAAGTTATTTTTTGAGATCATGCTATTTGAAAGTTCTAGAGCGGATTAGTTTTTCGATGTTAAAAAAATATCACTTTTAATGGATTATATCAAACTCATATAAATACATAAAACTTGTACGAATTTGAAACTAGACCAGAAAAAGTCTTCATTTATTTTTAAATCAATAAAATATATATAAATTTAAGGCTTCTAATTTAAGAAACATTTAGTTTTTTTTACTTGAAAAACTTTTAATTTTAGTAAATAATCAAAAATGTTTATTTAAGTATCAATTTTAATTTACTTGCTTCTTTTCTCTTAAATTTTAGTAATTTTCATTTCAATTTTGAAAAAAAAGGTTTAGGTGTGATATTTTTAATTAAGATGTTGAATTAAACAATACTCATTTATATTCATGTATTGAAACTACATAACTGTATCATATATTGAAAACTTAAAAAAAAATTATATAATATATCTACCTTTTATCAGATTTTGGGAAATTCTGTTGTAGTGTTTTCTAAATTTAATAAATCGTGATTTTTCCACTTAATTTTTCTGTTGATTAAAGAAATAAATCTATGTATTTGTTAAGAAAAATTCTGTACCAAAAAGCAGTAACCGCTAAGTCTAAATTTGCTGTTTCGATGGAATAAGCTTTTAAAGTATTTTAAACGTGTTTACTAGAACAAAAGCGAATATGTTTTTTTAAAATAACTTTTTTTTAAAAAACAGTACAAATGTTTTGATTTCACCTAAAGGTGCAGTGCGATGTAAGGAATGAGGTACCACTCATAACTCAATTCTTTTTAAGGTCGACTCAAGCGGTTACTGTTTTTAGCCACCGAATTATGAGCATTATCGTATTGTTCCTGCTTAACGAAAGGTATACTATTCAGGGCCGTATGTTATATTGGAAATTCATCATAAATTCATCATCATCGAATTATATTTCTCTTTTAAGCAAAACGAGAATTTTAATCTATGTATGCAATTCAAAACTTAGTCCGACATTTTAATATTTTGTATGTAAGCCACAATCTCCTAATCGGTAACAAAAATTACGTAATGTAAAATACGTAAGTTAAGATACTTTCATACTACGATAATATCTGAACAGTTATTCATTATTTAGTATCATCAATGGGCTTGATGGACTGAACCAGCACAGTCGACTTTTTTCTACCATGCTTCTAAAGAAATTTACTTTGTGGAGATTAAATTTAGTTCTTCCAAAATTTAAAAATTACCAAAAAACAATTAAGAAATAAAAAGTTGTGCCACTTTTTATAGATAATCCTCAATTTTGTGCGCCCATTCCTTCCCAAAAAATTGTTGGACTTTTTTTCTAACGGTAATTGAACAGCGATTCTAGTGAAATGCAAACTTTTTACTTAATCATCATTAACCACAAAAGCTATTTTCTAATTTTTTGTTTTCAAAACAAAGTATTTAAATTTTCAGCTTTGTTCTGGCAAATCATGACAGTGTTGTGGCCTTTATAATTTCAAGAAGTTTGTCAATATCGGTGTGTATACAATTATTTGAAACGATTTTGAAAAGAATTGGCAACTCACTTTTAGTATAAAAACTTACCAAAATTTCAACACTGCGATGGTGGTGAAAATATATGCACTATAATTTGTAGCAGTAACTGTCAACAGGTATATAAAATTAAAAATGGCTGTATTTAAGTACGCTTATGGGATGAACAGTTAGAGGAACTTACTATCAAAGAACAAGTCAAGGGTTTGGGATCATAAGGGTTGTTAATCTACCTCATAAGGTCTCATAGAACACGACTAGAGCTACTTGCAAATTAGTTTTATAAGAGTTTCATGAAAAAAGTTTAGGATGAGACTACTTCCTCTATGCCCTACCCTAGCCCTAGGTCAAAACATTTTGGCTTTGGTGACCCCGGAGCGTCATTATGAATAGTCACTTTTACCACGTACTTAAACAGCTTCAAGAAGTCTTCGGATATTCGGATATAATTTTGTTCCATAACATGGAAAATTTGTCAATATGAATCAAATCGAATCCGCTTTTAGCGCACTGCCAACCTGCCAGAATAGAGCTATTAATCCCATCTACAAAATTACATGACAACTTAATCGGCTAATTTATGATACTGTAAAATTATCTTCACTATCCTCGTTGGTGTCTATCAAACGATTATTCTTATATTCAACCAGTAACCAGACAAAGAGTGGAATACAGCCCAACACCATGCAGGTACCCATACAGTAGAAACATATCTGATAGCTCCCGGATAGGTCTCGCAGAAAGCCCGCCAAAGGTGGTACCGAAATAGCTCCAATGCTCTGAAACATTCGCACCAGTCCGTAACTCGAGCTGATACGATCCGTTCCAAAGATATCCGCCAGCAATACCGGCATCAACACGTACCAACTGCCCAAACAAAGTCCATATAGAGCTGCCGAACAACCGAGAAAATAAAGCTTAGCTTCGCACGGTATCGTAAGTACGGCACAGCCTGCTCCAAATATGCTAATTGGGACAAGTGAAGTTGAAAACAGTTTACTCCTACTCGACTCGTTTCTCAGAGTCATTTCTAGCTTACCATACGATATAGGTCTTCCTACGATCGAAGAGCTGTAAGTCCGACAGATAACCAAGACCCAAACGGCCGAACAGGTCAAGCACGGCACTGATTGCAACCAAGTAACCTGCCTCACTTTTGTTGTAACCTGGCAAAAATGGACATCATTATCAAAATAGAAGAGTTTAGGCAGTGATTAGTGACCCCTACCAATTGAAATAACGTGTGCCGGCAGGTAATACAACATGTATGGACAACCCACCGACATTAAAGTAACCGACAGGCACATCAATATAAAAATCGGATCCCGCAACAAGCTGATGTCCAAGTAAAGCTTTATGCGGTCGCAGCAAGTACGCCTCTCGACACCCTCTTCGTCGTCGTCGTCATCATCACCATTGCGAGCGGCGTTAGTTGCGGCAACGACAGCGACCGCGGCTTTATTCTTCTTCTTCACCTCGTTCATATTGCTCACCGGTGTTGGAATCTCCATGCTCTTGCTTAGACCTCGCGGCGAAACGACAGCTGGCGGTGAAAGCGGCTTCTCTAAATGAGCTTGTATCTTGGAGATGATCTCGTCATTGGCAAAGACATTGCGGCGCCGACGCGAACCACGAATTGAGTCGGTTCGGTAAACCCACGTAGAGTCCGTGCTCAAATCTTCAACCGAGTGCATGATGCCGGAACTGCGCACCTTCTTCATGGGCTTGATGAAGGTCGTCTCGCCTACAGTGTCCTTGTCCTCATCGTCGATGTCCTGGGTTGACGGATGTGCTTGCCCTGGATTGCCTGCAAACAGTATCATAAACTTTCGAGCTCTGACCGCTTTACTCACTTTATGATGTTCCAACTTACCCGTTCGATTGGCCGTGTAGTAATCGTTTAGCCGATTCTTGGACTCTTCCATAAAAAGGTGCTCGATATACTTACTGCTCAAACCGTCATCGCAAGTGTCCAGATAAGTTGAGGTAGTCAGAATGCCGGTTGTGCTGGGATTGATGTCATTTAGCGGCTTTGCCGACTCTGCCTCCTCTTCGTCTTCATGCATTTTGGCCACATCATTGTTGTACTGATCCAGCGGTTTGTACAGAGTCGCCGAGAAGCAAACATGAAGCATGCAGCCGCCCAAAACCAGTATCGTGCCATGAAAACCGAACGCTTCTGCCAAATGCTTGATCAAGACGGGCAGAATGAAGCTACCGGCCGCCGTGCCCGAAACGCAGATGCCATTGGCCAGCGCCCGATGCTTGTCGAAGTATTGTGAGACAATAACGATGCCGGGAGTAGTTGAGAGGCCCCCGCCAATACCTATAAATTAAACAGCAGTCATTTCATATTTAACGGTGCCTGACGACCTCGCCCCTACTTACCGGTCAAAATACCGAAAGTAAAGAGCAGATGTAACAAACTGGTAGCAAAATAACTCAGCGTCAAGCCCAGCGCGCAAAACAAGCCGCCTACGAAAACTACAGCGCGACACGAGAAACGCTGACACAACGCGCTCGAGAGCGGGGCCAATGCTAGACATAAAGCCGATAGTATAGCCGGAATCCACGAAGCTACGGTGGCAGTAGAACTGGGGAAGGTTTCCATTATCTCGACATACAGCACGCCGTAGGACTTCACCAGTCCGGCAACCCAAAACTGCACCGAGAACGCGCCGAAAACAATTATCCATCCGTAGCCACCATCTGGCGGATCGGCACTCACCGAGGAGCGTGACGATGATGCTGCATACTTGGCAGAAGAGTCGCGCACGTTACGCGAGATGCCGCCAGCTTCGTCGGCTGCCTTCGATTTGCTGTAGTCCGGCAGTTTGGCACGCTTTCCGGGCGCGCCTGGCTTCTCGGCTGATTGCCGATTCGTGCATAACTCACGCGATTTGGCGATTAGCGGCTTGGCCGTGATGCTCGAGACAGTCAACAGGTTTTCATTATCGTCCTCTTCGATCTCGGAGATTTGATGCTGCAGCAAGCTGGAATGCAGCGTGCGAGTGTTGGTTGTGGGGGGAGGTGGGTAGTATTTCGGTTCGACCGGCAACGAGGCCGGACGACGCGGCGGCGGTGGTACAGATGACATTGTTTCGCCGTCAGCGACAGAGTTGTCCGAGCAAAGGGTCGTCGTATTGAGTATAGTGTTGGCGCTGACGCCCTTCGCAAGGCCGCATACGCCACCCACCGCCAACGCTCCGTTGAGGTTTCCGACCTGCTTGACATCGAGTTCTGCCAAAGGTACGGGCGGCGCAGAAACGACCGAGAACAGCGAACCGGTGGAATGCTGACACTCCGTGAGTAGCGATGTAGCTGCTGGCTGGGAACAGGCGGCAAGCGGTAGGCCGCACTCATCATAACCGGAACCGGACTTCGGCGCAGGCGGCGGGATGGTGGCGTTGGAATTGGTGATGCTATCAATTGGATCGCCATTGGATGAGCGAATGAACCCTCCCGACTGGTACTCGACTCGACCAACTGGGTCCGGTTCACTCGGGCAGTACAGTGATCCCCGTGAATCCTGCGGTGAGGTGAATAAAAAATTAGCAATAACAATAATTAAATAAGTTTGCTATATATAATTTCAATTTAAAAAAAAAAATAAAATAAATAAAATAATAAATTTTTTAACAATAAATAAAATAATAATTTTTTTAGCAGTAAATAAAAAATAAAATAATAAATAATAAAATGAAATAAAAAATAATTTGCAAATATTCCACAATCATTAAACCACTATTCGCTGAACTAAAGAACGAATAACTAATTTATGGCACCCATTTATATGACAATTTGTCATAAAATGTCTCTAGAAATTGTCACCGCTTCTGCTACACTAAACAAACTTACTCAAATATAATGGTAACAACTTAATTACAGCCATCTCATGCAAAGCCTAAATAAATTTACTTTGGAATAAAAAACGGCGAAAGTACTCTGAAAAGTATTCGCAGTACTCTAAAAGTCAATCGAAATGATTCTTACAATTTGTTAAATCGATGCTAGTGCCAGTGCTCTTCGGCACCGGAAGAATTCGCGACAGCACAGTGGCGGCAACAAATGACGCATGAAATTACTGCATTGTCTCAACAACTAACAGTCAAGGGCGTGTTTAGGTTTTAGGTCAGGCCGTAGCCTCTCCGTTCAAGTGTAAGATGCAATTATACGAGGGCAGTTTGACAAGTCATGAAAATTTTTTGAATTTGCCGCGCTTTAAATGCGTAGTAGCTTTAAATGCGACCCTGCTTCCGTCAACTGCCATATATTAATAGAGTGCTGCAAAATTTTGAGCAATTTGCGCCATTTAATTCATGTTTGACAGCCATTGAAAGGAGACAACCTCATGAATTTTAACAAAAATGGAAAAAAAGGAATTTCGTGTGCTGATTAAGAATTATTTTTTGTGTAAAAAAACCATTACCGAAACCAAGGAAAGACTCGTATAGTTTTTCAATTCTCATTAAAAGATGAAATTCTTGCACTTTTCTTTGAAATACTCGTATATAACTTTACTGATTACTAAAAGTTATTCAAGTTGAGAGTAATTTGTTTTTTATTCCAGGGCGTTGCTGCTACGCTCTCCATTGACCCCGATATGTAACGCCTCTGCTCGGACGTCCTTGCAATGTCGAAACTGAAGGTCAAGTACAAGGATTCGTTCTTTATGCAGTTCCAATTGCGTGAATGGATAATAATCGGTGAGTATTGTTTGGGAAATTTTCGTGTGTGGGTGGCACAAGTTGTTGACGTTGTGTCAACAGAAAAAATAACGATTGCGTAACCATGGTGGAAACGACCGTTCGTTGTGAAGTCGATAGTCTTGATATTATTGTATATTTTTTACGATTGTATTGTTTTTTACGGACCTATTCTGGTTGTTAACTTAACAACGATTTGTTAAGAAATTCTTGTTAATGACGTCGTTAAGTTAATTAGTTTAAGTTTAGTTAATTTTGGGATTCTCAAAATACATTAACAACTAACAACGAGTATAAATTCAACAACAATGGTGAAAAATCTGAATGACATTTTCAGCATTTTCTTGGTTCCATATCTTTATCAAATAGTAAAATGGAAGACACGAAAGGGTAAATGTTTTCGGAATCTTAGAATTGAAGATAAAATAATAAAGCCTATTTGATTTTTTGTTTTCGTTTATCTTCACAAATTAATAAAATAAGTCAATGTTTTTCCTTTTTTGATATTTGCCTAATTTAAAAGCTACAAAATGAAATTTTCTTCGCTGTTAAGAGCTAATCGTTAATTAAAAAAATAAGTTAAAAAATCGACTTTCAATTTTTCGCCAGAATACGAAATCTTAACAGCTGTTAATTCTTAACTATGTATATTCTTATGTGCGCTTGTTAATGTGGTGAGCCTAGTTAATCAGCCAGAATACAGCCGAAAATAACTGCTGTATTGTATCCTACAGAACCCTTAATATTACGTTTCCTTAAAAGTTACGAACCCTTAAAAGTTAAGTTTCAGTAAGTCGTAAAAGTAGGCTCAATTCGCATTTTACAAAGGGTGCAGGCTTTAAAAAAATCGCCGTGGGACTTACTGTACAGTTCGTTAAA
Organism: Conops quadrifasciatus; assembly: GCA_949752815.1. Classification (NCBI taxonomy): domain Eukaryota; kingdom Metazoa; phylum Arthropoda; class Insecta; order Diptera; family Conopidae; genus Conops; species Conops quadrifasciatus. The sequence continues at coordinate 36,856,566 of OX457077.1, read as the reverse complement.
TGTGTTATGAGTTCATATTTTACGCCTTCCCAATTACTATTACTTTAGACTGTCTCAAAGATTTAAACAATGTTATAGGAGTATTGTTAAACGCTCCCCTTTCACTTGGCTTTTTCTCTGTAACTCTGTGGAGTCACATGATTCACAGAAAAACACGGATGACGCATGAAATTCCGAATGAATATTCTTCACCTCAAGGCTCTATTTGGAACTACTGTGTTCACTGCAGTCGCAGTATTTCGTATAGCTCTCATCCATGCTACATTCACATAAATTTGACATACATAGTTAGAGCATGCATAAACCATGAACCGTGAGAATCTGTCGATTTTATTTGGCCTTATCGGCTTCGCATGGCCAACAACAAAGAACTATCCATGCTGCCCTACTAAGTATGAATGAAGGACATTTAGGGTCAAGAAATTAGCTCAACAGAGGTTTTAGGGCGGTGTGAGTGAACCGTTCGCCGGTATCAATGATGCAGATAACCAACTGCAGGAATCACAAATAAATGCTTGTAGAGAAAGGTCGCTCGCTCACTGCTGTACAGTATGTGTGCGTGTATGCCCTCGTATGTATGCATTGTAGATGTAACAAAGAGAGTTTATGGTGGTGGTGAGTATGCGCAAACGAAAACCCACCGCTGGAAAATCCTGACGTGAATGCTATTGAGTAAGGTTCATCGGTTCTGTTCTGTTTATTTTAAATGTAATATTTTACTATCATATCTGCATACAGAAAGTGAGACAGACAAGAAAATAGAAACTTTTTTTTATATATGACAGAATGAAATGCGGTTGAATGGATTTTCAGTTGGTCTGCGGAATGATTACAACGGTTTATTAAAGGGATAATATGGTTTTCCTGAGTTTCTCTAATCAATTGCTTTTGCTCTACGTTCACACACACACGCCCATACACACAGCCGAAAACATGTCGTCATGTGTTTCTTGACCTTTCTTTAATTTGTAGTGAAAATCATTGCAAGAGCTTCGGTAAATTTCTTTTCGCCTTTTAAAGGTATTATACGTTATAATTACTAAAAGAATTGCTAATTATGTATATTTATTTTTTAAAAATTATTTTGGGTTAAAATTTTATGGGCAATTAACACAAATTTAAGAATTACATAATTTTGAAAATTGTGAGTGGAATTTCCTGCAGAGTTATCTAGAGCGTGCCCTAAAACCAAAAAACAAATGTGCCACCGTTTAAAACTGAATATTTTTATAAGAAACAATGAACATTCATAATAGAATTACATTATATTGCAGATATTTGTATACTATGTATATATTTACTATATATTAGCATATATGCTATATATGAAATATACCACACTATATATTTAAAATCATAATCATTAATGCAGCATGAGGATTAAATTCTTATTTAATTATTTTATTTTAAATTACATATTTTATTTTATTTTTTCTTATTTTATTTTATTTTGTTTTATTTTATTTAATTTAATAATTCTTAAAATTTAATTATAAGCAACAGTTTTTCTTAATTTGAGTTAAATGTTTTTCTTAATGATTTTCTTAAAATAAGTCATGAAGATTTTGAGAAGATTTTCCCTTCTAAATTTGATAAAAGTAAGAAGACCAAAACAAAATCTTTTCCATTTAGATTCCTCCCACTTTATTATATTTTCACTCACCTGAAAATTCCATTCTCGGGGTAAAGACATTTTTTACTAATCGAAAATCTTTTTTGACGTTTCTGGCGTTTAAAACCTAAATGCATTGGTTTAATTCTGCTTTTTATTTTTATTGTAAATAGTTTGAAGAACGGGCTGTTGTTGGAGTTTTTGTGGTTTGGTGAGTTGGTGAGTTGGAGCTGGTTTTGCTACTTAAGGATTTGGAATAAATTTTTCGCAAATTCCTGCTTATATTTTAAAATGTAACTTCTTCGAGTGGCCAACTCACCGACTGATAGGTGTGGCAAGTGCGTCCAACGTACGCTATAAAAGCGAACAAGCACTTAGGAACTTCGCGAATGCGTCTACTATATATGTAATTTCTCTTTGATTCGATTCAGCTGTTTTAATTTGGCACTATTCCGAATAGTTAGTAGAAATGTTTGGTTGGAGAAAAACTCCAACAGTTAAGCAGTTGCGAAAAGGAAAACTAAAAAAAAAAACAGCACAATTTAAAGCCTGGCAAAAGTATATGCAATTTTATGGCAGCATTTTGGGGTCCGTGTGAAGAAATGTTTCTGCATGTGAATCAATTAAATGTAGCTCATGCGCTGCGGGCAACAAAAAAATTTTATTGTTGCTTAAATTGTTGTCTTCTCGTAAATAGTTACTTTCTATTTTTAGCCGAACAGCTGTTAAGGAGACTATGTTGGTTCTCTGCAATTGTGTGCGTTCGACGGATGTTCGATTTATAAAATTTCGCTCTCATCAATCGAAGGCGCTGCTAGTGTTTCAATCGTTTCTCCGTTTGGGGAGTTTCTTTTGATTTTGGTGAGCTTATTTGTAGTTGCTGTTGTTGTTATTACATTGGCATACACTCCACTACACAAATTCCATAGAGGGAGTGTACTCTGGTCTTGCCTCGTCTCTCTTCTATTTTAACGTTAATCAAGGTCTGTCCGTCCTTTTAAAGTGTGTTACAAATCGATAAGCAACTCCTTTGTGTTGAAAAAATATTCTTTTCTTTTAAAATTATATTTGAACTACTTTTAAAAACTTCTTACTTTGGCTTCAGCGTTTCGGGGAAATATTGTAAGAAATTATTACAATTTTTTTTTAATTGAAGAAATATAATCTTTTTATCTTCTTTTTACTTCTTTAAAATTAATACCTATTTTCTCCTTTTATTTAATATCCTATTTGCCCTCTTTATTAAACGCTATATTGAGCTCTTTTTCTTGAAGTTTCTTTTCAACAATAGTATTCTATATAGTATACCCTGCTGTTAGCAGAGTATTTTTTAAAAACTTTTTCCTGAATTTTCCACGTATGTATATTCCTTTTTTCTTTCAGCTAGCTTTTTTAGACAATAATTTGTTGTTTGCCTTTGTTTCTGTGTAAGTTGAATAATTATTCAAAATGATTTTTTCCACGTTTTAATCCTTTTAAAATTTTTAGCTCTTGTGTAATAATGTAATATGGCTTGAGGCTGAGGAAATTTTAACCCGTTTTTCAACTGCTTCTATCAGCATTCATTACTCAACTAAAGAAAAAATTTTTATGAGATTTGCTAGGAATCCTTTAATGACGGTCTTACCTTCCCGAACTAACCCAAATAACGATTTTATTCACCATACATTTTCATATTCAACACTTTCTCTCTCTTCTCTTCTTTAAACGCCAATGAGAGATAATAAAATATTTCTCTGTTAAAAGGATAAATATTTTACTGTTTATTTTGTGGTATCCTTTCGTACGTATAAGTATCCTTTGATACTTATTTAGCTTTTTTAAACATATGTACATGTACTTATGGTCCTGCATAATTATTTAATAAACAACACAACATTTTTTGATTTGTTAAATAATTAATTATTGAATTTATTTATTATTTATTAAAATCATTAACATAATTAGTTAGTCTTATTAGTTAGTTAGTTAGTCATAATTAGTTATCTTATTTTTAACATAGTTTTACTAATGTTTCAATAACAACATATCAAAAGTTCTCAATTTTATAACTCACATAATTCATTTAGTGCATAATTCATTCAGCTTAATCGCATTCACCAAAAACGTAAGAACCTATAAGTACTTCTTCCCAGAACTCGTTTAAAGCTGTATAAAATCATACTCACTGTTAAACACAGCTCTGACCATTGTAACCCACCTCTTCATTCACTGCTAAGTATATCACCACTGAATGTCAGTTTGACGAGCAACAAATCTCAATATACGTCTGCTTTCTGCTAGTAAATTTTTTCTTGTGAATTTCATATAGTTAAACAAAATTTTGAAATGTTAGAAAACATTAAAGTTATGGTGTAGTGTTACAGTGTTAAAAATCAAAGAAACTAATCTGGAAATGATTACAAAATTGTGAAATTGTGGTCGGTTGAAAAGAAGACGTAACAACAACAAACGGACTAGGCAGTCCCGCGCTGTACTATAGAATCCACAGTTTTTATCTTGACGTTAGTTTTCGCAATTGGAAACAGTCAGAGTAGTCGGCTTCAATTTGTAGTCTGGATTCGTGGTTTTAGAATCTTAATTACGAGAACTTATTAGCATTTGTGTATTCCGCTACTGCAGTTGCTTATATTGATATAGTAACAATAATAATCCGATATATAGATTGTGTTCTACTGCGCACCAAAAAGCGAGAGAATGTCTTCCTATATGAAATTGTTTGAAGACTTTTTACAAAAGAAGGAGGTGAGCGTTAGACGTCAAACCAATTCATCGCCGTACTTGTCTGAAGAAGAGGAGGACGAACCGGTTGAAGATAAATGGGATCAGGTAATTTCTGTTTTCCTATATTATTTAAATTATAAACTAATAAAAAAAGGCATCTATAAAATAAACGGGGTTTATGGCTTGCAATCTGCCCTTAATCATTTGACGTTCTTCTATCGCTTTGCTTTCTGTTTTTAATAAATGCTATTGTACAGTATTTCGTGGTAAGTTTGTAGAGATTGGTGGTAGAAAAAAAAATCAATTTTACTCAGTGTTGCTAAAAACAAGTAAGCAGCGGATACAAAATTTAATATAACTCGTGGCTTCGGCCCATAAAGTCCATAAAGTCAGACTTCGACTTTGAAGTTCTTAACTGTCAAATCGAGTTTAATGTATCCTTTTTTACGAACATCGGCCCATAAGCAAAGCATCAGTCAAAGTCGAAGTCGAAAGTTCGACGATAGTCAAGACATGTGTATATCCCCAGTAAGCGACTTGATTTTAAATAATAAGATTTTGCGACTAATTGCATACTTTGACGTTGCACGTCAAAAAATCCTTGACATTTATTCTTTACCAGCAATAACATTGCAACTCCTCGCAATAATGTGAATATGAAGGTGCAATGCGTCGCATGCGATCCTTTGCACGTGTAAACAACGTCATTCGTCTCTTATCTGAGCACGCCCTAACACCTGAGCGTTCAGCAACTCTTATCTAACCACACCCTTGACGGCTGCGGGACAATTCCCACCATATCAAATAATGTTGCCACCGTACATTATCATGTGAATAATCTATTCTCAGCTATTAATCTATTAAATATTCCAAAAATCATCGTAATTTAAATTATATAATTACTTTAGATGGAATATTCAAATCATTGCTACCTTTTCTTTGTTTAAGTTAAGAAAATGTGGTTTTATAGTTCATCTATAGTTCATAAAAGTCCATCTTTAATGTGGTGTGGCAACACTTTCCGCAAGCTGCGACGCCATATTTTATATAAAGGTGTAAAAGCAGCACAGAAATTTCTTACCCTTATTTAAAAGTTTCTTCTGATTAATTGTAAAATAAATGTTTTCAAATTGCAAATAAAGAATTGACACAATTGTACATCAGTAAATAAACTTTAATAAGAGTGAAAAGTAGACTTAAGCTGAAATAGTTGGGCTGAAATTAACTAACCTTCCGTTTGATGCGCCTGCATTTGGTCTGCGAAAAAAGTGAGAAGTGCATCGAAAAAGTTTTCAATCATCAAAAGAATAAAATTCTTAACATAGTGGAAACATTATTAACGACGTTGTGGCGGGGAATACGACGTTAAGTGGCGGTGGTGCAGTAATGCAGCTTATGTTAGGCACCGTGGAGTCATCGAAGTTGATCCAACCGACAACCAAATCCAGTGCGATTGGAAGGAAACACCATACATTTGTACAGCCAGAAAAGGAGATAGCTATTAAAGCGACTCTTACAAAAGCCCCACCAAGAACAATAAAAATTCTTGCCAAACAATTCGCAGCAGCACCAGCACCGCTGCAACCACCACTACCACCGCCGCCACTTTCTAAAAGACATCAAGTTTCTAGTGCTGTTGCAAGTACGTCTGCTGCTGCATTTGCTACAAACTCAAAAAACGTCAAGTATAGTGTTCCGTCACCGCAGGGGAAGGGTGTAGTCGTTCGGCGTCAACCGTACAAAACCACGTCGGCAGCTAATTGCGTAAATTTAATTGATTTGCCTGCATTGTATTACCTAAAAGCAAAAAACAGCGTTTCTAGATGGCATTTTTGGGTGTTTCGCAAATTCGTGAAACTTTAATTTTCATTTCATAAACCCAAATTGCTCAATAAATGTACCTATCCCGCACATTAGTAACCTTACTGCTTTCTCTACGATCAGCCCAACCTTAGTATTTATGTTTTCTACCTAACGTTCTTCCCACTTGGCATTTACTTTGCCGCACTCAGTTTAGAAAACGATTGCTTGATTACTTTGGATTTTGTGTCAAGACTTGAAAAAAAATCTGCTTTCACTTCTCAACTACAATTTTATTCTAGTTTCTCTATAGTTAGTTGCCACACTTATTTCCGCCCATCCGCAAATTTTGTAGGCAGCAAAAAAAACTCCGTGAAAAACATAATTTAACAGATTTGCGCAACACTTCAAAAGAATATTTGAATTTATGTGCGTTTATAGTATATTATTTTTTGTAATATCTCTCTCTAATCATAACATTTTCTACTTTAAAGAGCCCTGTCGTTCCTACCGTGAAATCTTCGCCCGGCACTGCTGTACGCTGCATCGCTCGTAGTGGTCAGAAAATGGAGCATAGCTACGTGCGGGACTGTGTGCGACCCAAGTATGAGTCGGTAACAGGTTTGCCGCCAGCAAGAACGATTCTTGTGCGCCGACCGCCACAATGTCCATATTGCCACACAAATCCGCTGGAGGAAAATGAACTGGACGAGGGTAATCAAGTGCCCATACCCACGTTCAATGAGATAGCGGCAAAGGAGGCAATGTGCGAGTGTGCCAGAATAGCAAAGTATGTAAAGAACACCAACTCAGATGACGAGGATTGGGAAGCTCGTGTGAATAAGTAAGTGCGAATTTCCTCATTCTTCAATGTGGTCACCGAAATAAAAACCAGCGCATGTTTTTCCATCTCTTAGGTACGGTTGGACGAACATGCAAAAGGCCATTTTTGATAAAGTTGTACATATTTTGGACAATGATCAGCTCGGCCGCTTGGCTAACGCTGGTAGACAAAATGAGCCCATGCAACGACGCCTTGTCGTCGACAAGTCAGCAAAACGTATGCGCAAAGCACTTGCTTCCGTTGCTTGGGATGCCCGTTTGACACAGTGGCTTCATTGCTTGCTCATGGATTTCCTACCCTCTACGTATATGGCGTCATATTTGGATATATTACAAACATTGAAATCAAAACTACCAACGCTCATGGATAAAATGCTCTTCGGACGACCCATGAATGTTAGCCAAGAGCTGCTGGCACCAGTAATGAAGAAAAAATGGGAGCCCATTATAACAACAAATAAATCGCGTAAGTTAACGTACAATGCGGTGATTGTGGCATTGCCATCAATGCCGACAACTGGACCCATACCACCACGAATGCAGAAATGGTATCAACATTTGGCTTCCATAACGCAAGTTGTTCAAGTGACTTTACCCATGACCGGTAAGCAAGACTGGAAGAAATCAATCTTACTTCGAATTGAATTCTAAATGTGCATTTTATTTTAATATTGAAGGTAATGCTATATCTCGTCAACCGCTAGAGCAAGTGGCTGAGCAGATTGTATCCTTGACACGCGTTAAGATACAGGAGATGCGCAGTGAGAATCCAACACGCAGCGTTGTATTAATTGGTTTCAATGCAGGCTCTGCACTTGCACTACAAGTAGCCATGTCTGAGAATGTAAGCTGCGTCATTTGCATGGGTTTCGCTTTCAATACTCTGCACGGTGTGCGTGGAATGCCCGACGATCGTCTATTGGATATAAAAACGCCGATTTTATTTGTAATTGGACAGAATTCAGCACGAACAAGGTAGGTTTTCTAAGATTTGTGGCTACTGTTAAATAACAGCAACAAAGTACATAGAAAACGACATATAAACGACACAAAAATTTCTATCTGAGTTTCTCAATAATATACTTCATACTTTCTATCCTTTTATATTGTACTTTCTAAAAGTCCTGAGGAAATAGAATCGTTGCGTGAGAAAATGCAGTCTGTTTCCTCATTAGTTGTGGTTGGTAGCGCCGATGATGTTTTGCGTATTCCAAAGAGTCGCCGCAAGATTGAGAATGTTACCCAGTCGATGGTGGATACAATGATCGCTGTATGTATTTCTCCTATACAGATATCTAAAGGTTTAAGCAAAATGGTAATGATGTCCTTATTTTCTTCCGAAGGATGAAGTCTACGAGTTTATAAACAAAACTTTGAGTAACCCGCCAGGTTCTCGAGCGCCTACATTAATAACTGGTAGTACGGCGTACTTGAAGCAAAAGGGGTCTTCTGCTCTTGGAAGCACTACAGAAGGCGCAAAAACAACGCCAGTGCAGCGAAAACGAAAACTTGATAATCAGATAATGGGAGGAACCGAAGATTCAAAAGCACCGAAAACAAAATATGGACAACACAGTAAGTAAAAAATTACATTTCAGATCAAAATCTGAACTTAGTTTTTTTTTTTTTTGTTTTAATCTTACGGCCTTTTTATGATTCTAAAAACGACTGCGATTGCTAATGAGTCGCTGGATTGTGATAGTAATTTTATATATTCCGTAAATACATTTAACGTTCGGTTCACACAGCATTCAGTTAGTGTGTGAATTGTTGGTTAAGTGCATATTTATTATTATCCATGATAACTAAAATAATCTAAATTGATTCTTTTTCTTGGGCCGCACAACAATCAAACCCATTTCATCCAAACAATTTTACAATACAAATCAAATAACATTCAACTCAAATTGACTCAAAAATTTATATACAAGAAAATCCAAGAAAAGTCAAAGTTCAAGCTGAATTTCAAGTCAAGCGGAAGGGTAAAAGCACTTTAATGCTTATCGTAATTAAATCTAGTCTTGTTAATCTAATTCACAAATTACCAATGAGAGTACATTCTCGAAGATATTCCACATTAAACTTTGCTTCTCTTTTGCAGTGGGACGACCTCGCACTCGCCCCCTTACAGCCACGACTCCATCTACACCTGCCTCTGCTGCTAAGACTGCGTATTTGGCTACCTCGACACCATTTGGCTTGTCCAAAATACCGAAAACTTCGATGCAACAAAAGTCTGCAATCTCACCTAGCTCGATAACCAATGAAGATCTTAATCTCGCCATCCAATCCATACTCAGTGATTCTAATGAACAAGAGACCACCGCCTCTCCCAATGTGAGCGCAGGAGATTCGTCTCAGAAGAGTGTCACTAACTTTGAGCTGGTGGCGCAATCGAAATCCTCTTCCCTTAAAAAGGCGCTAATCAATCCGCTCAAACAGCAAATTGTCACTGGCACTACAAGTGGTGGCGGAACGCCATCCATTGGTTCCAAAATCAAAATGATTCCAGCCAATCAGTTCGTGCAGCTTAAGCCGCCCATACAGTCGCAATCGAAGATCTACACCATCAAGACGACGGCAATGTTGAACAGTAGCAGTGGAAGCACACCCTCCGGAAGTTCGGCAGCCAACATAGGCAACATAGTTACTACATCACCACCGACCACTGTTAATCCGGGTCAACAGGTCTTCACTCTCAAATCACCAAATGGACAAACGACACAATTTGTTACCGCTGCAGCTCCGGCACAGCAAAAATATACCGTCATGAAACCGCCAACGTCTGCTGCTTCTAGCAGCACCAGCAACAACAACCTGGATTTATCAAATATCATCGATATGCCCATTATTTTTGCGGACAGTGAGGGCAATATCTCGGAAACTGTTTCAACAACCTCAGAAGTTTTGCCCAACCCGAACAAAACGCGTACACGTAAGCATTTATTTAATTGGTTGGTACGAATTCTTCTTTGTATATTGAACGTTTTAATTTTTTTTTAGCCAACTCATCGGTTGGTCAACTTATTATCAGTCAGCAGATTATTAAAGAAGCGAACGGAAATAACTCGACTACTACAAATAATTCAAATAGTTCTGGCAGCGGAACTTATATCTTCAATAATAAGTCATTAACAAATACTTCAGCGAAACCCAACAAAGTGGTTTTCATCAATCGCAATACCATGAAACCTTGTCCTAATATAATCTCGCGTTCTAATGTTGCGCAGCAGCTTCCGAAATATACCAAAGTAGTAGTGACTAATCCAAAAACATCGGCTACCACCTTGGTACAACGTGCCAGCACACAATCCGCCGGTTCGCCGCTGGTCTCTTCCGTAAAACAGCTCAATTTGCAAACACTAAAAGCTGCAACAGTATCGGTCAGCAGTTTGCAACAGCAATCTACAGCCACAGGAATTCTTAGCGGAGCTAAACAAATACAGATACTCAATGCCGCAAGCGGTGGCAGTATTAATACCACCGATAAGCCGCAAATACGTAATATTGTTGTGAAACCAGGTGGCCTCAAACAAATACCCGCCCATCTGAAAACGCAGCTCTTGAATCGAAATTTAACAGTGCGCAAATTGGTTAACATAGTGCCAGCCTCGAAGGCTTCAACTGCTACAATAGTGACCAATTCCAGTGTACAACAGCAAGAGCTAAACTCGGCCAGCGGTAGCTCTACGGTTATACAAACCTCTCCCAAAATCATTACATTAAATCCAATCAATCCGTCTGCTATTACAACTGTAACCACAACGCAGCCGAAGTCGTCAACATCAACCGACTGATCGTTAGGAAAAAGAAAAACCTATTGGAAATGCTCACAAATATAATTTGTGTAACAGTTTCTTTTAGAACAAATAATATTTTATTTCAGACCTACGTAATTTTATATAAGAAAAGAAAGAATCGTCTCGTTTCTTTTATGATAATGGTTTTTGTTTTTTATTTGCTGAATTTTATTAGCGAATAGAAAAATTAATTTTAACATATTGTAGTGTACGTGCGTGTTAAGCAATTAGTTTTTGATTTCAAGAAATATAAATAAAAATATAATATATACAATACATAAACTACACTACCGCTCTCTCGTTAAAATTAGTTTCTTCAAATCTTTCTTACGATTATAGCGTCATCTATCGTAACAAAAACCGGCTTACAAAAAGGAAATACTTCGATGAAAAACGATTATTCAATGAAAAATTGACACAGGACTACTTATTTATTGAAAGGAATATTGAGGCATTCTGCTTAATTTGTCTCCATACGTAATTTGTTCCCGTATATTCTTTGCGTATTCTCATATATTCATCAACAGCATCATATTAACATTGCTAAGGAGATGTTGCAAACAAATTTCATTCTGACCTTATTTTAATTTGATGCACAGTTTTCGAGATGTTCTGTTGTCTCAAGATAAAAACTTTAATTTTTTTTATTATTTTATTAACTTTAGTTAATTTTCTTTCAGTTAAACCTATGACGATAACTTAATGCTACTTGAACTGTCTCCGTTAAATTCGCCGTTGACCGTGCACCCATTCAAGAAATTCTCTGTGAGTCCAATCGGCAAATTGATTGAGACCCATTTCCCAGGTTTCCTCGCCCTGCAGATAACGTTCATTATGCTCCGTAATTTGTTTTAAATTTTCACAGAAGATAATTTGTCGTTGAATTTCCTCATTAGGGCTAATATAAGATTTGCGAAATTGTGCCTAAAAAAATTATAGAAAGTGTATCGGGTTAAAGCAAAAATTTTGAAGAAGAACAAAAAGGCAAAATACGAATACATAATCAATTGTCTAAGATGATGAGATACCTTATAAAGCTGCCAATTATCATTGCTACAACCTTGATTCGATTCGACCAAGGTAAGAGCTACCATAATCAAAGAAAACAATGAAAACGTTGTGCACTTCATGATGTCTGAAATGCGTTTGTGGATAATGCTATGGAGATTATGCGATTTTCTGTAGCGAAATTGCGAAAAATTGCAATTTCTGTAGTTCCAGAGTTTCCTGCAAAGTTATACATATGTATATAATCTCTCAATATGTCTGTCCCTATCGCTTTTGTATAAGCCTTAATGCAGTGATGGTACATTAGAGGAGTATATATGCTTGGATGCACCTATGTATGCATGCCCAACTATGTGTCTGAAAACTTATGGCATTGCTTTTGCTACTGTTGCTTCTTCTTATCTCCGTGTTATCAGTCAATAAGCTTATAAATATTGTGTTTATATTATAGCCTCATAATTTTTTTGGAAAACTTGAAAACCTTGAAAAGTATTTAATTCTATTTAATTAAATCATTTAATTGTTTACTTTTACTTCTTTACTTTTTTTTTATCAGTCCAAAAAATCTAATAAATTGATTTTTTTTCTATTTATTTTAGTGCTAAAATATGTTAAGCGTTGAGCTTAGTTTTTTGTCATATTAAGAGAAGTTCATTACATATAAGAGTTTTCTATACAATTTAAGGACACTTAAAATTTATTATTGTTATTATACAGGGTGAGCTTTTTATCGTCAGACAACAGAATATCTTGAGAAGCTTCAATTCAAAATAAGGTCAGAATGAAATTTTTTAGTCTTTAGGGGCCTAACTTCACTTGAATTTTATTGGGAAAGAAACGTTCGTCTAGACTCGAGAATAATCTATAACTCTATATACATATGTATGTAATATTATTACACATTGTGTTTAATGTTTATACGGGTACACCCTTTATTTTGTCACTAGACAATAGACATCCAATCATTCTTAAATAGAGTCGTTATCAATATTTCTCGTTGCAGAAATATGCATATAATAAATATAATATAGTGATATATATGTAATTAATATAATATAATAAATATTCATACACTTCTTTTGAAATGTATTGTAGTATTAGCTTATTAATGATATACATATATCGTCACCTATAATGCAAAACAACGTATGATCGAAAAATTCGAAATTTAGTTTTTGATTGATTACGTTTACTACATCATATTACATAATATGTGCACAAAATTTAAAATTCTGTCATCAGAAATAACCAAATTATAACCAAAATTCAAAATAACGTATCATCAAAATCTTGCACTTATTTTCTTAAACAAAATAACGTTTTAGAAAGCAATAATTCAAAATAACGTAAGACACATACACAGCATCAGTGTACTGTTTAAAAACAGTATAGTATTTTCTTAATCTAAAATATATTTCTAATTTCATGTTAATCCAGATTTGAAAATTTTGCTTCAATATCTCAAGTAGTTTCAATTTCATATCGTTTTTCTTTCTCCTTTAAACTTATGAAAAGTGATGTTATGTTATCTTGTATTTTAGGTGACGATATGTATTTACTGATTTATGTAAATGAATAATATCTATAATTGTTGTAGTTTTGTGGTGTTTTTAAGTGCTTGTTGTTTACGAATTAAACAAAAATTCCATGCAAAGAACCTCCTGATTCTTGTGAAAGACGATTCCCCAAAACTTAATATTTTATGGTTATGTTTGTGTGTGTTACCACATCATTTTTAGTCTAAAGCACATGAAGAAGAAGTTGTTAAAATTTTATTTTAGAGATTTGTTTGTGTAAATTCTTTTGTGACTTTCATTCCGAACTAAAACAAGCCGTTTATGACGTATGTATGTACGTACAAGTCTGTATGTTCTTGAAAACTCTCCACTCGTATGCATTCTTTTTAAAAACACTTTTAAAAACCATTTTAGAAACCACATTTTTACGCCAACTCGATTGGAAGTAAAGTAGATTTAGTTATTGGCATCGTTGATTTCCGGGCAATGCGTATGTAGCCGTTCTCACCCCACGCTTCGCCAAATGAATTCAGCACCAACCAGTAATCTGTATTGGTGCGCGCATCGTTACCATAACCAATGACAGTCATAAAATGTGAACCCCTTTTGGTGTGCGGCGGCGGTGTGAAGATACCCTGATCATAGTGCATAAATTCAAAGGAGGCCGGATTGTACTCGATTACCGCTGGGTAACTATCTGCCAAGTACGTGAGTAAAGTGCTATCGTCGCCGTCGGGTATGCGAGAGTAAGCGCGCAAATTGGTAACCAACGATCCACTCGGTACACACATGCGCGGCTCACTCGAGGTATTCACATTTCTATAGTCACTTTCCAAATGCAAATCCATTTCGTATTGTGTCAAATAATCGAAAGCCGTCTGTGGTACTTGACTCTTGCAAGCGTATCCGGATCCGGCGCAATCAATGACATTCTGAGCAGAGAGTGTAGCTGGCCTGAGATTTCCCGCTTGGAAGGCTTGTAAGATTTCGACAGATTTTACAGCAGCGTACGCCCAACCAGAATTGCAACGTATGCCTTGATCTTGGACACTGACCCTTAGGCCTAAATCCTGGCGAGGATCAAAACTGGCTGGTGCTGCTTGGTCGGGAGGTGGCGGTAGTGGTGAGGCATTACCTTGAGCGGGCATTCGAATGGGTGAAAAGAACGCATTGAAATGTTTCGAACGCATGTCGGTGAACTGATTCACCTTCAGACTATAGCCGCGTAAGCCACGAGCGTAAAGGGCATTATGATTTGAGATGAGCTTCTTATTGTAGGCGTAGTAATAGCGTGCGTAGGCTTCAGTCATCGGACTATTAATATAAGATTTACCAAAGGCAGTCTAAAAAGAAATTATTAGCCAATAAATTATAATTTCAAATATTGTTATATACAATTAAAAGTTCCTTAAGATTTTAAGGATAATTAAAGGCTGTCTTACTTTATAAGCGTTCCATTCTGCTTGACTCACAAAAGTACCGTGACTTAAGGGTATCGAACTTAAAATCATCACTCCGCCGAGTGTCAGATACAGGCACAACATTTTTACTAATAATGATTGCAGAGGTTTACCTTGTACGATATCTTCTCCAACTAACAGCTACTTTAAAATACCAAAATCAAGCTTTCTTCCTGTATTTATATCCAGAAAATCTAATTTATATCCAGAATAAGTTACTTTTGTAAATTCTTTATTCTTGTTTTAATGTTCCCTACAATCGGTATGATAAAATATGGCACATTCAAGCCTAAACTCCTGCGAGTATTTACCCTACTTCTACCATTTCTAAAATGAAGATAAAGAACCAACTGCATAAAGAGAAAAAAAACGATTGTGTATAAAGAGCAGAACATCTCTTAAACCTTGCGTCTACAGATAGGTCCTACGGAGAAGGGTTTCCATGTGTCTGCTGTTGTTAATTTGGGGCTTTTTCAGGTAACAAGTTCGTTTTTTAGGCCTTTTGGGTTGTAGTTTATAAAAACTGTAACGGGCGTTATAGCTTTTTTCGATTTTTCCAGCTATCTATTTAATTTATTGAAGGTATTGATAGTTTATCTGCATAACAATAAAACGTCTGTTTTATATCTCCAGGCAGAGGATCTTACTAGCACTAAGCAATTAACATTATCCGTCTCCTTTTTGGAACTCTGAGCAATAAACTTTAAAAAGGTTATTAGAATAGACATTTTATAAATTCATTGAATTGTACTCCATGAATTTCCAAATTTAAACAGGTTACGGCATAATATCTTACATTTAATACACAGCATGTGGCTAATAATATACTAATAGCGATATCAGCACATTAATAGCTTTTATTGTAACCTTAAATGAATTTTCAATTGGGTCATCTGTCATAAGAATGGGTTTGTAGGGTACATCTATTTATAGCGTAGACCTGTTTATTATATGTACGTTTATCTATTAGTACATATTGGAAATATTACCTCCACACCCACCATGTCATTTTATCAACAGAGGAGTATCGAAATTTTTTATTCTATTTAAACAACGCGTTGCATAAAATAATTTTATTTATTCTTTTCTACCTTAAAGCATTCAAGTTTATTGTATGAGTATCATAAAAATTACATACTCATACTCGTGTACTCATGAAATAATTATATCGCTATACATACATATCGTATGTATTCATATGTAAATACTTTTTCTCCTTCATCCTTCTACACGTACTTTTTCAAACGAAGGTGTTATATTGATAACTGTATTTCTCTATTATGTCTATCCAAATATAACATTAATACTATACTCGTAATATCGTATAATTCGGATTTAGAATGGTTAATAAATAGTGTAAACATTTGCAGAACTGATTGAAACTAATTTTTTTATATTTTTTTTAACGTTAAAGAGTATTGTATATTCTTTGGTTAAACTGATTTGGGAGTGTTGTTAAATATGTAGATGGTATTGACTTCTTCAAGTAGAAACTATCAGAAGTGAAAGAACTTATTTACATTTATGATTTAGTTGTTTTTTTAGAAATTATTTTGACCCACTTCTGGGTTAATTTATTAAATTTTAATACTACAATATACAATACAATACTATATTAAATTTAAAATAATACTATGAAGTCTCGGTATTCTTTTTGAGCCGGAATAATATGATTTTATAAAATCATTTCCGTTAAGATTATAAGTGTTCATAATGTGGAAATAAAATTTTGATAATTTAAGATACGAATATATTAAAAAATATATATCTTATCAGAAGAATTTAATTATGTATTTTGCAATTTATTTGCATTTAAAGTAAAGCGACTCAACTGTCTTTGCTGACAATTTTGTATAAAATCAGAGCTGTTTTTCCCTTTGTTTACTAAATTGTATTTTTGGTAGTATTTTGCCGAAAGCAGCGGTTTAAGCAGTGCTTCCAAAAGTCACCGCTTGATTTAAAAGAAAATTAAAGCATTTCAGACAACCCCTGGAACTTGTAAGACGTCTTGAACAAACCTTCGCAGTTCTCTAATGTATATACGAGTATATATTGAAAATAGTAAAAAGTATATGGAAAGAAAGAAGAAAGAATTAAAAGAGTATTCAGATGAAATCAGTCAAAAAAGGACGTATGCATTCATTTTGAAAATTCATGCCCTTTCGTCTTTAATTTGTCAATCTGACAGTCTTCAATAGAAACTGATCAACAATCCAAACAATCAACAATCTAATAATATAATATTAATGGAATGTAAACGTTCGGGAAAATGCTACTGTGCGCTGTTGAAGTCTCTGTCTCTTCTTATACTTTTTTAAATTTCATTTTTAATAAGTGGTATCTTCAAAACAAAAAACTTCCTCTTTGGAGTTTCTTTTATGAGTTGATAGTCTTGTTTCGAGATATCTTTTTCACATTTTTTTAGGTTCATTAGGTTATGTGTGTGTGTATGTGTGTGTGTGCGTGTGCTTAACAATCTAAAGACGCAAATGTATAATTTATTAATCAACCGAATAATACATACAATTTTTTGATAAATTTTTGTAATACCATACATTTTTCTCTGCTTAGCTTATTTTAGATATATTAAAAACGATAATGACAAACAAATGATAAATAATGACTATGATAATTAAAGCGGTTATAATGATGATGTTGATGTCGATTATACATATATTGTTGTTCGTAAAATCTATATTCTCGAACTAACATTAATTAAAATAACGTTAGCGTTTTGTTGCTACATAGAGGATTAAAGTAATTTCTGTTTTTTCTTCTTGTGCGTTATTCCAGTTGTTTGGTTAAAGTTTAATTTGAATAAATTTGTGATCTTTTATGATCAAAACTAAGGAAACAAAAAATCTTATAAAGAAGTTTTACTATATCGAAAATCAGTTCAGTTTGAAACGAAAGCGTGAGTCGAACGGTTTAACAAAAGCAAGAACTTATAAAACGGGAAAAGGTGATTTATTAAAAGTAGAATAATTAATGTGTGTATACATTATTAATTGTTCTAAAAAGGTTGATACAAGTGTGTATATAAATTAATATAGTAAATGATGACTTAAAAATTATTTTCGAAATAATGAATAGATTGAGTCACGTTTATAACGCAAATATAGTAATATGTCTCAATATATTTCGTATGACAAACTTTTCCGCGACGATTAATAGTTTTATAACAAACAGTTAACAATTTTACAAAAAAAAAATATTACCATCTATAACTATCTTAATATGAAATATTGCATGAAGTTTTTATAAAATATTCGAGCATGTTGATAACGTTAGAAATATGTTTTAGAGGACTGCATGAGATTTCTCGAAGGCTTGTTCAAGACATCTTACAAGTTTAAGAGGTTGTCTGAAATGCTTTCACTTTCTTTCAAATCAAGCGTCGACTTTTGGAAGCGCTGCTGAAAACATTGCCAAATATGCTTCCGATAGTCACGGCTTGATTCAATCAAATGGAAGCACTGCATCGACGCAAAAATGTTGCTATGTCAGTTTTGAATCATGCGAGACGTCTCATGCAGCTGTCTAATACATATATGTACATATCCTTAAACGATCACTTTCGAACTCGAATTTCAAAAGAAGTTCTGATCTATATGTCGGCATAACAGTTTACTCGTATTACGCGTATGTAACTCATTCCAAATTACTCTCTAAAATTTTCTTTTAATCAGTTTTAGAGATATCGGCGTTTGGCATAATCGAAAATACGATACATATTTCGAATTTTAAAAAGTCTTTATTGCGATTTTAATTTTGTAATGCGAAAAGTAATTCAAAATTTGTTAAAATGAATTTTATTTTGATTACGTAACGTGGTCATTCTCGATAAGGGAGTATAAAGGGGTGTCTCGTCCCACCCATATTTTCGATTGCATTTCGTTTTTTTTTTGTTTCATAACTCTGTCTCTTCTATACGGATTTTGATAACAACTTATTGGCTTTTAAAGCCGAACAATTAAGAAACGAATAATTCTTCTTTATATTGTATTTTAATTAAATCATTATACATAAAAAAATTAATGGAATTGCTCGAATAAAAAACAGTACAAATTTAAATGTTTTAAAGTGTATAATCAAATAAATAAATCCCCGCAGTAAAAATAATGAATAATTCCCGTTTAGAGCACTCGCAAAATATTTGTTTAAAAAACTTTTCCGGATTTGCTGGTTTTACCATCGTTGGCTATTGATATTCTTAATAAGTTAAATTTACCCATTTACTCAAAAATTTAATTTCATATTTTTTAATAGCGTGCTTTTGCCATTAACTTATCGAGATTGATCTTTTAATTGGAATTTAATTTATAAAAATTTTAATAAGATGAGTAACTGGTTATTCAACAGCTGGCTGAGTAATTTCAAAGGGGATAAAAAGAAAAAAAATTAATTCAATGTTGCTGATTCAATAATAAATTTCTTTAATAAATTTCTTATTTTACCAAAAAGATATTAGAATACATAGATAAACATTCAGATAAATCGAACAACAACAACATGACAATAGACAAAAATTCGCTCCACGACTTTTTTATGAGCATTGTAATTAATAAAGAAAATTTACATTTATAATTGGTTAAGAAAGCTTTATAATCATATGTGAATATAAAAGAGATCATTTTTCAGTCTTAATTATATTATAGCCACAGCTATAATATATTAATACGGCCATATATACAAAAACAGATCTGTAAGATTATGGCAATGTGGAGAAAATTGTATGTGTTTTACCCACGAAATTGGTATAAATAATATGTAATTAATTTTAATTTTACTCAAATCGGCTTCTATGCGAGACCGCATAAAATAATATACACCAAACTTTTTTGAAATTGCATAATGTATTGTTCACAACTAATCGAAAAAAAAATCTATAATCTTTTTTTTTTAAAAAACAACAAAATTTTAATTGTTTAATAATAGAAAAATAATAGGCTTCACTTTGATCCAACCAATATCTTTTTCAATCTAGAAAATTATGGAAATCTTATTAAAGCTGAGCAATAGAATTTCAATATTACTAGGAATAATATTATTACATATTATCAATTGACACAATGTTGTACGAGCATATACTCGTTCATAATAAAATTCAGAAGAGCTCCAGTCTGTTTGGTGTATTTTACATAATTAATTTTTAAATATATTTCTTATATTCCTTAACGATTTTTTTTCTTTTAGGAAAAATGTATAACTTTTCCTTCTTTTTCTTACTTATCACGCTGTCTCATCATACGCTGGCGGCATTGTTATCATTCCCCAAACTTCATAATGTCCAAAATTTTGATGATTTTCTGAAACAAACGGGTAAACATTATCCGAATGCCAAAGAGCATGAATTCCGTGAAGCTCTCTTTTTGGCTAAGAAAACTATTATGGATTTGGTTAATCAACAGGCTGCCGTGGGTTTGAGTACGTTTCGTCTAGATCTCAATCCATTGGCCGACTTAACACATACTGAAATTTCTAAAATGACCGGTGCGAAAATCAGTTTTACTGGAGAGTAAGTAAAAGAAATAAAGTTGATATAATACAATTTATTTTAAAAAATATTACAAAACTTAACTAAGCCTAAAATTAAACCACTGATATTAAAATTTTTAGTTATAAGAAAAAATATAATGAGAGAAGTCTTTCATCTTAGAGCGAAAAAGGCCCAAATTTCAACTTGCACATAAAGTAGGGACATAAACCATAAAGTAAAAACGAGATAAGAATGTAAACCCATTTGATGGTTTACACTGAATATTATTGCTTATTAAAAAATTGATTTCAAGAATTTAGTGTCGAAAGCTGTGTTAAAATAAATTATAAAACTGTTTAAAATAATTTTATATCAACTACATACATATTTTACTATAAAATTATAAGAGAAGTTCGAATAAAAATACATTTTTGTATTACACATTTTTTAACTTATTATTTTAGTTTATATTATATTATAGATATATGTATATTATTTTATTATATCTCCCCCTCCCTCTTTCCATACGCATTTCAGACACGTCATAACACGTCATGCCAACTTCGTAACGTCAAAAAATAAGAATAACAGGCTACCAGAATCTTTCGATTGGCGTCAAAAAGGTGGCGTCACTCCAGCTCGTTTCCAGGGTTTTGATTGTGGTTCCTGTTGGTCTTTTGCCACAGTCGGTTCACTCGAAGGTCATCTATATAGGCGCACTGGACAATTAGTACCACTTTCCGAACAAGACTTGGTTGATTGTGCTGAGCGTTATGGCAGTATGGGTTGTGATGGTGGTTTCCAAGAATACGCATTTGAATATATCCGTGATAATGGCATCGCCCTAGCACATAAATATCCATATATTCAAAAAGAAAATCTTCAATGTTCCCACAATGAAACTGGTGATGGTGTGAAGATCCGGGACTATGCACGAATTAAGCCTGGCGATGAAGAGAAATTAAAGGAAGTAGTCGCTACACTGGGTCCAGTAGCCTGCTCCATAAATGCAAATACCATATCATTTGCCCAATATAAAGAAGGGATTTACGATGACAATGAATGCAATAAGGATGAAGTTAATCATTCGATTGTTGTAGTTGGTTATGGCACCGAGAATGGAAAAGATTACTGGATAATTAAGAATTCTTATTCTGAAAACTGGGGTAACAATGGATTCATGAAACTTGTACGCAACCGAAAGAGTTTTTGTGGCATCGCCAGCGAGTGCAGCTATCCACTGCTGTAAGTTTTTGAAGGAAGGCTAAAAAAATGGGAATGAATGCCGGTGTAGATGCAACATTTTATGATGATTCAATCAAATTAAAAGATGACAATAGTGTGTTCTCAAAATATATTATAGCTTATGTTTTTAATTTAAAAAGAGAATCAGTATAAAGTGTCTTAAACCACTTCTAAACTTTAATAAAACTAAAATAGCACTAATACTTAAAGTGCACTTTCTTTTATTCTAAAAAATAATAAGAATAATATGGCAAAATGGCAAATATGTACTTATAATTGGAGCATACTTATTAATTAATGTTAATATATTTTTATTTTTAATAGATAGAAAAGAATTGTATTTGTAATTTTGCCTTGAAAAAGCCTTTACTTGCGATTATAATTTAATCGAAGCTGTATAACCCTACCCTAAAACATAGCGACTATTGTTGGCAATGTCACGCTGAGAAGAATCAGATGATGAGAAAAATGCATAAGTAAAGCCTAAACACTAGGGTCAACCTACACGAACGGTTAATATATTTACTTGCTTATTCTGCTTTGTTATATTCTTTTTTTTGCTGGTAAACCATCAATAAATTTGGAAAACTGATTTAGCAGTTTTGTACTGTTTTATGTATACCTAGGGTAACCAATTTTATGGAATCCAATTTCGGTACAGTGAAAGAAATTATATTATTTTATTAATAAAATAATTCTTTGAGATGAAATAGAAAATGAATAACAGTAACTTGCTTATTCGGTATACTACATCAATTAAAAATTATACCGAAATTTTTAAATCGTTTTTTGTACCTAACAGAGGCATTCCAAGATTCACGAACTATTGAAATCGTCTTTCAAAATCGTCTTTAGACGATTGAAATCGTCTTTCGTATTCCAAGATTCACGAACTATTGAAATTGTCTCTCAAATCGTCTTTAGACGATTGAAATCGTCTTTCGGATTCCAAGAGTCACCGAAATAGTTAAAATTCTTGCAAAACGTTGAAATTATCGTCTTTTGGTATTCCAAGAGACGATTTTATCGGATTTCTTCTCCTAAAAAAGACGATCAGAAATTAGCTCTCGTTCCCTAATAAAAATGTAATATTTCAATGAAAAATCTGGTTATATATTTTTTGATTCACTTGTATAGTTATTATTTTCTATTTTTATTTATAAAATAGATAATAAATAGTAAATACATAATTTTTATAAATAATACTAATTCCAATTTTGATTTCGAATGCGAATTAATTCCTTCTCAGAGTCTTCAGCAAAAAATTCCACTAAAGGAATCCATGTTTTTCAATGAAGCTTAACACACGAGAACACTTCTGCTTGCATTAAACCGTCGCTTGTAGGCAAGGGAGATGAAGAGCATGGTAGTTCGTGCATTGAAATTCTTCACTCTTGGACCTGCATGAACAGAGCACAAAACTAACACATACACAATTTTAATTAACGAGGGTTCTGAATATTTCACCAACACATACAAGTGACAGGCCAATCAAAATATTCAACAATATACATACACGGAATGTATTCACTTGAACTGTGCAATACAATGGAATTTTCCATTGTTCACAAGTTCGTACAGTGTTGGAAAATTTCTAACAAAAAAAACAATGGTAATTTTTTTTTGCTAAAATCTAAGCGAAATAATATAAAATATCACAAATATTACTCTACATATAATTCGCGATGTATATTCTATATTTTGGTAAGGTTTATAACTTTGTTTTTCGCGAAAAAAAACAATTTTTTTAGGTTTTTATTTATTCAACATAACTACAATAATCAAAGTTTTGCCTCCTAGCACTGAAAATGTCATCTTGAGCTCAAACTGCAGTAAAAGCAAAAGACGATTTGAGTTTCGTGAATCTTGGAATGCCTCGTTCCCATTTTCGTGACTTTTTTGCCGAGATAGTTTAACGATTGACCTCGAATCTCAGAATGCCTCTGTAATATTTATTAAAATTTTACTCTGTTTTGGCATTTACATATTTATATTAAGATTGAAAGAATTGAAATATACAAATTTTATAAATTAATTTTAAAAATTGTTGTTTTTTATTGAATTAAACATATATTCAATATATAGTAAGATATATATGAAGTACGATGTAAATATTTCTTTCTTTTTAATATAGTCATTATTAAAACAAGTTTGCTTTTTGTTGAAAAATCATACATACATTATACATCGACTCGAATCCAACGCAGTCTAGAAATGAAACAACAAATCCGTGTGGCATCAGATTTACGTATAAGTTGGCCCATTCATTAAAAGCGAAGCAAAATAAAGCAAAGAAACGAGAATCAAAGCAAAGAAGAATGAAGCAAAATAGGTTTATTTGACTGAACGAGTGATAAATAAAATATTTAGGAATTGGGATTACAGCTGTGAGGAAGTGTTGGCTGGAGTCATTTGTTGCATTTTTAAAGTTGTAAAAAAATATATATTTACAAAAGAGATCTAACAAATTCAGGGAAAAAAGTGAAATTATTATAAAGCGATAAGTGAAGAAGCATTAGGAGAGTTTTTACGGTAATAATCAAAATTGTTGGTAAGTGAAGAATTTCGTGCTAAATACGAACATATATAAAGATAAATAAAAGCAAATACATTTTAACGTCACTTACTGTTGATTTTATTCGAAGTGCGTCATAAGTTTAAAGTCAAACATGGCTTCTGTTATTTATTATACGTTACTTGTGCATTTATACTTATATATATTTATTAGATGAAGTTTATATACTAGCATTATAACTATTATTGCTTCTGCTTCTATAGCTTTATTATTATTATTTTAATTAGTATATATTTTTATTTGAAATCCAGTCGTTTAATCAACGTTCTATATAACGTCCTATATTAATAACGTCCTGTATTCCTATATAACGTTCTATATTAACGTTATTAATAATATGTAGAAACAAACATGTCATGTAAATTACAATAACTTGGTTTTTACTCTTATTATTTATTTGTTGTTAAGTGTTTTTAGGGTTGCCAATTTGTCATAATAAATGTTCAATTATGCGTTATTGGTGCATAGTTTTTAGTATGTTTTTATTCATTATGTAATCAATTAATGCTCCTAATAAATAACTAAGTATTTAGTATGATAAACGCATACCAGAAATCTCAAAGGTCATGAATTGTTTTAATTTACTTTCAATATAGTCGGCTTAGAAATTGCGTCATTAACAGATGTTGGCTAATGTTAAGAAAAACCTAACCAGACATGGAATTACGATAAATATAAAGATGGAGTTAAGTTTCAATAAGTATAGTCGTCCGATTACAAAACGTTTATAACGTGATAAAATGTTTACGGTTTACGAAAGATTTCTACATATTGCTTTCGTTACTATTATCTTATCAAATAATATGAATCATCCGTAGCAATGTCCGATAAAGTACCCTCTAAAAACATAAAAAAAAAGTTTGGCTCTAAATATAGAAGGTATCCACTTAAGTTCTAATATTATAATTCAATATTGAAATATGTACTATATTAAGAAAAAATTATTAGGTATCTCTTAAAGTTTTTATCACAGCAACTTTTAATGAATTAATTTTAAAAAAATTTAGTTTGTAACAAGATAAAAATGTTTTCTGTGTAAAAGTTGTTCTCGCTTAATTTTGGTATATAAATATATACATATTTAAAAGAACGAGCTTACAAACTTGAAAGGTACGATAACGATACTTCGTCACTTTATTACAAACACAAATTTGTGCAAGAGAAATGTAATTGCTTAATTATTAAATAGCAAAAATAAATATAAGACCTTGAAACATTTATTTTTGCGTGATATTTTTTAAATTTGCTTTCTTTAGAGACAATTTTATTCTTTTTTGTATAATCTTTTATTCATTGTATTACGAGTATTAATATGTTTATAATAATTATTTTGAAATTCTGGGAAACTTATAATTTAAGTTTGTGTTTATCACGAAATTATAATTGATTAAAATAATTTAATAACTAAAATTTTTTGCTTATATACATATTTTCAGGGGATCACAATCATTTCCAGTTTACAATGCATACAGCATTATTGATTCTGGTTCTAATAACCGCGTGTAAAGCGATTTCCGTTAACGATGTCATCAAGGCGGAATGGCAGGCTTTCAAGGTAAGTACTCATTCTTCTTAGTGTTTACGATATTAAAAGGACCTTCATTTTCTTGAATTTTTTGTTCTGTGAACTCTGTAAACTCAGTTATAGTATATTAATCTCTAGTGGTTCAGAATTTAAGCTTCAATAGTTACTTGAAATTGATAAAAGAAATTTTCTGCCATCATCATTACTTTCCATTGTTTAATTTATAAACAATCCTAGGTTTATTTATTTATTTTTTTATTTTCTGCAGCTTTTATTATACGAGTATATAAATAAACACTATTTATTGAATGACTCAAAGCCATTTCAAGTTATTATTGAAATGGTTTTTCTTCAATAATAACTTGTCGTACAATAGAAGCTAAAATTTATTTATAAAATATGTACGAGTGCTGGTAGGAGGAAAGAGATTTATAAATTGAAGTCTGTATGTATTTTAATTATCCTAAATTATACTTAAAAAAACGAGTGGTGGATGATTTATATTTTTCTGTTGTAACTATGCCATTGAATTAACTAGTTTGAATTGAGAAACCAGAACAAGCAGCTCTTTCTGGTGCTTATTTTCTATTAAAGAAGGAAGCAAACGTCAGTTTTTCTTTGTGTAATTGTATAAATTTAGTAGAATATATAGCAGTAATCGATGTAACCCGCGGAGCCAAAAAGGGTTTAACAAAATACTAAGATTTCGAATCGTATTCGTATAAACTTGTAAATGTTAGAAAATAAGTCATGTCATAGGTTGGAAAGTATGAATATATGTATAAATTCGAGATGGTATTTCCACCTAACAGGCAATATATGTAATTGTTTCGGAGCTCGATTAGTCCATGGCAATCGGTTTTAAACTTGGATTTTTATTGTTCAACAATCGATGATATTTAATATTTTTTCGAACTACATAGAATTTTATTTAAAACTTTGTAGCTTTGTGGGATAAAATTACGAATAATATTTGTAATCGATTGAAATTGGATAAAATAATGCATCGCATGCATATACATATAAGTAATGTGAATAAATATTTATATAAAACCAGTTTATTTATTTAACTCTACTCGTATAACATCTTATAAATAAAGGGAGTTACTGGTTAATTTTGCTGCAAAAAAAAATAAACTTATCCATCACACACTTTTATTGAATCAGAATCTCTACCAAAATTTATCTACAGAGTTATCATGATTATGACAGACATGCCTTATACGGCGTTCGCATTAAGATCAAAATGCTGCGTATATTTCATTTAAAACGCACTAGATTTGTTTAATTCTTAGAAATAACCGACCATTCATTATCAGTAAACTTTCAATCCATTTTCTTTCTGCGTTTTAATCAATTTACTTGTATTTATAAATTATGTATGATTTGTTTGTGTGTAAATGAATGATTTAGCAGCTTAGCGATAAGAAATGAGTGCATCGTGTATTATTCTTTTTGCATTTATTGCCTTTTTTCTGAAATAATCATTGTTTCTTTGTGGCGTATAAAATGTCAGCTTTTCATGCATATTTCCAAAAAAAAAAAATCGCCTTTAAAAACTTCCGCCATTTCAAAGTCGGTTGGTTGTTTTGACTCTTTTCAATTTGGCGGGATGTTCTTTACATCCTTTATCAGAGAATTTATCTTTCCAAGAAAAGAATAATATTTCTATTGTGAAATCATATCTTCTTGCTATACCATTTCGTTCGTCCCTTGCGGAATGTTTTGTAGGCGAAGTTTTTATATAAAATAGTAAATTATATTAGTTTACGGATTTTTACGGACAGTTTTATGCTCCAAAAATAAGAGCGGAAAGTAGTAAAGGATAATTAAAAAATTTTTATGTTCTTGCTTTTTTATGTTCTTTATTCTATTTTTCTATTCATATCGTTCTTTATTTTATCTCTTAGAATGAGATATAGATAATGCGATAGACATTGATGGTTATATAGCATCATAAGTTCAGAGAGATCGTAAAATTCAACGGTTTTGTCGATATCTCCAAAACTAGAACAGTTAGAAAACAACTGACTTTTTGTCTCTACTAGCATTTTTTGCTAGGAACACATTTATGGCGCTATGAATTAACACCCAATGATTTAACTCCCAAATCAAAAAAAGAATTAACTCCCAATGAAATAACTCCCAAAAAAATATGAATTAACTTCCAATGAAAATATGAATTAACTCCCAACTTTTTCCAAGTATGAATCAACTCCCAATTAAAATCAACGCCCAACTTTTTTATTTTAAATGAATTAGCTCCCAACTTTTTTATTTGGGCGTTAATTCACAGCGCCACATTAACTCTTATTCTCGGATCGTTTTCGTGCATTATTATTGAAATATTGGTGTACAGAGAAAAAATGATAAAGACCGTAGGAAAAGGTAACTTTAATTTCTCTTAATAGATCGCTTGAGAAAAGTCAAAGGTCACCAAGTCAAAATTTTTTTTTTGTGCTGATAAATACTGACCAACATTTTGGTTTCTTTAAAATTTATCTGTATATTTATATATTTTAATATCGCGTGTGTCCTACTTTTTAAAAAAAATTATCGGCCTTATTCTTATCACTTTTTCTTTTTGAACCTTTTGCTATGGCATCAATTTTTTGTTATTGATTGCACCAAAAAGTTCATAACAATTTTTTAATGTAGGAAGTGGTGAGAAAGGTTAATATTTATTGCTTTTTTAATTATGATGGTGAAAATAAAAGACATCTATTACTCGATATCTATTGTAAAAGATTCGTTCTTTTTTTTGATGAATTATTGTGTTGCATACTCTTGGGCACTTTAGTAAATAAAAAGTACTAAATAAGATTCACTTAGTTTTATTGCTGTAAAATTTTCCTGTTTTCAATTTTATGGTTAAAAAAAAATCTTTTCTCTATTTAAAATGTTTTTAAAGGTTATTTATGGAAACAGATCATGTACACAGATTGAGGGTTGATAAGTTTATATGAGAACCTTTAAATGTTAACTTTTATGAACTTAAATTTCTACATGAGTTCTTATAAATCCTTATCAATTAATTCCTAACCACAAAATTGGAAAAACTACTTGTAACATTCGAATAAATTACTATTTGGTTAAGGTTTTATGTATGTTTTACTACTATCGTATAAGTGTAAATATTGTCGTGTTTGTGTAATTTACGAAGTTTAAAAAAAAATTGAAAATGCTGGTCGTCGACTAAGAACGCGTTTTCTATAATAATTTCGATAAATATTTCGACGATCATAAGAGTGAATCCCCGCACGTACCTTCACACAGTTGAGCATAAGAATTCAGGGGTCTTTATTAATTAAAATTGTATGCCCCTATAATAAATGTTCTTCCTTATTGTATCATTACGAAGAGAAAAAACCGGAAAGACGCAACGTGTATGCTTGACCCGCTTAGGGTTGTTCTTTAAGAGTAATTACCGATTATTGTACTAGTGCAAATGGGAATCAGGCTTCAAAAGAGAGAAGAAAAATAGTTTTCATTATAATTTCTTCCCTTTTACGGGAATTTATCGAATTCTCAAACCATGTGAGAGTGAAACAGTCCTTCTTACGGAAAAGCTTACGCAATTCTTAAAATACTCGTACGTTAGAGTGAGCACGTCAGTGTTGTATGACGATTCTGCGCATTTCTGTAATTGTTTTAGAATAAAATGAGTATCATTCTAGTAGCATGTACCCTGTTATACGGGGGTTATCTGTATTACTTGTAGTTGGTGTTGCCCTTTAGGGATTTTTAGACGCTAGATATAATACAGGTAACTCTTTAAAACACGAATTCGCATTTTCAGGAATGTAACTGACGTGTTTAACGGGTGTACATAAATATCTTACAAATGGTAGTTTTTTATTTAAAAAGTACTAAATGGAAAAGAAATTTCGACTGCATTTCAGTAGGATTGGGATTTTGGGATAAAACGACCACACTGGCTTATTAAATTAATTTTTTTTCAAAGCCGAGAGTGAATATAGTAGTACATATATACAGACAATCTTATTTGAATTATTAATCCTGCTCCATGGAAAAAACATAGAAAAAACAAAAGATTGCCGATGGCGTTTTCTCTTTCTCTCTCTCCCTCTCTTCGCTTTTGTGATACGACTAAAAGTGGTTATTAATAGAAGTTGAAGTATTTAGTATACGTACGAGTATGTATATTTTGCCTTTGGTGGTGTTTTTGGTTTAATGCTTTTGCGCTGAAGCTGAAGCTGATTCGATGAATTTTTACTATCCATGCTTACTTTCTCGTATACTTAAACTAAAACTGCAACAAGAATGGCCTGGCGTAGTGCTGATAATGTGAAGAGGGCAACTTTTTGATATAAGGAGCAATGAGAACGCAGCAACAACGAAGCTGATACTATAAAAATTCAATAGGAATAAATACAAAGAGAACCGAAAAAAGTAACCAACAAGAATAGCACGAATTGTATTTTGTGCTGGTGTAAAATCATTTTTGTTATTGCCCGGACAGTAGTGGCATTCGAAGAGGCGATGTAGTTGGGAGACGACAAGCATAGAATCGGAGCTATCGATAAAACTGGCAGCCATCAAGAATACACAAAACAGCGGAAGTCAGCCAATGAAAGGAACGTGTTTGAAGCAACTGAAGACATTTAGGAGCGTGGGATATATTTTTACTCGCTTATAAAATAATCTTGACGTCCTAATAACAACAAACAATTGCGTCAAAATTCAGTTCTTTAATAATAAACAAATATTGCGTGTTATTATTAAAATAATAATATCTCAGATACTGGAAGCATGTCTACTACAACCACCAATCAATCAGCGGACCTCCTCAGTGACATCGTCATTCCTAGTTTATTAATTGCTGGACTCTTCATATTTAACGGCATCATTTTGGCATTCATCTTAAAGCACCGCAAGCGTATCGTAAATGAGGCAGACGAAGATGGTGCTGTGGCAGCCGGAGAATCAGCTGGTAATGCAATTGAGATGGAGCGACTTTAAATTATTAATTGAGGAATGCTGATATTTATGATGAGGAGGATGATGAAGTTGACGGCGGTGATAGTAATGCTAATGAGAGTAAAGATCAGACGCTTAATAAATATTGGCAAATTTGTATATTAAAAACTGTGGGAAAAGTTAATATATGGATACACAAAAAATCTGTACATTATTATCATTTTAATTACAACACCAAAATTGTTTATTACAGTTTTTTGCAATTATCAATTTTGCTCAGCCGAGAAGTTATTCCTGTAACAGCAAGTTTATTAGCCATGAACAGTCTTTTTTGATTTGCTTAAAAAAGTCAAAAGTAACTAACACATTTTTTGAATTTTAATAAAATTTAAATAAAATAAAAAATTTTTAATAAAATTTCAAATTGTAATTTTTTGTTTGTTTAAATTTTTAAGTGACAGATTTTCAAATATTAAAAGTACCCAGTTAAAAAGGTATCGAAAAAATTTCTATAGGTACCCAGTTGAAAATTTGTGGATTAAACATTTCTACGAATACGAGGGAAATTTTTATACTGGAGGGGATTTATAATGAAAGGAATTTGTGATTAATTTCATTGCTTAACAATTTGTTGTAGTATCTAAAGCTTGTATTAATAATTTAATGAATTAAAAAAGTTGAGAGAAATCAATAATCTGACAATAAAGATATTTAAGACGTAAAAATGGTGTGGTCCAAATATTTGCCTTTACATTGTTTCAAAACGGTTTGAAAAATTTAAATTTAAGTGTCAAGGATACCAGATTATTCCTGATTATTAGGGAAAATTGTTTAAAATACATATAAATGAAGTAAAATGATTGTAGCTCGGTATAAAAATTATTATTATATATGTACAATATTTTTGTATATTTATACCTTTTTCTACTTCGCAAAAGTTGTGTAGATAAAAAAAATATAGATCATTACTTTATTATACACTTCTAAAATCCGGTTATCCGGTAGTAGTTCATTCACCATTTATGCAAATTTTAATTATTAAAAAAATGTCATTTGTGTACATATAAATTTTTAAAGGCAAATATTTATGTTATCCGCATGACATACATATATGATTGATTATGTGTGTATATACAATTGAGTACGTACATATATAAAAACAAGCTTCTACATAATCGCAGTATTTAACATCATAAACTAATTCTGATCAGTCTTTTTGAGTTACTCTTTTGTGTTTATGCGTGGTATATACTGTGTATACATCATTGCTAATTGCTCAGTGTTTTAAATTAATTTAGTCGCCCGCTTCGTCCATTCTACTGTCTGTTTACCTCTTATTCTTATTAAAAAAATTATTTTAGGAGAACAAATAGTAATATGTATTTTCATATAATTTCTTTGTGAATTATAAAAATTCCACGCCTCCCCGCCTACTCTTATGGTATGAATAAACACACCCTTTTTTCATAACTGAAGTTGTCAATGTTTACGCTTGTTCGCTGACTTAATAAATTATTCACTTAAATAAATTATCTGGAGATCTAAATTAATTATGTCTGAGCAGCTGAGACAAAAGTGATTGTCGTCAAATGTCAAAATCGGTGTCAACAATTTAATTAAAAAATATGTCGTACCCGTCATAGTATTGTTATGTCAAAATATAAGTGATATATTACTATTAACCCTTATGTTTTTAGATAAGTCTGGCTATAGCTATATTCAAAATACTTTTGCACATGAAAATATTTTACTCAGGACCATAAAAATCCAGATTTTCCTTAAATAATTCCTATTTTTTTCTTTATAAAATTTATAATACATATTTATTGTATTTTATTTAATACATATTTATTGTATTTTATTTAATACAATAAATATGTATTATTTTAAACCAAATTGTTTTCCGGACCAGATCTGTACATACCTATAAACAAATGGTTTTCCATTTGTTTTAAAACTTCAACAATTGATAAAAAGTTGGTTTTTAGGTCTTTTGGGTTCTAGGTCATAAAAAATGTAGTACGAAAGGGATAACGGAAATTCGTTGGTGATTATGCTGAATTAATCTTGTTTCTTTCTTTTTGATGTCAATATAACAAAGTTTTCACCTAGTTCAAAGTTTCAGACCTAGTCCGTAGAACAGGTCCGCAACAGACCTAGTCCGTAGAACAATATAGGGTTAAATAAAGTAGAACATAAGGTCTAAATAAAGTATTCCTCCTAAACATTTAACGAAAATCTAATAATTTAATAATGCTTAATTTGAAAAGGAACATTAATTGTTTTCCAATGACAATATGTAAAGCAATAAATAAATAGACATTTGAAGTTCAATAAACTAAGAGACGAGACATCTTAATTTATCAATACCAATTGAAGTTTATCAATAAAAATAACAAACATAGCAAGTAAAGTATAAGTAAACTAATTTAATTTCTATCAATTTATAAGGTTAATAAAATAGAAAGTTGAATTGAATTACAATACATACCGATATATTTTTGGACTTTCAAAAGAATATATTGACGATTAATATGTTATCAATGATAATTTTGTTTGATGATTAAATATACAATGTATTTTTTATTTTTCAGTTGGAGCATCGTAAATATTATAAAGACGACACCGAAGAACATTTCCGCTTAAAAATTTTCAATGAAAATAAGTTTAAGATCGCTAATCATAATCAGCAATATGCTGCTGGCAAGGTGTCATATAAATTAGGAGTAAATAAATATGCCGATATGCTGCATCATGAATTCAGGCAAACCATGAATGGTTACAATCATACCCACCGAAAACTGTTAAGGTAAGCATTATACGTATGTACAAATTTTACTTTACACAATGTTCTCTGAAGACGGTGAAACTAGTTCGCAAGTAGACAGCAGTAGATAGAGAAAAACGTTTAAAAATTATATGCATTTAATGTTATTATTATTACATGTAATTTATATGTAATACAAAGTAGACGCACTTATCTTCTCAAGAGATAAAATGCTTATCGACAAATTCTGTGTAAGAAACACATGAAGCGCTAAATGCGCATTTAGAGCACATTTTCTTCTCTTGATTCATGTAAAAGCGCATTTAACAATATTCTCTCCTGGTACAAAGTTAGATTATGTGTTTACTCGGCAATGAGTTTAGTGGCACCAAATACTGTTAATTGGAGTAAAGTGTAATATCTGGAGCAGAAAATATCTTATATTATACTCCTAAATAATTGGTTATTATAAAATTTGTGAAAATACACAATTATGAATCTTATTATTTTT
Source organism: Conops quadrifasciatus (assembly GCA_949752815.1). Taxonomy (NCBI): domain Eukaryota; kingdom Metazoa; phylum Arthropoda; class Insecta; order Diptera; family Conopidae; genus Conops; species Conops quadrifasciatus. Next base: position 36,822,759 of record OX457077.1, on the reverse strand, counting down.
TAGAAACGACCATTCCATGACTGGCGTCTCCTTCATCCCTCCAGCAAACGTCGAAATACCGAAATCGGTGGATTGGCGACACAGCGGAGCCGTTACTGGTGTTAAGGATCAAGGTAGGAGCAATAAAAACTCCAATTCTTTTGTTAATGTTGTAATTTGTAATAAACTAATTAACAATTTTTGCTCATTTTTCTTTAGGGCATTGTGGCTCTTGCTGGGCCTTCTCTAGTACCGGTGCTCTTGAAGGGCAACATTACCGTAAAACTGGAGTCCTGGTTTCTCTCTCGGAGCAAAATTTAGTAGATTGCTCAGAAAAATATGGCAATAACGGTTGCAATGGTGGCCTAATGGACAATGCCTTTCGCTACATCAAAGATAATGGCGGCATCGACACTGAAAAAAGCTATCCATACGAAGGCATTAATGACTCTTGCCATTTTGCAAGTTCCAGTGTGGGCGCCACTGACAGGGGCTTTGTTGATGTACCGGAGGGTGATGAAAAACGACTAAAGCAAGCAGTCGCAACAGTTGGACCCGTCTCAGTGGCTATTGATGCTTCACAGGAATCATTTCAGTTTTACTCGGAGGGTGTGTACGATGAGCCCCGGTGTAATAACCAGGAATTAGATCATGGTGTTCTCGTCGTGGGTTATGGTACTGATAAAAGTGGTCAGGATTATTGGCTCGTCAAGAACTCCTGGGGCACCACATGGGGTGACAAAGGATATATTAAGATGTCCCGTAGCAAGGATAACCAGTGCGGCATTGCCACTGCTCCAAGCTATCCTTTGGTTTAAAAGATTTCTTGTAACTGTTTTGTGGTGTTTTCTTATTTTTTTTTTCGCGCGACGAATAATCGCGCAAGCTCCTTAGTCGTGATTACGTTTTCGGAGTCTTTACGTTTACGTTTTCTAAGTAATTACATATGTAAATTTTAATGAAGTAAGTTTTTCTAGCCTTTATCATAAATATTTCCTATCCTTTTTTTAGAATTCCGAGTTGCAGTTAATTTAAATTTTTTCCTTCAAATATATGTAAAACCAAAATAAAGAAAACAAATGATTATGGGATGTTTTTTCTTAATTATAGTCTGTAAATGCAATTATTTATTGTTTTGTAACTCCAATGATAATTCTCCGATATACATATGTCCGAGTTTACAGGAATTTTTTGCATAGAATAGATCGAAGCTTGGGGTGATGTAACGGTAGCAGAAATGCATTTAACATTTTGTTGTTGGGTTGCATATCCTTAACACATATTTTTCTAAGAAGTAGCCTCTTGAGAAATTTTCTACTGCAATGATTTCAAGAGATAAGTCTTAAACTTCAAGTGTGATATTTGGTTCGGCGGGCATCATGGTATTTTAAAAGTAATAGCAATCCTAGCACAAGAAACAACTCTTGTTTTCAGCTTTTTCACTAACGTTGGAAAGATGTCATGAGATATTTGACACCAAGCGAAATATCATGCAACATTTATGTGCACGTGAGATTTTTCTTACCTGACCTTGGTTGCTGAACAGTGCTGCCCAAATAGTTGATTCTCAATACAGGAAGATGAAATAGATCAAAATTATTGACTTTAAGTTATTAAAAGAATAACTAATTTCTTTTTAAGACATTTGAATAACTCCATTCACAAAATGAAAGCTATTCGTATACATACTTTTATTATGAATTATTTTTAAGGAAATAACTGAATAACTCTTTATTTATAAGTAGGCAACTCGTCAGCCTGTTTGATTAAGCGGACCTTAGACGACACAAAACATTCCACAAAACGGCTGTTGTGCAATCTTTTTTGTCGTGTAGAGTAGCGTTTTCGTGATTGCGCAACAGTTGTGTAAATATCAAAAACATTTTGTATTTTATGTTTTGCGCAATCATTTTGTGTCGTTTAGGGCAAATTTTGCTCATATCTGACGAGTTGTTGAGCGGTGCTGACGTGTAGCGAAAGAAACAAAAATGACCACATCAAAAATTCTAGTCAGAACGTAAAAATTTATACAGAAATTTAAAGTCAAAAGCAAATAATATTTAAATAGAGTGGAAAAATATAGGAATTCCAAACATTTTAGTGGTAAAATTAAAAGAATTTTCGGATACCTATCGACGAGACGACCAGACAAGTAATCATCGTGCTCACTCAACCAACTGAGACAATTTTCATGATTGTGCAAAATTTTGTGCGTTTGTGGCCAATGGAAGGACAGCCTTTTCCGCAATGTTTTGTGTCGTCTAGGGTGCTCTTTCGTCAAGGGAAGGATGACGTCTATCTGTCATTTATTTCATTAACAGCTGCCGGCTACCGGCTATGTGGAATTATTCACGTTAAGAATTTTTTCAGCGGAAATGATTTGAACCCGATTTTGTTAAAACAACCATAAGTCTTTATGGTACCAAAAAGACTAGCTATCCAGAAAGAAGAGCTTCAGAAGAAAACATTTAAGACTTGAAATTCGGAAGTGGAGCGTGGATGTTAAAGTCTAAGGTATCTCTAATTTAAAAAATCTAACCTGTTAGCCTTGTTCCTCACAGAATATTATCTCTTACAGAGTTTACTCATCACATTGTATATTTGAAATTTAATGGAATAAGTCTCTCAATCACTTTATTAACAAAACAGCATTCCCTGCGCTTGAAGCATGACTGAAAAAGTGACTAAACTGGCCTTTGCCAGCCGATTGATTGTATTATTTCTGCAGCTACTAAGCAACAGTTTGATACCAGACCATAAACCGGATGTTTTCCGTGCCTCGCCGGGGTCCCAACCTTATAAAGGTGAAAATGTGATGGATGGTATAATTTTACCGAACATGCCATTATCACAAGACGATTCCACTATTAATAATTCCACAATTCCTACAAGCAAAACATTTTTGGATAAAACAATGAATTTTTGTCTTGGTGGCCTTCGACATTGGGATGGTGAATATTTTTTGCACATTGCGGAGCACAGCTACAGTTATGAGAATACCTTGGCCTTTTATCCACTATACCCAATGCTTGTGCGTTTGCTCGCTCATTGGCTGCATTTCGTTAGTCAGAACATAGGTTTGGGATTGTCTCTGCGCAGCTGGACACTCTTTGTTGCTGTGGCACTGAATCTTTACTGCTTTTGCAAGGCTGTAACATGTTTGTATGAGTTGACGCAACGCATATTTTGTGATTCGAATAAGAGCTGGAACGCTGCCCTACTCTTCTGCTTTAATCCTGCATCGATTTTCTTTTCGGCAGCCTACTCGGAGGCACTTTTCTGTTGGCTATCGCTGCAACTAATGCTAGAGTGTGTGATTGGTATGAGAACGCTGCGTATTACAACAACACTGGCGCTCTCTATAGTCAGCCGTTCGAATGGTTTGGTTAATATAGGTTTTCCCACATATTTTTATTTACGTAAATTGATATTGCGGCCAGTGCAGAATATTTCACTACTTTTTAAGCTCCTTTTTTCAGTGGTAACAGGATTAATCCCACTAACCATTTTCTATTTTTACGCCTTTCAGCAGTTTTGTTTGCCCGATCGTGCAGTGTCGCATCCACCACAAGTGGTAGCGTATGCTCGAGAACGCAATTACATACTATCAGGATATCGGCAACCGCACAATTCACCTTGGTGCGACAAGTCCTTCCCTTATCCATATTCATACATACAGTCGCATTACTGGAACGTAGGCTTTCTGCGTTACTACGAATTTAAACAATTTCCCAACTTTGTATTAGCCTTTCCAGTATTGTCGTTTCTGTTCTATCACTGCTACAAGTATGTTAAGCATTTTTGGCAAACCTGGCTGCCTAAATATCCATGCCGCCAGCTTTTGGATGAATACAAATCATTTCCGTTCGTCGTCCACTCTCTCATACTCGCCCTTTTTTGCACATTCTTTGTGCACATACAGATTTCTACGCGTCTGCTGTGCTCTTCCACGCCCTGCCTGTATTGGTTTGCAGCGGATCATATGCCAAAGACTTTTGATCTTATAAAATTGCGCTCTAAAGCAGGTCTAATAGTAACATGGTTTGGCTCATACTTTGTGCTTGGCACAGTGCTTTTCAGTAATAACTTACCATGGACGTGAAATAGCATGAATTCAAAGATGAGAGAGAGAGAGAGAGTGTCTGATAGAACAGGAAGTCGAGCGACAAGAGGAAACAGAGAAATTTGATTTTGGCCACTTAAGATATGAAAAAAGAATAACGTTAACTAAAATTTAAATGGAACGAAAATAAAAAAGAAGCAATTAAAAAATGCTTTTTGAAATTAAAAAGAAGGAACGATAATAAACTCAGATTTCTAATTTACAAATATAAGTTTTTCAGAAATATACTGCACAATATTAATTTTTCTGTTTAACATATTTTCGAAAGAACTACTCTTAATTTTCAGCAATTTTCCTCAATTGCTGTATTAAATAGTTAATGTTATATAGAAGGAAAAAAATTAAAAAATTTGTGAATTATATAAGCATTGAGTCTTTATATTTGTATTTATTCAAATAAAATATTTTAATATTCCTTCCTTGTTAGTGTTAATAACAGCTGCTTTTCCGTTTATATTGAGTTCATTACATGCAGCTAAATTTCTTTTCTGTTGTTTTTGTAGAGTGTAAAATGTTTAATTTTGCTTTTTTAGTCAAAATAAAAGAAGTTCTTTAAGAAAAAGAAAACATTTTGGTTTTCTTCTTCTTTATGAAATTAAGTTTTCATTTATAAGCAATTTTGCGATTGTGAGAATAAAAACTGGACAAAAAAACAAGACAGTTACTTAAAATTCTGTAAAATAAATTACATATTTTCACACAATTTTTTTTTGTTAATTGCAGATTAATTGAAAATGTACAATATATTATAAGAAAATTTTTTTATACAAAAATGTGTTTAAAAAAGGAAAGTAATCATTGCTAAAAATAATGCAGGGTCAAAAAAATTCAATTATATCTCTAAAAAAATCATCCAAAGACACTATAGAAAGTCATGTAAATATGTATATGGTCTCTACGTAAATACGAGTATGTATATGGCCTCTGGTCCCATACTATAGCTACTATAGTAGTAGAATTTTTTAATTAAAGTTCGAATTTTTATTATATGCTATACCAATTTCGTTTTTATTTTACAAAAGCTACCAAAAGCAAACCGGATGTCGGTAGTCATAAAATGTGGGAAGACAAATGTAATTTTCTTTGAAAGTAGTGTAAGTTCATTATTTTTTATTTGGAGTCATTTACAGATATGCATTTTGAATGCAATGCATTCTTTATTCTATGAAAATTGTATAGATTTTGAAAAGATTTTAACTCTAAATTGAGTTAAAATATAAGGATCATACTAGAATAAAAGTTTTCTCATCATTAACTCAATTTTTTTATGAAATGGACTTACACCACCTTCAAAGAAAACTACTTAATTAATAAGTTTTCGAAGTCGCTATACTAATTGCAGTGAATTCTTAACTAAAGTCGTCGACAACTTAAGTTTATTTTTCTAAAACTTATCAAGGAAATTCATATCTCCCGCTCCAATGCTAGCGCCAGAGTAATCCAGCAGAGCCGGTGAGGATTGCCTGGGTTACTAGCTTGCGAACGATGTAGATGTGAATTCCTTAACAGAATTCCTTATACATACAAAACATCCCATACTGCCAACTTGTATAATGCAGCAGAATAGTGTCAACATTTTCACATTTTTTTTCTAATCGATCAGAGCATCGTAAATCACAGACAAGTAGTGATTAATAATTAATTAATTACATAAATATATTTTTTAAAAATAAATCGCTAGGATATTTCACGCATCAACGTATTTCCACTTTAAACAAATTTTCACAAGCGCGCGAAATGCTTTCGTTTATTTTATTAACTTCTGTTTGTGTCAGAGTACGTTCCATGTGCCTGTACACAATGCGAAAGCAGACACTCCATCTCTTCAATTTCGGATGTTTGAAAGTATCGAGGAGAGTTGTCTGAGAGAAAAAGAAAAGAAAGAATACAGCTTTTGTATTTTTTGTGGTCAGTCAACTAATCTTTCTCCAAGCTTTTCTCACCTGTTCGACAATATCGCCTGCAATTGAACGCACTAAATCGTAGAAATCGTTCGGTTCAAAACCAGCGTTCGGTGCAATGCCTGGCGGTAGCCAGAATGATAAATCACACTTGCAGTGTGGATAACTAGAGATGGGTTTATATTTTGTTTCATTGGAACTATTCTCATTAAATTGTGATAGAAAGCCATTGTCATTAGACCAAAACAGTCGTATATCCGGTATTTGAAATAACACCATCGCCAAGCGTTCCAGACCCAGACCAAAGGCGTATCCTATGGATTGCTGCACACCTGCCCTTTTCAATATTTTATGACGAATAATACCGCAACCTAGCACCTCGAGCCATCTATCTTGATAGAAGATTTCCAACTCCCAGGACGGTCGAGTGAAGGGGAAGTAAGCGTCCACCCAACGGTAGTCTTTTATGTTGCCTAAAAGTTTTATTACCATGTTTAATAGAGTCTGCTTCATTTCATGTTCAACAAGTTTGACGGCCTCTAGACTGTGGCAAGGCTGCTTCGCCAACTCCAAACAATTGCAAACAGTTTTATCAAGTGCCATATTCGGTTCTTCCACATCTGTGTTTGCAGCGTGCAAAGAACTTTCGAAAATATCCAGGTCCGGTGTATGTTCGAAGAGATCCTTTTTAGTGATTAGTCGTACCGCATCTATTTGATGAAAAACCGGAAAATGGGTTTTATCGATTTCATCGCGCCGGTAAACGTCGCCGATAATAAGAAAGTTGTCCAACCCAGCAGTAATAAGATCAGCTTGATGGGCGGTCATGTGGGATCTCAGAATGTAGTTCTGATTGATATAATAACAATCCGATTTAGAGCGGCTGACATGTTTTTCTGGAATGAGCAACTTGTCGAAATTCTGCTTCACCGTTACGATAGGGCTTAGGTTATCGTAGACGGAGAAGAGAGGATTGCCTCGAGAGTTTTTGTATGCTTCGTAGAAGTAATTGACAATACGTTGTCGCACAATCGAAATGGGATGGTTTTTCTTCAGGTGTTTATTAGTGCCAAGATAGCTGAGAATTTTTGGTGTAACATTCGTCCAATTGTCTATCATGTAATTTTGATGTTTTATTTTGATTGTGTTCTTCTCAGCCGTATCTACTGTGTGTTGTTGGCGAAACAGGAGCAGGCACTTGCGTCTTCCTGGCGCTAAGTTTGTGGTGGATGTCAGTGGTTGATATGCAATTCTCATTGGATAACCAGAGCTTAGTAATTTTAACCACATTTTTACTAAAATTTTATTTGATATTTAAATGAAAAATTCCAAAAAAATGAAAAATTATATCATTCTGTCAGCTGTTGCCTTGACAACTTAGACAGAGTTTGACAGTCGTGTAGAGTAATGTTTCGTGTAGAGCAAGGTCCTAGTTATGTTTTCTTCCGTTAAATGGTATTATGAATAGTATAGATAGATAGCATGTATTTGGAAATTGCACTAATCCTTAGAAAAGCACCAACAAGCCCGTGATCCATCAGCAGTAATATGATGATTGTGTAACTTGCTTCTATGCGTGCATCGATAAAACTGGTTAGAAAATGAATACAAGGAAGTGATACTTGATTCCGAGGGAAAGCACCAGAAAATTTATGACTATGGTCAAGAGGCCCAACGGTGTTTTATTGCTGGCAGAGATAATATTGGTACCGTTACAAAGCTGGTAAAAATACCATTAATTATGTAGAACAACATTTTATCGAAATGTACACAGTTTTGACAATAAATTCAAGTTTAACTTTTAACTACTCTTTTTTTTTCCTTTTGAAAATTTGTTTTTACGAAAAATATGTAATTGATCTATAAGGCTTTCTGAGAAAATTTATTTCATTAAAATCGGTGCAGTACTTACGGAGAAAACGCCATACCAATACTACGCCATACCAATACCATACTACCAATTTAGAATTTTACTACTATGCATATTTTTAATAATGCGAACGTATTGAGTGTGCACCGTTGGGTCTTTTAAGCTATGACGGCAGTTACCGTTATTCTTGGTATTGTTGGGCGCTTTTCAGATATGGGACATATGTCCAGAGTTTGGAACTATTCATCGCTCGTGTCCACTGAAGTGTTTACACATGTGTCCTATGTGGATTGTGGGTCGTAGTGCATGGTTGATTTTGTGACAAGATTTTTTTAATCCTTTTTGATATAATTTACTACCTTTCTGCTGCTATTCTATCCTTTCATTACTTCTTGAATATAAACTTTTGTAAACTTAATTTTATTATACCGTGTTTAATAGTTACCTAATTATCTGAGTTTTTTATTAATCTGGGTTTTCAGTTCATTAAAAAGAGGGCATGCAATTTTTCAGCATCAATAATTATTTGAGATTAACAGACCTATTCTGGTGAGCTGTGACATGTCATTCATGACATATATGTCATCCTTTTTGTCACTCGAAGTCATCATGGTATTCTGGTTAAGTTGTGACAACTATAAAACTCTTTATATTCCCCCACTGCTGGTGAATACAGACATTCTGATATAAATTTTATTATATAAATTTATATAATATTATATACACTATATATCGTATAACAATATATAATTATATACCAACGATAAATGTTAGCTCTTTTTTAAAGAAAAAACCAGCGGACAACTCAGCAACAACTACAATTCGTTTTTGCAAAAACTATATAGAAGACCTTTGGTGTTGCTGTTGTGTACTTAATTATATCAATTTGTATACATTTTCTTCTAAATATCACTTAAATGCATACCTGATTACAGACATAATGGTTGCATTCAGAGCGGTCAAGCCTTGTTGGCTTTTTCTTGTCAGAATAAATCATGTGCTCTGAATACGTTTGCTGAGTCTTTGCTGAAAAACAACAACATTTAAACAACAACAACACTTTATGCCAAATTCCACGTGGCCGCCACACGAGGAGGAAATAAAACACTGAAAATGAGTGACAGAGAAGAAAGTTCTGAACAGATGCAGCATACAAATTTTTGGCTAGAAAAAATGGCGAATGCTTTGTCAGCCCTTCTGACCTTTCTACCCCCTCAGACAAAAGTTAAGCAAAAAGCCAACATGGCTTGACGTTCTGAATGCAACCAATATTTTTTTTTGTCGTTAATAGGACAACTCTGCTTACTCGTGTCCCTCGATATTACAAGGGACACATGTGTCGCACAAGGGGCAAATTCATTTATTTATAGTCCACAGATCATTGTGTAGTTGTGCTGGGGAAACCACAACAATTCGTGTCCCTCGTGCGACATTGTCCCATGTCTGAACAGCGCCTTGTTGTAAAGTGGAAGCAATATTTAATTTGCTTGAATTTTAGTTTAGCACCGCAGGCAAAAAATTTTGAAAAAAAAATCGCGCGATTTTTCCCAAATTTGTTGTTTAACAACTCGAAAATAAACAAATCAGAATATACGGAATAAAGCCGTATGACCTGCAGTAAACAAAACAACGACATTTGCTAATGAAAGCTAAAGAATCATACATTCGTATGAATTTTTTCAACAACATTTTTAATTTTAAAAAAATTGTAGTGGTAAAAATTAAAAACTATGATGCCTCGAAAACTACAAATTTAGAAAGAAATAATGTTATATAACATTTTAGAAGTAAAGATTGCTTTAAACAGTATCCATAGCGTTATAATTAATATGTACAGTTTTAGAAAAATGAAAGATATTGAAAATTTCAAACCTTGATAGGCAATAACTTCTAAACCAGACGAGAGAACAAAATTTACTTTCATCCTTATATTTACATAATAAAAACGTCGAAGAATTTAACTCGCTCAAAATGGGTATGCTTCAAAATGATAAATGATTATGATGATGATGATGCTTTTTATTTAATAGAAAAATTAAAGTTTGGAAATGAAATTTGAAGGAGGAGAAAGGGCACGACAAGAACGAAATAGCCGTTTTAAGATTTCTGATTTAAAACGGCGTCATTGTTGTAATGATTGAAGAGAAAACGTTTTTATTTAAACGGATTGATTTTGCTATGCTTTATAGAAAAGTAAGAAAGTAGATGCAAAAGCGGTTATTCTGGTGATTTTTGTTGGCACGTCGTCATTGTTGTAGTAAATAGTAATTAATTTTCAATTTTCTTATTTCCATTGGGAGAAAGAATATAATCTATGTAATTGTATTGCAATCTGATTGAGGTCAGCACTCGAACTGAGAGTTGGAAAATAATAATGAAGGTAGTAATTATTAAAATCAAAAGTGGAAGGAAATAGTTGAGACTTAGTTGGTGATCCAATTTTAGACTGGAATAACGTTTTTAATTAAATATTTAAAAAAATTAATGTAACTACTGATCTCTGCTAGAAGCAAAGATTTAAATAATTTTTTGTGCTAATTGTGCTAATGTGCCATTTACTGAATGTTCATCTTTTGAAAGGACATAATCTGCTGCTATGCATGTATATCGTATATATGTATGTGCTAATAAATACAAGAATACTTAACATATCACCAACGTAACCAAAATATTTTCTCAGGAAGAGAAAATGTATTTATTGCCGAGAGAAGCAAAGGACACAAAAAATGTTTGTAAACATTGTAGAATAATTTCTCTTGAACGGAAAACATGTCTCTGATTCAAAGTACAGTCAACCCTCCTACAAGGCGACAGATACGTTCTTAGAAAACTTGGCGTAGTAGGAAATCGAGTTCCAAGTTTAAAAAATTGCATTGAAATTAATAAAATGAAACTTTAATAAGTTAATGTTCAAGATTTTATTAGAAATCTTTCAAGAAAAAAATTATAATAAATTAATAAAGCAAAAAAAAATAATTCACGTTTTTAAAAATTAAGAACTGAATAAAAATTCAAATTTACATATAAAAATTAAAATACAAAAAGAAATGTTGATGCATATTATTTTTGCAAATTCTTCGTCATCACTGCTAAGCGGATTATGCCGAGAATTTTTTACTCGTAAGTGAACAAGTCCATTTCATTTAAAAACGGAGTTAATTTTTTACTTACAAATTTATACAAAACAACCAATGCCAAATTTTAAACATTTCGAGAAGTGATTTTTTTTTAAAAAGTAATTTTTTTTTAATCGCGTTGTAGAAAAAAAGTTGCGTTGTGAGAAAAATTGCCTCAATTTATGAATCGCGTTGCAGCGAAAACGCGTTGTAGAAGTGTCGCGTTGTAGGAGGGTTTACTGTAATGTCAAAGGGAACACATTTACTGTACACATGTGTCTTTGATAATGTTTAGTCACAAAAAATATATCAGCAACTTTTTTCCTGGCATAATAAACAATTCATTCATTAGTCGCAAATGCAACAACAATCCCTGGAGAAATTTTGTTGTATTTGTAGATTATAGTTATATTTATTTATATATACTCGTATGTACATGTGTACATATCCATAGGTTTACGAACAATAGTAATAATAATAACAACAAGCAAAGATAACTAAGAAAACAACATCGTTTCATTTCTCTATTAGTTCCAGTTTCCTGCAATAACTACACTTTTTCTCTCTCTTCAAATTCAACAACTTTATCTCATGCGTTGTGTTGCGTGGTCTAAGGCAAGAACGTGTGGGTGTGGTGGGTTGTTTTTGTGGTCGCTGAGCGGAGTGGGAGTGGGTTGGGTGGTTGGGTTGGCTGGAAGGCAATGCGGTGTGGTGTATTGTGGCATAGAACAGTGGATATGTTGCTGGTTTATTCATCGTTTCGTTCGTCCAAGGAAAATATCGTATAAACCCTGACACCGACAACAAATGAAACAGTCTTCAAAGGATTCTCGCTACGAACGTTACTATACGGTTTATTCGTCTGTGCAAAACACTTTTGTAGAAATATCAAGTGAAGCAAAATTTGTGAATTTGAAAAGTATTTTTCTAGTATTTTTCTGCGGGTGATTAAGGAAAAATAAAGTAAAAATTGTTTTCTAATAAATCCTTTGAGAAACAACAAAAGAAGAAAGCAGCGAAAATTACCATAAGAAGTATGTATGAATATTTTGTTAAGTATTTTGAATATTTATTCCATTAATTCATTTTTTAAGCAATATAATTACAAAAAAATTATAAAATAAAGAAAAATATTTTGGATTGTGATTAGCGTAATAATAATGCAAATTTTTCTTCTAAATATTTTTGCAAAGGATAAAATATTATTATTAAAACTCTCAAAAGATATATGTATGTATGTATGTATTTAAATATTATTTAGATTTGAGATATACACGTACCTATACAGGATTTTTATTGTAATTTAAAAAATCCATAAAAAATTTAAAAATTTGTTATAAGTTTCTGCTTTCTTTTTTAACAGATATTATGATATAATGTAAACTTTAAACTAATAAATGAATATTATTGCCTCTAATCAAAAGTCTTTGGGTCGTTCCTTTTTTGAAGAAATTTCAAAAAAACACTATTTCATAAATGATTACTTTAAACTCTTTTACATAATTACCTTCTATTCAGTACAACGAAGGCTAACACGTCCTATTAATAAACGTATCAATAATTAAATCGAAGCGAATCGATTAAATCAAATTCCTGGAAAAATTAACTACAAACGTAAATCAAATAATGTTCTAATAAAAAAACCCAATAAACTAAAATTAAATTAAATTATTCATAGCTTTCTTTATTAAGAGAAAAAAATTATGGAACCTTTTGTAGTTACAATTTCAAATATTAAATTCAAATATTAATTTTGAAATTAAAAATATACAAATATTCACCGTTGTCATTGATTCAAAAGATTATTTCAAAAAAGGCTTCATACTTTTTTATTATTACGAGTTCAAATATATTTTAAATAAAAATACTAAAATTTTCGTCATTGTCATTGATTCAAAAGATTCAAAAGATTATTGCAAATTTTTTTTCTGTACCTGACAATAAAGGAAATTATCAATTTATTGGCCTAGGCGTATGCTGCCACAATTTCTTTTTAATTTTTTTTTAACCCAGCGTATATTTATTCTTTTGTCAAACGCTTCTTCGCTGGCGTTGTTTGATATATAATATCAAATGATATAATGATATAATTTTCTTAGTGCTGCACGCAATCATTATTTTTATTTCTCATTATTCGTAACCAATCTTTCGACAAGAACGATTTGCTTGATTTCAGAACGATTTCAGCCGCAATAAAAATCCACAAATACAATAAGAAAAAAGGACTGAATTTCAACAGAAAGTTACTTATCACAAATCAATGAGCATTTTGTGCCCATACAATAACACTCAACACCGTTTATTTGTTTAATAAATTAATAAAATGAGGACAAAAAAGCTTAATAAAGGTGTACAAATTATGAATAAAGTCAGTTTAGAATTACAGAGTTTTTTGTTTTTTTCTTTGTTGAAGTAAAACTATTACTCAACTATAACTCGTATAATGAATGAGCTTTCCAAGTGCCAAAAGAAATTAAATTACAATAAAGCTTTTACGTGGAAATTGATTAAAAAACAAAAAAATGTGTTCATATTGAAAATTTCATTAAGAATAAAAGCGCTTAAGTAGAAAAACGATAATTTTGAAAGAGTAACTAAAAATATTCGTCATTTTTTATATATTTTTTGAATTCTAAGAGTTTTTAATTTAACGAAAAATACTCAATAAAGTTTGGAAAAGAGTTGTCGGATCGATTGTCATTGATTTAGACTGAATTAATACGAGTATAAAAATATAAACGATTATAAAAAAATCGAAAATGTTATCATTGGTGATTCATGTTTTAAAAGCAATCAATCAGTTTCGCACAAAAATCAAAAAAAAAAAAAAAGAAAAACCACAAGAAAGAGAAACGTTTTCAAAGAGACTGATGAGAAATTAATACTAAACGATGATATTAATACATCGCAAACGATAAAAGAGCTAAAGGCTTGAGGTTTAGGAATCAGTCGCGTGTAAGATATCTTCCTCCAACGTTGACAAAAATATGTACGTCATACAAACGGCAAAAGATAGATAATTTTGGCAAATAAAAGATAGACCGAAGAGTAGGCAATTTTCCTTCATTGTCCTTCAAATCTTGTTTTGTCAATGTGAAAAAAGAAGGCTTGTTTAGTGACCTCGTATTATCATGAATCTTGTGATCCGGAAGGAAAGGAAATAATTACGATACTTTTGGACTGAGAAGGTTCGAGCTCGTGACTCATGGCGTATGGATTTTATCTGAAGTTTTTTGTTAAAATTGTAGAAGTGGAAACCACTTTTAACCCTTTAAGTGCGTTTAATAAGTCGTTTTGATAACGACTTCATAAAAAAAGGACTTCTAAAATGTATTGCAAGAAATTTTATTCTAAATAACCCTTGAAAAATTGACTTTTTCGAATAAAATTTCTCACCATGAAAGGTTTTTTTAAAACTAGTTTTGAAAATAAAGGTCTTTAAAAACTCATTGCAAAAATTTTTTTTGTTGGTAAATTTCAAAAATACCAACTAAAGGTGGTATGGAAGAGACTCAACTTAATTATTTGGAAATTTTCTGTTTATGTAATTTTAATTGCTAAAACGATTAACTCACTGTAAACGATTATACTGTAAACGTTATTTAGTATTAATAACGATTACTCCAAGAATATTTCATTTTATAAGAGTATATTTTATGCCATTAAATACGAGTAGCTACGAGTACTTCTTACAATATTTGAGTTGTGTTTTTTTTTTTTGAAAGGGCCCTAAGTGCATTTATGTTAACATCGAAATATTTTCATTTGAAGCGCAATAAAAAATTCAAATTAATACTAAAATTTTCTTTTGAGAAAATAATACAAATTCTGAAGAAATTGGTCTCTAAATTTCATTAAAATAAGAAGATCGTACCAGCATAAATTACGTTTTTTATCTCGTTTGTAATAACTTAATTGTTTTTAAAAAAACGTCATTTCTGAAGAAGTATCTAAATTTATTTTCAAAAACGTTCAAAATAATTGCTACATTTAATTGAAATTGATATGATTTTATAAGTTTTTGCAAGGAATTCCAGAAAAAGGATATTTAGTATTTTTTCAGTTTTCTTCACTTTTTGTTTTGTGTAGTTAAACGTTTTTGCCTTTTGACTATTGTTAGTAGAACTGCGATGTTTAAAATTAAAAATTTTACTTTTTCTCCGCTTCTTATCCATTCGTCTTCTTCTTCTTCTTATATTCTTTTCTTTATTGGGTAATTATTGTTCCACTTTCTTTTTATGTGCCGAAGATCAACTATCATAGCGGGTAAGGTGAAAGCGTGTTGGGGGTGGCGGGGAGGGAGAGGGGGAATGTGGCGGCTGATGAAAGGGGGATGTAATAAAAATAAACACTTGAGATCTGAAGAAGCTTCATGATCGCTTTGAGTGTACAGGATTCGAAAACAATTAGAATTAAATTTATTACACAATGTTAGAGTTGTTATTGTTGTTGTTGTTGTTGTTGTTGTTTTTGCTGTTATTGTTGTTGGCGAAGTTGGCGTTAAGCAATTTTTTGCTTATTTGTTGTTGCCGTGTTTTTCGTTGTTGTTCGGTTTTTTGGAACGGCGGAAGCTCAAAGTTATTTATTGGATTTTCTTTTATATTTAGTTACCGTTTGTAGTTTCCTCTTTATTATTTTTTGTTGTTGTAGTAGTTGTTGTTGTTATTATTTTACACTTAAACAACTTTGGTCATAAATAAATTGCTAATTGATTAAATTTTTTTTAGATTTTGCCTAATTCACCGAATAAAATCGGTTGTTATTGTCGTTGTCGTTGTTGTTGTTGTTGTTGGCTTTTAATTTTTCTTCTATGTTTTGCGTTTGTTTAGAGAGCTTTAGGTACATTTAATGACCATCACACCAAAGTTTGTTTAAGTAATTTAACAGAATTTATATACAAAATAAAATAGAAAATTTGCGGTATCCTCCTTCTTGTCATCATCATCATGATGGTCATCAACATCATGATCAACATTAAGAAGCAAGTGTTCTGATAAATTTATTTCTTCCTTATTTTTACCTTTCTTTCAATAGTCGTAAAGTTTATATGATACTCGTATTTGGGTTATGTGTGTGCATTTTTTTAATTGTTTATTTTATAGAAATTCAAAAGAAATGTGAAAATAAATGAAAGCAAGCAAAAAAAGATTAGGTAAATTTTATTTAATGAAATTCTTCGTGGAATTTTTACAATCTACGAATAAATTCTCTTCATATTTTAAGTTTTATTTTTTCAAATTTTCTTGGAGTATCTTGGAGTTGAGAAAAGCCTTAAGCCTTATATTTATTACGTTTCCTCTATTTTCTAGTATTCTCGAGTATTCTCTGTGTTCTTTTTGGGTTTTGCAACAAAGCATTCTCTTACTTTTTGGCGACACTTCTATTAAAGGAATAACCTTTTGTAAAGTTTCCAGTCTTTTCAATAACTCTCTTCTCATAATAAAGTCCTCTGTACTCTTTTTAGCCTCAATAAAATATTTTGTAAAGTATTCAATTCGTTTCGGTGAGTAGTTTATGGGTACACTAAAGCTCTCTCAATAAATAAGATATTCCTATTCTTTTTACAGAATCTTCTCTGAATGAAGTTTTATCTTTTCACGGAACCTTCTACGTATAAAATCTTTTTTTTTTTGGACGATTCAGCAATGAATAGACCTTTGTATGAATACAAACACAATTTTCTACTCAAGCTGGCGACTGCTCAATGAACAAAGTCTTGTGCTCTTTTCGGCTAATCTTCTATTAATAGTCGTCTCCTATTTTTAGCAACTTTACTGTGACAAAAGTTCATAAAGTAATCCACCCTTTACGCCCCGAAGGTCGAGAAATCTACATGCATTAAAATTAAGATTCGATTGAATGTCGAAAAAAAGAAAGAGTTATTCACGGGAGACTTATTATAAGCGTTAGGACTCTTAACTTAAGAGTTAATGCAAGATTAGATAAAGGGAGAGTTATTGAATTACGGACACAGAGGTTATGATATCTTTATTGATTTTTCTAACCTCAAATATGACAAAAATTAACATAATCTAAGTACGTGGAAAAGTTGTTGACGGCAGAGTTATTATAAGCGTTAAGACTCTTAACTTGAGAGTTAATGCAACATTAGATAAAGGGAGAGTTATCGAATTATGCATAGAGAGGTTATGTTCTCTTCATCGATTTTTCTAACCTCGAATATGACAAAAATTAACATAATCTAAGTACGTGGAAAAGTTGTTCACGGGAGAGTTTTTACAAGCGTTAAGACTCTTAACTTATAAGTTAATGCAAGATTAGATCAAGGGAGAATTATTGAACTACGGACACAGAGGTTATGATATCTTTATTGATTTTTCTAACCTCGAATATGACAACAATGTACATAATCTAAGGACGTGGAAAAGTTGTTCACGGGAGAGTTATTATAAGCGTTAAGACTCTGAACTTGAGATTTAATGCAAGATTAGATTCAGAGAGAGTTGTCGAATTACGGACAGAGAGGTTATGTTCTCCTTATCGATTTATCTAACCTCAAATATGACAAAAATAAACATAATCTACGTGGAAAAGATAATATATGTACGTATAAATGTCGAAAAAATTCACTTAGAGTAGAATCTTTCAGAAGTCTTTACGATCAGATAAAGTTCGTAAACGTTTTTTATAGGAAAAAAAACGAAAAATTTTCTGATCAAATAAAAAATATATAAAAAAAAATAAAATAAAAAAATAAAAAAAATTGAAGAATTAATAAAAATATTTTTTACTATTTTTTATGATTGATTTCTGCACTTCTCGAAAGTATCGCATTTAGACGTAGCTTAAAAGTTTTTTAAAAAGTTTCATAGTTAGTTCGTGAATTTTCCATTATTTGTTGTTGTCGTTTTCAATGTTGTTGGTAGTTTAGTGAATACGCAGGAGATTTGTGAAAATTTGTTGAAAATTTATTAGGCCACAAATGATAGAGTGACAGACCGATAGACTGTTTGACATACGATAAAAAATTTTTGCGACATACATACATACATACTTACATAAGCTGGGTAGTGTAGTTGTTTGCCATCGCTGTCATCGCAGTTGTCATTGCCATCCATTATCAATGTCAGTATTATTATGCATGAATGCAAAATTTTTGATCTTCACCGATTGTGTAATATTCATATGTATTGTTATTCTATACATTGTAATTATACTTCTTATACGTCATCTTATCATTGTTATCTTCTTCTTGTTAGCTGCTTTTGTTTGGTTCCTTTGGCAATACTGTCTGTTGCTGTTGTTGTTGTTGTTATGGCCACCTTCATTGTATCAATTGATAGATATTCATTGACGGAATTATTTGTTCTCTGTACAGAAACCGAAATTTACAGAGAAAGGCTGTACAGAAGCAGGTTGTACAAAGAAAGGCTGTACAGAGGCAGGTTGTACAGAAGTAGACTGTACAGTTACAAGCTGTACAGAGACACGCCGTATAGAGACACGCTGTACAGAGACACGCTGTACAGAGACACGCTGTACAGAGACACGCTGTACAGAGACACGCTGTACAGAGACACGCTGTACAGAGACACGCTGTACAGAGACACGCTGTACAAAGACAAATTGTACGGAGACAAACTGTATGAAGACAGGCTATACAGAGACAGGATGTACAGAAAAAGGATGTACAGAAACTGGCTGGCTGAAAAAGACAGGATGCAGAGCGCAGGCTATATAGAGACAGGCTGTACAGAGGCAGGCTATATAGGGACAGGCTACACAGAGACAGGATGTCAGACACAGCTTGTCTGACTAGATCCAAACTGTTCAGAGCCAAGCTGTACAGAGACAAACTGTACTGTGACACGCTGTACAGAGACACGTTGTACAGAGACAAACTGTACGGAGGGAAACTGTACAAAAACGGTCTATACAGAGACAGGATATACAGAAATAGGCTGGCTGTACAATGATAGGATGCACAGAGGCAGGCTATATAGGGACAGGCTGTAGAGAGACTGGCTGCACAGAAACAGGCTGGGTGTACATAGACAGGCTGCACAGAAACAGGCTGGGTGTACAGAGACAGGCTGTATGGTGACATGATGTATAGAAACAACATATATAGGGACAAACTGTACAGAGGCAAAATGTATAGAGCCAGGTTTCACAGAGACAGGTTGTGCAGAGGAAGACTGTACAGTGACGAGCTGTACAGAGACAAACTGTACGAAGACAAACTGTACAGAGACAGGCTATACAGAGACAGGCTGTACAGAGGTAAACTCTGAAGAGGCAAGCCGTACAGAGATAGGCTGTACAGAGAGTTTTTATACGTCATATTATTTAAGAATTTTATAAAAGTACGAGTAAAGTTCCTAATAATATATTCCATTTTGTATGTTTTAATAATAAAAGTTATTAAAATTACAGCAGCTAAAAAAGTTTAAATGATCTTTTTCACGTAAGCTCACGAAAGTGAGGGAGGGAGAAATATTTCTCCTTCATTGTGGATGAGTTGACACTTCGTGACAAAATAAGATGATAGAAAATTAGTAATTATACAAGCAGAGAAACTGTAGGGAGAAGTTTTTCAATTACTGACACATAAATTGTCTTAAGTTTTAAAAAGGCACAGACACGACACGATTATACGAAAGACCAGGCCATATACAAAAGCTTGCATACGAAGATGAAGATACGAAAGGATGGATGACAAATCATTAAATTCGATTAAATATAGTTTGGTAGATTAAATGTTACGAGAGACGGTGACTTATTTCGTAACGGTCGTCACGGCAGCGGTGAACGTTCATATGATGAAGATGACGGTGGATTCACAGGCGACGAAAATTTCACAATGAGCTCTCATAAAATTACCGCTAGTGGTCTTCGTATTTTTGTGCTTCTCAGTTTTTGAAGAATTTTTATAGCTTTTAATATAATTGCTGTTGTCTGGTGTTTATGTTGTTGCTTCTGATAGTTGATGTTGCTGTTGTTGTTTTGTTTATTTTAAAGAGCGTGCCATTAAATAACATAAAGTAGAACAAAATGTTCTCTTTTACTTTCTACAATAGAGTTTTTATAGCATACTCTTATTCGAACTTAAAGATTATTACTTAAAATTAGAAGTGAAGACATTGAAGTACGGCTAAGCATGGGTTAAACTGAAAGGAGAAGGCCCCAACAGCTGTAAACATATATAAATTTGAGACAAAAACTTGAAATTTTCCAACAAAACTTTAGTAAATTCATACAAATTTATAAAAACTTTATACCACAAACGGTCGTACTGGTCTTACGTTTGATTGCATACTAGTTGTTATTGTTGTTGTTATGCTATCGAGTTACATGCAAAATGAGCACCGACATACATATTTCTTCATTTCATGTACAATTTTACTCTTTCTGAAATATAAAATATAACCATTATCGACATTTTTTGTAGTTTTTAAATATCGTATTTCTTAATGTTTTTTCCGTTTTCAGATCGTTTGTTAAACGTTTCAATCTACCTTTTGTCGTACAGCAGCTGTTATCGATTAGCATTAATATCGATAAAATAAATTTGTCAGCAGCTGGTCGTTCGCTTTAGCTCTGCCGATAAAAATATGCTGTAATATATGGTCAGTCAGTGTTCGTTAGTGCAGTAATAAAAAGTGAAATTGTTACTCAATTATTTATTGGCTTGACAGATTGACTTGAGCGTTTCCTTTAATAGAATAATTTGTGTTTATAATAATGTAACAACATTAAATAGATAATGTTGTTCTGAGGGAATTATATCAGTTTATGTATAAAGTTATATTTCATGTAGGAATATAATAAGCGGTGTATTAAACGTTTAATTTTGGTACTCAAGAACTTAACCTCATATTTTTGCATTGGATTTATCTAATACTAAAACCGTATTAGACTGAAACTGTCCACGTTGTATGAAACTGTCCAATTCACCAACCGTGTTAGATCGAAACTGTGTTAGATCGAAACAGTGTTCCCAGAAAAACGTATTGTAAGAGTATCATTGTTATACGTGGGTTACCAGAAGTTAGTTAGAAGTTAGGTTAAGTTTTTTTTTAGGTTAGTTAGGTTTTGAGTAAGTAGTCTTTTTGTTATATTCGAATCGATATTGAGGTTTTTGTATTAAAATTACAACGGAGAAGCGTGTTGAGGGTGTTGAGGGTAGTTTACTCGATTTTTTATTCACTATTATCGTATGTCATTACTATCGAATCTTAATTTTGAAGTTAGTAAGTAGTCTTTTTGTTATATTCGAAACAATTTTGAGGTTTTTGTATTGAAATTACAAGTAAAAAGTGTATTGATGGTATTAAAACCAATTCTTTCTTCAGTTTACATGATTCTGTGTTCATTACAATCGTATGTATATCATTACTATCGAATCGACTGCACTGAAATTGATGCAGTGTCAATACTGTACAGTGTATAATGACAACGAAAACATATTAATTCATAAAAAAAAATCACTTTCATACTCCTCTGATTATATCACTCGAGTAGTTATCCTTTTAAAAACAAGAGTTTACTTAAGGGTGGTTAATTTTCTTTGGAGAATTGGGTGGAGAATGTTCAATAAGGCTTTGAGAGAAATGCTTTTGGAATTCATTATCCTTCTCATACCTTAAAAACGTATTCGTAGATTCTTGTAATATTATCGTCTTTTTTTTTAAGGTTTAGAACTTTTCTTTCTCTTTTGTGTAGCTTTTAGTAAAGTTAAAAAACAACAACAATAACAAGCATAATTATTGTAAAACAACAAGCACCCCTAAGGTATTGTTTGTGTTGTTGTTGCTGTTGTTGTTGTTAACAAAAACTAAATAACAGGGTTGTACGAATTTAGAAAATGTTAGAAATACAATACAAATAACTTTTGTTTTCAACAAAATAATGGCTTTGATTTACAATGGATAGAGCTATTTTCTTTCTCTTCCTCTTCCTTTTGCACTTCTACTTCTTCTTCCTCTTCCGGTTCTTTATTTTTTCGAAAATTTTGTTTTGAGTTTGTAGTACATATTTCACTGTTTTTCACATTTTTCTTGCTATCGTTGTTGTTATTTTGATTTATTTAGTTGTTTTTGTAGCTTTTATTTCTTTCATTATTTTACTATAGCATGAAAATGCCAAAAAAACGTTATTACACAAACATTTTTTAACAAAAAAAATCTCTTTTGTTCAATAAAAAATTTCCATACAAAAAAATTTCTTTTATATGTATATCTAAAAAAATTTATTGACTTATAAAAATACGAGATAAAAGTGAGAAAAGAAAAAAAAAAAATTGTATCGTATAACGAGAGAAAACGCCAGAATGAAAGTTCGTAGCAAAGTTTTTAAAAACTTCAAAATTTGGAAAAAGTAAGTTTGAAGGTTTCACTTTCAAAAAAGTTTTGACGGAAAAAAAAATATTGCAAAAGTAGAAAAAACTTAACATTATTATAATTATCAAAAAAAAATCATAAATGTTGAAAAGATAAACGCATAAAAAACTGAACTTGTTTATCTTTTACCATTGTTTATTTTTGGTTAAGCTAAATTTATGTTAATTCAATTGAAAATTAAAATAATATATTTAAAATACAGATTAATGTAACAAAAATATTATAAATTAACACTAACTAAATTAATGCGTAATAATAAAGATTAAGAGTAACATGATTTTAAAGCCATGATGCAGTATAGCGTACTGCATTTTAAAAAGCCTCTTAAAATGCATGAGATAAATAAGCACAGAAATCATCAAAACAAATACGAATATTAATAGTAACAATTCTATGTATGTAATAATATCCGTGTCTATTTGCGTCTACAAGTACTTAGTATTAGTATATTAGTATTAGTATTTAGTATATAAAACCTGTCAATTGCTATTAATTCTATCATGCGACAAACAAAAATGCCGTCGAGGTTTCAAATGTCAAAATCAATGTCAATGTGAAAAGATTTCTAGGTCGTATGAATGGATGAATGCGAGTGCGTCTTTGTGTGTGTGTGTTTGTGTGTGCTCTTTAACCTGTACGTATGCATGTGTGTGTGTTTGTAAGTCAGTGTTTATGCTGTGAACACTGAACATAAAAAATGTATTTTTATTGCGGTGCAAAAAAAAGAAAAGGAAAAGAGAACCTCCTCAATGACATTGAAAGATTAAAGCCACCTTGACGTTAACCTTAATTACAAAAACAACAACAACAAAAATTAAAAAAAAGAAAAATAACCTCTACAAAAGTTCTACTTAGAAGCATAATACAAGTACATACAATCATTCAACTCATTATAATCTTTCATTTATTTAATGATTCATTTATTCATTCATTCATTCATTCATTCATCTCATCACTCCCACTCAATCCTTTCACGCTATTCATACCTCTCAGTGCTGGCTTTTCTCTCTCTGGCTTTTTATTCATTCAATGTTATTTTTTTTGTAGAAATTCTTTATACTTTAAAAAATGAAAAAAGTCTTTTAAAAATTATTTATTATACTTTTACAAATTATTCTGTCTCTTTCTCAACACTATTACGTACAAAATATTCATAAAACCTGACCCAACAGACAAGCAGATGAACAGACACACACACACATACTTATAGACTTACTATACTTTTTTCTGAGGCTTAAGAGAAGAAAATGTTGTTGAAAGGACTAAAGTACTAAAGAGTTTTCTAAGAATTCATGACTTTTACGTAAATGCTTTTTCTTTACACAACGACTGGTTACGTGTACATTATTTTTCTATGGATGTATGTGTGTTCTGTAAATTTTTGATATTTTTTTCTTTAGAAATGATAATGCTTGTCTTAAGCAAAAACAAATAGCTCTAAGAGCTACCCACGATAGAATTATTGTAAAATATAATACATTTTATAAGAAAGCATTTTCTTGCTCGATTCTTATAAAAATGAAAAATTAACGTAAAGTCTGCAGATATGTATATGAAATGATAAGTCAGGACGAAGAAGAAGAAGAAGCTGAAGAAAAAAAGTAGTTGGAAGAATAGGAAGATTAATAATAATAAAAAGAGGTAAAGGTAAAATAATGTAGAAGTAGGCGATAGAAAAAGAAAGAGAAAATATAATTTTTCTTTAAACGAAAAAAAAAACAAAAATTTTAAATTATTACTAAAGAAATATTTTCTGCTAAATAATTTGGCTTTTTGTCTTTAAAGCAAAACGTTGGCCCTTTCACAAAAAAATAATATTCCAAAAAAACACATTCGGAATTATAAGCCTTAAAACTAGAATGGAAAAAAAATTGTCATTAAACCAAAAAAAAAACAAAAATTTTAAATTATTACTACCTAAATTATTAACTATTACCTTTCATAAAAAATGAATATTCCAAAAAAACACATTCGGAATTATAAGCCTTAAAACTAGAACGGGAAAAAATTGTTTAATATGTTTGCCGAGTAATTATTTAGCGGATAAAAATTACCATCTAAAATAAAAAAAAAACATAATGTCAATAATTGTCGGTACCTGGAAATAATAAAATAAAAACAAAAAATTACACAGCAAAAAAAAATGTTTTAAAATACCTAACAATAATGCAAATACGAGTATTCTTGGTAAACAAATATATGAAAAAAATTAAACAAAAATTTGCAAAAAGTTTTTCATTGCGCAGTTTAAAATTTTTAATAGTTTAAAGAGTGAAAAAACCGCTAGTGTTAAAATATTTATATTTTATACCCTTTCAAGGCGTAGAACAATTAAAACATTAAGAAAAACAGTAAGGAAAAATAATGAATAAAAAAATAACCTCAAAGGAAAAAAAATGCTTGAAATCAAAAGAACGATTAAAAGCTATTGTTTTAATTGGAAGAAAAAACAAATATTCATAAAAAGTAAAACAATTTTAATATATTCTACGGTTTTTCTGCAATAATCTCATAAAAACCTTAACTGAACAGAGTGAGAAAGCGAGAAGAGTGTAAAAGAAGAATGCAATTTATTTATTTTTTCACCTTAAAGAAATAAACCTGAGAAGAACAAGAATAAACCAAAAAAATAATGAAAAAAGAATAAAAAACAATAATTAAGAAAAAATTCAAATATTTTTCGCATTAAACGAATTTTTTTGGAAAAAAGTTAAAACAAAAAAAAAATTTTACGAAAATATAAAATTGGCCGGAAAAAAATCCAATCAAAATTTTTATAAGGAAGAATTTCTTACAATATATGTATATTATACGAGTATAAATCGTATATGAGTATAAATCTTCACTTCAAAGAGGCGGTAAATTTAACAAATTTATTTATTTATTTATTGATTTTTTGGTTTTATGATTGATGTATCGCGGCGTTATTGATTCAAAGGCATTGAATTGATTTCATGGATGATACACCATCGAGGTACATACAAACAATAACAAAAATCATAACAATTGCTGCAACAATATTAACAACAACAATAATAAAAATCAGTGGCGTTGCTTTTGGTAGGAGTGAAAATTCTTTAGGAAGGAACAAAAATGAATTTAAACGAGAAATTTTAGTTTGTTTGTAAAGGGCGTTTTTTTAGCTTAGAAAGAACTTTCGATAGGGACAACTGTCAATACAAGCTGTTCTTCTGACTGTTCTTGTTGTTATTTATGTTCAGTATAGTATGGCAAATCAGCATGAATAGCTCACGCGTGAGCAGCGCTACCAAATTATCCGGCTACCAAATTTATGACGAAAAAGTAAGAAAAAAAACAATGTTTTAGACAATACCGAATATGTTGTTTTAAATGCATTCTTATAGAGGTTCTAGAGAGCTACAGACTCTCTAAATACGTACGTCAGTCACTGATTAAAACAACAACAACAACAACGACTACGGTCGGCCTCGGCAGCATCCCAATTTCACCGACCAACCACCTCAACAGAAACATTTGTAAAGAAAATAAATAAAAAGTTTGTATTGAAGAATTATTTTCCATTTCTGTAGAAAAATTTCCATTTCTAAAGGAATGGAAAAATATCAATATTTTTAATCAAAATATTCTTAGTTGTTCGATTCTATATTTCTATTATTCTGTTTCTATTTTATTTATGCATTTCTACATTTCTATTTTATTGTTTACTGAGAATTTGCAATTGGTTTCTACGAATCTGCCTTCTTAGCAGCTCCATACCATCAAAGTCAAGTCTTTTATGAGTTGTTATACATAAATGGGCGTGCTAACGAAAATCAAGTTAAATCTTCTTAAGCTTTTAAAAGCTTAAAAAAAAATAATCCTCTAAAGCTTCGATATTTCGAAATTTTTTTAATTATAACTTTTAAAACTCCTTTTAACGCTACTTTAAATGGTTCAGGGTACAACAGGAATATTCATGCAATATTTACAATATTCATAAAATAATAAAACAAATATAAAAAAGAGTTTCTGGCGAATGAAATCTCTAGCAATAATTTTAACGGCCGGCCGTAACTTTCGATTAGTTTCAATTGTTTTTGATGAAAAAGAATCCTAAGAGATCAAGTCATAAAATTAAATTGAACGGCCGGTCATCACAAAAATATTTTTTCTCTCTCAAAATAAAAAAACAACCTTGAAACAAAATTAGGAGCAAAACAAACAAGATCCTTAAGAAGTCTAAGATTGAGTAGATTGTATTGGATTTAGGCCTGTCAGTTTATTTAGCTTTTCAACTCCCCAAAGTCATATTGTCTCAGTAGAAATAATATTTATGACACCAACCAATATAATTTCGGTTTTATTTTGTTTATTATATTGCTTTGAACATGTTGACCATAAAAATTTCTATGGATAATTTTCAATTTCTTTGGGATTTTCTTTATGACTTTTCTATCAATTGCTAAAGGGATTACTAAAAGACAAAAAAGAAAGTAAGAAGTTAGTTGATAACTCTTAAACTTTTAAACAATTACTCTTTCCATTGCTTGAGCTCGGGGTGTCTCTGTTTATTTTATTTATTTAACAAACGCTGTAACAAAGTCTTCTTTTATGATGGTTTTTCTCTTTCTCTCCTTTACATTTTTAGCTGTTCATTTTTGGTATTGTCTCTAGTTTTCCAGATTTTTTAGGCAATTTGGAATATGTCTCTCTCACAGTCACCTGCTTCGGCTCGAATGAAGTTTTTTCCCTTCACGATTTACATAATAATAAAAGTTGGCAGTCGTTTGTCCGGCTGCTCTGCTTTATGGTTTCGCATTTTGTTAACCATTTTTATTGGATACTGGCTGGAGCAGCAGATGGAAGGGTTGTTTCGAGAATAGCTTGGACATTTTACTTTTGTGTTTTCTGGGTTTTTGTATTGTTTGTTTTTATTGCGCGCATTTTCGTATCGTTTCGGTTCCTGTAGCCGTGAAAATTGTATTTTCTGTTTATTGCCTTTTCGTTGGTGTGATTTTGGTAGTTTTTTATTTTTAATTTTCTTTTTTTCCGTATTCCTGTTGTTTTCATCGATTTTCATTCTATTAATTTGATTTAACCTGCTGCGTAATACGATTTCTTGGCATCAAAAAACGTTTATTCAAAACAGGTACTCGTACATACTTGGAAATCCAAGTTCAACAATTGGACTAGAAAGATATTAAATGGATTAAAAAGGATTATGAAAGAGGATAGATAAGAGTAAGGCAGCCTTTGTTCTATTAAATTACGATAGGTCTCACACAAAGTCTACATAAAACCAAAAGAAAAATACACGGGCCTCTAAATATTTATTTATTATTACAGAAAATACAGCTTAGAATGAGTCCAGCTATAGTTACTGAAATAATAAAATGATAAAATATTAGTTAGACGTTTAAGTTTTAAAAAAATTAGGCTTCGAGAGTAATATGTACAAGTCTATCGTCCTCTTTGATACCGTCAACTATCATGTTGACCTGTGATAATATCTTGCGCCATCGTTTATGTCGCTATGTGAATATTGAATAACTTTTAAGAAAAATCAACCGATTTCCACAATTGAGGTATTTTTATTTAACTTGGTCCTTTACAATTTATTCGGATTAGATTTTGAATACAACATCAATCAAGTGGCCGCTTCTATTGGCCAAAGCAAAATGTGCCCTTTTTGCTGCGTTTTCCATTACTTTTTCGAGCATCTCAGACTCGGTATAGCGATGATTTCGGCATAAATGTTTGCCTTAAGCTTGTCACTCTTGGACTTGAAGACGCTTGGACTCTGAAGATTCTGGAAAGACACTGATAACTGTATAACATAGAATTTGTAGAAATATAAAGACTCGAGAGAAGAAAGATAATGCACGTTTCTTCAAAATCAAGAAAGGTCGTCTGGACCTATAAAAACGTCGTAACAGATATAAACACAGTATATGAAGCTAATTTTAAAATTTATCTAAAAATGTCAATATTAAATCTTAAAAGCCTTAAGAGGCCTTAAGACAAAACAACCTTTCTATAAATTTTTTTTACAAAAACCATCAAAATTCAATTATTTTCACTTTTTCGTAGCGCGGCTGATGCATCGTAAGGGGAGAGGGGAGGAGTGGGGGTAACAACGGGTTTCTAATGTCTAATATCTCTTTTATCTCCTTTTTCTTTTTTTTCTACTCCTTTTAACTTCCTTGTTTTTCTAATTTTGTTCTCTTTTTCTTACTCGTCGCTCCATTGTTTTATACTCATTGTTCTTTTCCTTTTAATTTTGTATGAGAAATTAATAACCTCCGCTGTTGGTGTTAATGCTATAATTCCTTAATTTTTACCACTCCTTGCTACCCCTTTTTTAATTGCTTTTAAACGTGCTTTCGCGTAGTCGCTGTCTGCCAATCTGTCTGTCTGTTTGTTCATTACCTTTTATTCGGGTCTTTTTTTCTCATTGTAGGTACTCGTAAATTAAGCTGAATTTAGTACATACTTTTAACAAAGATATTTTTAGTTTTATGAACAATGGTCGATCTTAGAGAGAAAAAGTATGAATGAACAGACAGCGCTTTTTTATGGTAAAGTCCAGGACTAGGACTCCCGGCACATGAACGGAGCCTGAGAGCAGAATTAAAATTTTAAAATTACTAAACTCTGAGAATTATAAAGGGGGACGAATGGGGGGCGCCATTGGGGTGGGTGAAGTGTATTCAATGCTTATAATTAATTATTTCTTTACAATCTCAAGCGTTTGTTCGACTAGATTCTCACGAGAATTTCTTTAATGGATATTTAATACCCTTTTAAAAAGGGCTTAGGAGTATTTGGATGGAAAAACATTGGTGTGAGTTTTTTTAAAAAAAATTGAAATGTTAAGAAAGAAATTGCACATTTTAACAAATTTTTATTCATATACATACCTTTTTTTAAGGACCCTTTTAGGAGTATTTAAAAATTTTGATGGAAAAAATTGTTTGAGTTTATTAAAATAAAAATTGTATGTTAAAAAATTGTATTTTATCAAATTTTTATTCGGGAAATATGCCTTCATTGACCTTATTTTACACATTTAACTGGATCAGGAAGGTGGGTTGATTTATTGTTTGTGCTTTGGAGCTTATTCGGAATATCTTTTTCTGATAAAAACAATTTAAACGATAAATAATTTAATTAATAAGTTTATATGTACAAGTTAAAGCTTTTAGAACTTAAAAATTTTCTACCCTTTTCCACCTCTTTCTTACTTTTTAGGGAAAAATACGATATAATTTACACAAAACTATTTTTAACTTTGATGATGTCGTTGTTGTAAAGCAAGTACGTACCAGAAAAAATTTCGAATTTATTTTTACCGATTCATTTATTGATTTTTCCGCAGTAATCTGCTGCCGTTACAAAAAAATACCTGACGGTAAATGTTCAAATAATTAAAAATATACAAAAAAAGGAAGCAGAAAAAGATGGAGATAACTTGTTTTGAGCTAGATTCTTTTAATAATTATATACACAAACAAATATACGTTTCTTTAAATTATTGCATTAACACATTAAAACTTAATTATAACCGATAAGAAATTATATTTTAAACAACTATGGCAATGGTCAAAATTAAAAAAATCTATTAAAAAATCTTTAATTTTATGGTATTGTATTTTAATCTATGTATATACGCCTATTTTTTATGATAGTAGATAAGTTAAAGCTTTATAATAAGCAAAATAATATCTTTGAGATTTATATATATATATGCTTATATTTTTTTTCCGTTACAGAAAAACTCTCTCATTGTTCAACTTGCTTTGGTCTTCGGTAAGTAAAAAAAAATGGGGCAAAATATTTTAAAATCGCTTCAAGCGATATTCAGCGTTGAAGGAGCAAAAACAGACAGGAAATAAAAAGGAAAAAAGGAAATTAAGGAATTAAACAAATTAAAACAAAATAAAGCTTATTAACAATGGCTTTATTCGCGTAAAACCGTTGTAATGCCGGCTGCTCGGGATATCCGGAAGCTTTTTGGTAAAGGATACTTACATTAAGCGCCCAGAAAAGGCAACAGCTTGAAATTCTCAAGTAAAAAGCAAACAGAACTTGCCAAAAAAGGAGACAAAGAAAAATTAGTAAGAGAAAAATAAAGCAGAGGAAGATTAAGCAGAAGAGAAGTGGCAGAAGAGAAGGCAAAAAACTTTGAATGAACTGAACTAAAAAGTATTTTTCTTACAGTTTTTATATCAGTTTTTGGTTTCTCTTTAGAAGGACTTTTTTTTTACCAAATTTTACCAATTTTTTTATTTTATTTTTCACGTTTGTTAATGATTTCAGTTTTTATTAATATTTTTTTTAAGATTTACCAACAATGCGCCCCATTTTAGGGTTGCTATAATAATAATTATAAAAATGTCAATATTTTGTTGAAAATTTTATTATATTAAAAAACTTTATTCTTTTAATAATCGCAAGATTTTCGTTTTTGATATTAATAAAAATATCAGCATTCTTAAAAAAAATATCCTTTACCTTTGAAGAGTTTTTATGAATTTTAATGAATGATTTGAATGAATTCGAATTTTTGAAATGATTTGAAATGATTTGATTTTTTATGAATGAATTATTTTAATGAGATTTTCAATTTCAATATCAATAAAAATATCAGCATTCTTAAAAAAAAAAAATATCAATTATTATTATTTGAATGTTTAATTTATTATTATTATTTGAATGAATAATTATTATTTGAATTATTTGAATGAATTTGAATGATTTGAATTTTTATGAATTTTATGAAATTTTATGAAATTTTATGAATTTTTATGAATGAATTTTAATAAATGAATGAAGTTTGAAAGAATTAGTATGTATTTTTAAACAAATAAAGTATCCTTTTAGTATAAATGATGAAGGATTATTCTTTTCGAGAAAGCGGTTTTTCTTTGTAAGCGTTAAATAATTGATATTAAGATTAAATACACTTCGGAGTTTGAATTACAAATTTTACAAATAAAAAAACTACCCCCAAAAATGGCAAACTTCATTGATGACAAATCGTTAAAGTAAAGAAAGAAAATTTTTAGTAAAGAAAATTTATGCTTTGTATTATACTCGTATGGCATGCGTGGAATTCGTTTGTGTTGTTCTGAAGGACTAAACTTCAGGACTAAACCTGTAGTTTCGCTTCTAAGGAGAAAAATTATTTTCCTTTGAAAGATTTAACGTATCCTTTACACTTCTTGTCAGAGTATATCCTTTTCGATTTCGATGTTTGCGAAATGAGAAATGAGAGACATTTTCTAGCTTTTCTCATTCGAAGAAAATATTTTCTTTCTAGCGGAATTTTTTTTATCGCCGCAAGCTCTTTTTTTCGTGATGACATCTCGCACGTCAACAGCAAAAGCCACCACCCGCAACAACGAACAAAAACAATCCACTAAAAAATAATCCGGAAGTAGTTTCAGTAGATTTCATTCTCATTTTTTATCCCTTTTTTTTTCTTCTTGACTGTTTTTGGTCATAGCGTTACAAATATATATATATATATGTGTGTGTGTGTGTGTGTGTGTATATATGTGTGTGTGTGTATTGAAGGGAACTTTTATTACTTCAAATTTTAGCCACTTGCTGACTGAATTGTGGTTTTTTATTATTATTACGTTTAGGATTTTTCTTCTCTTCTAACTTTTGCCTTTTTCAACTTTTGGCAGACCGTTTTAAAATTGTTATTTTTTTGATTTCTTCTTTTTTCCTTGATAACGGTTAAGGTGCCATCATTTGTGGTAACGCGTTCAAAGGCAAATTTTGTTAAAAGTTTCAAGTTAGATACAATAAATTTTATTATATCTAGATTCTAAAATTTCTTAAGAACTCAGAGACTCAGAAAAGTTAATATAAAAAATATTGTGTCTGTGGACTTGAAATTACTTTTAATAATCTTAGGTTTATACGCATAAATTTTAAAAAAAACTTTCCTTTAATGTTGACCTTCAGTAAAAATGTTTTTTTTTTCTTTCAATAGAAATGATGCCGAACTGAGAAGAAAATTTCCATAATGCCGTGATTTTTTATTTTTGTAAAATTATCATATAAATATGATACTCGTTTTTTTTATCACGAAACGTTAAGAAAAAAGAGGCGAAAGAAGTTATTGTAAGTCGTTGAGTCTCGACTGCAAAAGCATGTCTCGATTGAAAAAATGTGAATTGCTTTCGCTTCTCATTTCGACTGAAAGAGTCTAATTTTTTTCAGTTCTCCTCATCTTAATAGAAAAAATCTGTCTTATTCTCAATTCTCTTGCCGACTGAAGAGATCTGTTTCGTTTTCGGTTTATGTCTCGACTAAAAAATTCTGCCTTTTTGCTCTCAATTCTCATCTCGACAGCAAAAGTGTGTTTCGTTTTCGGTTTGCGTCTTGACTAAAATATGGTGACTTGTTTTCGGTTCTCATCTTGATGAAAATCGTTTGCCAGGAGCTCGGATTTTATCTTAGAATTCGAGACGATATTGTGATCAGAGCAACAATTGTCACGTCATCAGTGTCGCAACATCTCTCGACTGAAAAAAGTAATTTTTTATACAAAATTCATAGTTAATATGAACTTGTGAACATATTAACTGTGTGATGAAGGTTCCTCTAAAACTTATGAATGTATTATTTTGTCGTTCCAATAGAGCTTTATTTAACGCTTTATATATAGGAAAAGTTACACCACGACGAATGAGCAATCTCTAATTCAAACAGTTTCATTTATGCTTCGTGTTTCTTTCTCTGAATTTTTCTTTAAAGCAAAACATATATTTTCTTATGTAATCCAGGTGCAGTTTTTCCCCCTCTCTATCATGTTTTTACAAATCTGTTAGTTTTTGTCTCTTTTTTTTTCTCAATTTGTGCTTTTGTAACAATTATTTGAGGATTAATTTTGATGAGTTTATCCACAATGAAATCCCTTTATGCTGTCAACACCTTCCACCTAAAGTGTTGGAGTTGATGATGTTTTACCTTTTTTTTCTCTCATCTTCTTCCTTTTCTTATATTTCTTTGCTTGAGCTCAACAGCTTTCCGTCAACAAAACAGAGCAACATATTTTCTGTTGGGCCACTTTTCTTCAAAGGATGTTATTAATTTCGTTCCTGTCAAAGCAGCAATGTCTAATTTCACTAGAAAATTCTGAGACAATAAGAAAGGAGACAGTAAGAAAAAAAAAACAACAAAACCACAGCACAATCCAAAAACCTCAGAGACGCCGTTGTCGTCTAGAAAAGAGACAAAAAAAAAAGACGCAAAATGTACGTAAATATAAACGAGACGAAAAAGTCGTTGTTAAAGCAAAATTAGCAGACAACAAAAAACAAAAATTAATAGACAACGATGAGGGTGATGATGATGATGATACCAAAGACGGCGACAATAGCAATAACGAAAACAACAACAACAACAAATAATGTCAGCCTAGTAACGGCGTCTGCTGACGATGAAGTTTAATGGAATAGGAATTAAATAAAACAAGAAGACGAAAAGAAGAAAGAAGAAAGAAGAAGAAGAAGAAGAAGAAGAAGAAGAAGAAGGCGAAATAGAACAACAGCAACAGTAACAAAACAATAGTAATATCGCCAAATATCGATTTTACATTGACACGAATTGTCTGTCATGAATGTCAAACTAAATTTACGTAACGAACGTAAATAAACTGAGAAAAAAAATAAACTAAAAATATAAATAAATAAATAAACTGGAAAACTGCAAAAAAAAAATTTGACGGAACGAAAGAAATTAACTAAAAAATTATTACAAAAACCAAAAATTATATTTTAAAAGGTTACAGAAATTAGAAAACAAATTATTAAATAAAATTTTTTGAATCGGAAAATTAAAAAAATTTTAATTATTTAAATTAATAAATACATTTTTTTATTAACTGCTCTAAATTCAAATAATTTTCTCGGGAACAGTTTTTATGAAGAATAAATATTTAAGTTATACTTCAAATTAGTCTATCGAAAATCATTAATTAATTTAATTAATGAAACAAAAAAAAAAATAATAATAACACAAAATCTATATAGAATAAAAGGTTTCAGAAATTGAGTTTCAATCAAATTTCCTAAAAAAGGTCTCATTTAATATCGTTTGATAAAAATTGATAGGAGCGTTGGAATCAGAGGATAAATTTTCGTATGATGAACAAATTTTAAATGAAGAGTAATAATGCAACACCAATAAAGGGATGCATTTAATCAAGCATAATATTAGTAACCATATACTCGTAAAATCGGCACATTGAACACAATATTGAGCTCACTCGAAATTAATCGATTATGGCGAATTTATATAAGGTTTCAATGTGACAATAACGTTAATTAAACGTTAACCGAATTGAATTGTTGAGCTCAAATGATATGAAGAGAGGACATAAATAATGTAATAAATTAGATGCTGCAATATTGGAATGAAATACGAAGAAGAGGAAAATGAAATGAAGGAAATGAATTTGAGAAAACAAATAAGATCCATTCATTCGTGAATTATGTAAGGTCAATTAAAGTGAATAAGAAGTAATATTATTGGAATAGTGGAAGATATTTCTACCGCTAAAAGTAATAAAGAAAGTAATAAATAACAACAACAACAACAACAATAATTATTGATTTTCAACAGAATTTCTTGCGGTGTAAATGCTTAATAAATCTTTCGATTTTATTCGTGATAATTCAGCCATTATATATTGTTACTGCTAATTGTGTGGTAACTGCTGCTATTGTTTTTAAGAAACTTAAGTATGGTACTAAATCTTTAAAGAAAAGTTTTACAAAATATATCTTTTGATGATGTTTTTTATTTTTCTTTAACCGCGAAGTAATTAGTTTTTTCTTTAAATGATTTTTTCTCTTTCTGTTAAGGCGTATAACTCCGAAACTTTTGCAAGAATTCTCTAAATTTTAGGAAGTTTATTGAGCTCCAAATAAAGACTTTAAACAGCAAAAAAGATTATACAGACCTGTCTTCAAGAAACAAAGTTATGCATGCTAGACTAAGGCAAGTTATGAGCATTTTTAGGGGCAATATTTCATGGGCCTTTAAAAAGTAAATGAAAGATGAAAGAGATGATAGGGAAAGAGAGGGAGATAGATAGAGATTTCTCTAAGTATAAATATCAAGTTTGATCATAATAGCGTCTTTAGTTTTTGAGTTATAGTGGACTAAGTAACTCAAGGGTAAAGAAAGTTTGAAATATGAAGAAATTTGTTAATCGCGCTGTTATCAAGTTCTTTACAAAACAAGAAAATTTTTTTTAAACCATGTTTAAGCTGATGACAATTCTTTCAGTATGGTCTGAACACAATTATCTTGTTTTGTAAGCAGTTCAGCTTACGTTACCACCGAGAACTTATAAATGTTGGAATTTCATAATTTTCTTTGAGATACGAGTATTTTCTTCTTTTCCTTGCGGTGGTTTTTTTATTTTTTTGTGGTGTATAATTTTTTGGCCTTTTATCTAATAAAATACTATAATATTGTATGCAAAAAAAAAACCCAAAAAATGTTCGCCTAATTTCACTTTAATCCTATTATGACTACAACATTTGTTGGATGCCCTTCGAATATTATGTCCATTAAAGACATCTTCTTGAAGGTCTCTGGTTGGTTTTACGATTATGTCTCGTAACGTTATGATAGTGTGTGTGTGTGCGTGCTCTGCTATCTGCTT
The DNA here is from genome assembly GCA_949752815.1 of Conops quadrifasciatus. Taxonomy (NCBI): domain Eukaryota; kingdom Metazoa; phylum Arthropoda; class Insecta; order Diptera; family Conopidae; genus Conops; species Conops quadrifasciatus. Next base: position 36,786,753 of record OX457077.1, on the reverse strand, counting down.
GTTTGTTTGTTTGTGTGTAATGGTCTGTTACGTATAATGTTATTTTGGTCAAAATGCTTAATAAATTTCATTCCTTACGCACTTTTCTGTCACTTTCTAGACGCATTCTATGTTTTTCTTTCGGTTTTATGTTGCAGAAGAAGGTTAAACTGATAAGAAATTGTAGTTTTTATCGTCGCTGCTATACTGTCTACTATGGATACCATTTTTAGTAGCTATAATAAACTAGATCTTACTCTAATTTTTCTTTTCTCTCCTCATTTTTGGTTCTGTTGGTGACATTATTTAGTAAAGATAATGATAAAATTTCTATATTACAATAACTGCAACTTTTACTTTTGTGCGGATGGTAGATGGTAGTCGGAGCAATTTGGCGCCTATCTTAACCCTCATTAATCACTTTGCTGACTTGGTTAAAAACCTCGATGGTTTGCGTTTATTATCTTGTGATTTCTTTTGCAACAGTTTTACCCAAATTTTGCCCATAAATTCCTCCCTGAAGCATTAAAAGAAAAGGGTTCTGATAAGGGTCGATCCAATTATTCATTTAAGAAAAAAAAACACACAAACAACGGATAAGGATACAATAAGAGCATTTTTGTTGGTTTTTACGTTTTGTGTAGACAATATATTTTATGCTTTTTAGGTTTATGATATTGAAAATAAGTACGAGTATGAATGAATTAAGTTGTAAATGTTTAATAAAATAAGTTGGCTATTAATGCATTTAATACTACACAATTCAAAGCAGAAATTCGAGATATTCCTTTAATTAACTTAATTCAAGAGATATGACTCAATTCATAACTTATTTTAAAATAAAATAAAATAAGGATAACAATACATAAAAAAGAAGGAGAACAGTACATTAATTTCATAAGAATTATATCCATTTTATATAAATTATGATATTATTTCGTAAGAGATATGGATTTATTTCCTAAGAAATATTCGCAAGAATTCAAATCATAAGAAATGTGAACTGATTTATAATGAATACAAAAATTATAAAACTTATTACTAATTTTTTAAATAAAAAACATAAAAGAATGTATGTATTTCTTTTTTAAACACATAAAAATACATAAAAATTCACCATAATTACAAACGTACATAGTATATTACATCAGAAATTTAGCAATAGGTGTCTTTCAGCAATAGGTGTCATTTTAAATTAGGCGTAACTTTTGAACTGTCATTTCTTAATCATCATTTTGGTATCATTTGACAAGTAAAAAGCAAGAGGTTTTTAAAATATGGATAATACACACTCATACAATGAATTTAAATAGTAAAAGTTTACCATACAAATGCAGGAACTAGATTATTTCAATTATTCTGAGTGATGAGCTTTTCAGTTAATTTTGATTGGGCGCATAAATAAACAAAACTGTCGCATCTGGCGCTGCGAAAATTCCAGAGAAATAGTGAAGCAATCTAGCATGAGATTCAATATGAGTGACAGTTTTTGTGCGATTTTTGGGTGGGCGCAAAATACTCTGTGCGAAAGTATGCGAAAACGTGATAAAAAATTTCAACAAAAGAATAATTGGAATTTGTAAGAGGAGCCAAAGGCAGAGATTTGTCGGATATTGTATTCCATTACTAATCTTAGAGTTTGTATTTTGCTTGAAAATAAAAATAGCACCACTCTTTTCATTCAAGTAATCGATCTTTCTGTTGATTTAAAATAACGGGTTGGTAACGAAATCCCGAAAGACAAAATCCCGAACGACAAAATCCCGAACGACAAAATCCCGAACGACAAAATCCCGAAATGACAAAATCCCGAAACGACAAAATCCCGAAATAACAAAATCCCGAAATTACAAAACTAGTTATTCTCCATCTTCTTGAACATTTTAAAACCACTAGCAAAAAATTCCAAGAAAGTAATAAAAAATTACTCTTATTTTACTTCTTTAAAATTATTATTAAAAAATAAAAAAAACATTATTAAAAAAATTTTAGCAGAGCCCTCTCGGAGGCTCTGAGGTGAGGTGATGTGAGGTTTTTTGCATACAGGTTTTTCCGCGTATTTGCAGCCTTCGGCTGCGGCAGGGATAATAACCCTCAATCAGCAGAATCCTCACAGTCATGTGAAGTTTTTTGCATACAAGTTTTTTCGCGTATTGGCGGCCTTCGGCCGCGGCAGGGATCATAACCCTCAATCAGCAGAATCCTCACGGTCATGTGAAGTTTTTGCATACAGGTTTTTCCGCGTATTGGCGGCCTTCGGCCGCGGCAGGGATCATAACCCTCAATCAGTAAAATCCTCACGGTCATGTGAAGTTTTTTGCATATTGTAGATTATAACCTTCAGACAACAAAATTCTCTCGATATTACAACTTTGCTTTTCTGCCATTGTAAAGAAAGGCAAGTAGGCGCGTACTTCGCTTCGGAAAAAATTTTGACTTAAATGTCATTTCTTCATTAATTATACCCTACACCCGAAGGGATGAGGGTATATTCACTTTGTTCTTCCGTTTGTAACGCATTAAAGGAGGCGTGGCAGGTATAGAAAAGTATATATATTCTGGCTCAGAATCACCTCCTGATTCGATTTAGCCATGTCCGTCCGTCTGTCTGTCTGTCTGTCTGTCTGTCTGTCTGTCTGTCTGTCTGTCTGTCTGTCTGTCTGTCTGTCTGTAGAAATCACGATTACGGGAGAACGAATAAAGCTATCGCCATGAAATTTGGCACGAATATACTTTGTCATCATAGGCTGTTTGGTATTGAAAATGAGGAAAATCGGATTAGTGCCACGCCTACTTTTAATAGCAAATGTGAATTTTCCCATGCTTATAGCTCAATTTCTCAGCTTGTAGAGCGAATATAAAGCTAAAATTTTTTCCCCGAGTCCACCTTCTTAGACTAAAATATATTCTGAAAAATGGGCGTGACACGCCCACTTATATAGTATACCATATAATGAGATGTTTGGTAGGAAAAACGGTGTTGTAGACGAGTTAATAAATAAAAATTTTCTCACTGTAAATTAAAAAAAAGTAGGTGTCACCCGCCCACTTTTTATCACCTCGACAGATGCGGGTGTAGGGTATATGAGCTTCGGCCAGGCCGAAGATAACGCTCTTACTTGTTTAAATTTTATTTCGTGATTTTCGGGATTTCTCATTTCGGTATTAAAAATTTTTCGGGATTTTGTCGTTTCGGGATTTTGTCGCATCGGGATTTTGTCGTTTCGGGATTTTAAAATTTTTCGGGATTTTGTCGTTTCGGGATTTTGTAATTCGGGATTTTGACTGTCTCCCAAAATAACACCTCTTGTGTTGGAAGGACCCCTGAAATATATGCAGGAATTAATATCATGAGATAAACCTTCTTTCATAGGAAAGGCACACGAATAAATTAGTCAATTAATTTAAAAAGAATTGAAAAAGCTTTTTAAAAATTAAAGGTAACTTTTAATTAATTAAACTTAATCCGCCTTTGTTTTGACAGGAAGAAAACATTCTTCCAGCCAAGCATTTTATAGTAAATTCTCAAATTAAGCATTAGAGAAGGAAAAGTTTTTGAAACCGTCTAAAACCGTCTTTTTAGCGTGTTAAATTTTACTTTTATACGGTGCACTTAGCGCGCTACTAAATTAAATCAATTAGCTCCGTTCTCCTCCTCCCGCTGAAATACTTCGGCTCTGCTGCATTGAACTTAAAGTTGACCGACCGTCTCTGATTGTTTTGAAGTAACTGGCGATTAGCATAAAACTTCCATTAACTCCGAAAACTCAAACCAAGCACACGATTATTCACCACGACTGAAGTTCGTATAGAAGTGCTTTCGCTCGTCAACTGGTGGCAACATTGCTTGCCCTCTCAATTTTTGTAACGATGAGAGTTCCGAGAAGGGTTACAGCCAAAGCACATTGCGGCAGCGACAGCGGCAGCAACTCTCTCTCGCTGCTCAGCAAAGTACATTAGAGCAGCGACAGCAAGTCGGCTATTTGTTTTTGTATTCTGTATCCCATTCTCTCGTCTTGAAAGAGAGCTTACTCTCCGTATATTTTTCAATACAATTTGTCGGATTTTCAGTGAAAATTGGCAACACTGAGTGAAAAAGAGAGTGGAAAAAAGAGAGTTTTGCTTGCTGCCGTAATAGAATCTATTTTTCAGGGCAGCGGCAGCACCCATAAGCCTCTATATAATTTGCTGTTGCTGTTGCTGCCGCTGCCGCAATGTGCTTTGGCTGTTATGATTATGCGAAACAACAGACATACATAATTCATGCATGTTCGTGGGAATAATAGCATGCAAAGGATTGCATGAATGACTATCGAGAAACACGATACGAACACGTTACGCGTTACTGAACAAATGTTGCCACTTAATGAAAAGAGCAAAGAATAGAAACAAATCAGGGCAACTGTTAATAGTATAATAATTGTAAATATAAAGAAATCAATCAATAAAGAATTATTTAAAACATAAAAGAATTATTTAAAACATAAAAGAATTATTTTAAACGTTAATATAATAAATAATTGATTTTTAATTAAAGTACAAAAACTATTAAAAGTATTTTTTCGAAATTTTTCTTCTAACTTTCCTAAATTTTGAAAATAAATCAGCTCTGTCTTCTTAGTTCTCTCATTCTGCATTCATCATGACGCGTCACCTCATTAATTTCAACGACTTTAGTCTTCCAAGTCTTTTCCTCTTTCATCTCTATCTTTTCATTCACCACAATTTTCTCAATCATCTTCAATCCTCCTTCGCGTCATCACTATCGATTCTCTATAACGGTCAGGATGCTATGGTCGTTGCTTATCCTGACGGAAATATTAACAAATGTTCCATTTGGCAACATCAACACAACTGCAAATTTCGAAATTCCGAAGCTTTATAATGAAATTCTCATCACGTAATAAATTCTGCTACTGCCGTCCGTCCACAAACGTATTGTTGAGGTTATAGAATGCGGCATGAATTTTAGGTGTTGGCGTCGAAATGGAATGAAATCATTAGGGCTCATGAGATGCTTGAAGAGACCAAAAGACCAATACATTTTTTTCTGTAATAAGACTTTTTTTTTTAAATACATATAAAAAAAAATAAAAAATATAAAACTTATCTTTTCCAAAATGCTCTCTTTCTTTTTTTTTTTTTTTGTTGTCTTTTTTAAAATTCAAAAATTATTTAGTACGTATTTTTTTGGCGCGTAAATTAAATAATCTTACGTCATTTTATTGAGTGCAGTTTATTTACTTACGTTTTTCATGTAAACTAAATGAAAAACGCCAGCCATAACTAATTAACAACAACAACAACAACATCACCTGTTGTTTTTGTTCTAAACTTTATTTTGTATAAAAAAAAACACACTTTCTGAACGCATTAAGCGAGCGTCCGTAACAAATGATTGTCGTAGTAAAGCCTTTTTCATGCTTTCTGAGCGTCGTGGCGGCATGAACGACAAAGGAAACGTTAGAAGACTGTTTAACATTTCTGCATGCATTTAAATTTCTAATTTTTTCAACACAAAAATAAATTAGTACAAGCCTTGGTGTTGATTTAAAAGTTAATTAAAAATTGCATTTTATAAAAAAGGAACTAAAAGAAAAAGAAAACACTCTAATTCAATTCTAATTCATAGCACTTTTTGTTGTTTTTTTTTTTTGTGGCTGACAACAAACACGTTAGCAAGAAAAATTCAAGGTTTTGTGGAAAATATTTAGCAATTTTGCGTTGTAGATTTATTTATTTTGTTTTTTTTATTTACAATAAAGAACTGCTGTCTTCTAAATACTTTAAAACTAACTACATTCTAAACTAAGTTTTCAAAAGTTCACATCTACGAAGTTAACAAAGAGAGAGTAAGCTTACTTCGTAGCTTACGAGGTTAATTGAAACCAACGTTTACAAAGTTAAGACTAATCAAAATCGTGTATTAAGTATTTTTACTCAGCTAAAAAGAAACCAGAGATACTGCCCTTTTGGAATTTGCTACTTTTTGTTAGTGAGTAGCATAATTTTTAAAATATAAGTAATATGTATATATTAAGAAAATATTTGCCTTCTTTTGCGTACTCGCGTACTGGCTAGTTTTATGCTCGTAAATAATAAATACAAGTCTCTTTAATATTCTTCTATGCAGGAGTCTTGTTATCTTGAGTTTACTCGAAATGATTCTGTGAAGAGTATTTTTGCAACGCTTTTTGCAAATCTATGGTTTCCGTTTTCCATCGTACGTCTTCTTCATCTCCATCTCCTTTCTATCCGCTTCGTATCCGCTCTAACGGATATATTCGTTGGACTTCATTAGACTGAAGCCTGAAGATTTTTTTGGCACACAAATTTTTGCCCTTTTTGCTTGCTTTTTTGCTTTGCTTAGTTTTGCTTTGCTTTGCTCATCCTCAAATTTGCAGTGATCGATTTGCCCCGCTCCATTTCTTTTATAGTTATCACTATCTTACTCTTTAAAAGAGGTCAGACTATAAAAAAAACTCTTCGGGCCAGTGAAATTTTCATATCTACTAAAACAGTATTTTGGTTATTATTAAATAAGAAAATAAAATAAGATAAGATCAATACAAAAATAATCTTAATAAGATAATAATTTATTATTACTTTAATTTAGTTATTTCAATTAGATATTATGACCAATATTAACAGAATATTACTTTTTATATAATTTTAAATATATTTTGAACTGACGAAAAAATGACGCAACATTAATTTGTTAAATTTAAGCGATTTTCTTATTACGTATTAAGTTATTAATTTAGGTATTAATTTAGGCATTACGTATTAAAATTTCTTGAAACATATGTATATTATAAAAGGTTGGGCTCCACTGATCTAGACACTCGCTCTCTTTTTGCTATTCTTATTCTTTGGAGTTTTTAGCCTTCATTCAATATTGTGTTTCTTCCTTCAGTCTTTTATTCTTTTCCTGCTGTATTCTCCTTCACTTCCTCGGAGCGAGCAACCGTCTCTTTCTTCCCTTCCTGCACCCCTACAACCCTCACCCTGGTGGCGGTTATAAAGGCAATTTTTAAAATAATTTTTGACTGGGTTTTCTTTGGTTTTTCAAAAAAACTTTGCTGAAAAACGATAGTTTTAATGTGTGCCGAAGAGATGTGGACGGTGAGGAGAAGGGAGGGGGGAGGGGGGGGAGGAGGTTACGATGGATGCTGTGCCTGTTTTTGGTTTTAGTTATGCAACTGCTTTGCTTTGCTTTGTTGTATTTTCGTTTGTTCGTACAAATTTTGTCACTTAACCCAATAAAATCGGTTTTATCAGATTATGGCCTTTTTCCAGTTTAAGGATGAGTGTATGTGTGTTTATATAAACATGTGTGTGTGTGCGCTTATATCGGCTGTTACGTAAGTGGCTTCGCATGTGTGTTCAAATGCATGCCATCATCAAATTGCAAATTGCATTTGTTTGAGTAGCTCGAGGGCGGAATTTTAGTAGCATTATTTTATTTATCTTTCGCTACCAATGATTTTTGGTAAAATCTCTTATTTCTTCTCATCCTCTTTTTTGGAAATACTAAAAGATACATAACTTTTTAAGATCTCGAGGCTTTTCAATTTTATGACTACATTTTTCCTACTCCGGTTTTTCTCTTCACGGAGTCAGTGTTTTGCGTTCAAATTCGTTCAATTTTTATGAACTAGACTTTTAATTAATTGTACTTAAACTTTTTTACGAATACTATAAACATATGTATATAACTTATTAAAGTTTTAATTTCGACTTTTCGACTATTTTCGAGCAAAAATGAATAAAATAAAATATACGTAAAATAATTTGGAGGAAAAAAATGGTTATTGTTTGTTTTGCAATTAATTTATTGCAATAATTTGTAGAGCATGATTTATTGTATTTAGCCATAATTTAACCTTGCATCATCTTCAATGGCCTTTCTCCCTTTTTCTCCTTAATTGTTTCGCTATCGATGTTATGAATCAATACCAAATTAACTAAACTGCTTTGGATTCTGGGATTGCGGTTTGTTGGCGTGACCATGCAGCTGGTTTCAATTCAAATTCGGAAATCGTAATTAATCCCTTTTCCAATCCATTTCCCTTTGCTGCGGCTGAAAAGCGTTAGCCCAAAAGCAATTAAATTAATTCTATTTAGGTTGAATTTGATCGTAATTTTTGGATTCCACATGGAAAGGTTTAGAATTTTCTCTAAAAGCTATCTATTCTCATAAGCATCATAGGAAACCTATAGCTACCCATAGTTACATAATTAGCAACATGACCATCGTATCCATCATTATGTTTAAAAGAGTTTCTACCACCGTCAATCTCATAAATTGAAGATGATAAACTGTCATATTCTCATCTAAATCACTTTTAACAGCCTCATCATCATCATCATTGTCTTTATAATTTAAAATACTTCAAAGTGTTGAATAGCATTTTTTTACGAATCACAGATTTCAATTTGCATTAATTAAATGAAAGTGTCGATAAAATATTCCAAGTACGAGTATTCTTGAATTTGCAGCGTTTGCAGGAAATGCTTGTAGTTCCAGAAGGTACGAAATGGTTAGAAAAAGTTGCTAAGATTTAGTTAAATATTATCTCCACTAGAAAATATTTCCAAAATCAAGTTTATTTTTGTAAATTTTTGAAAAATTTTATAATTTCAGAATTCTACGAATTTTTAATAAAAACAATTACTTTAATACACAGAAAGTTCTGCCTGCAAAAATCAAAAATTTTATTCAATTAAAAACTTAGCCTAAAACTATGCAGCATTTTTTTAAAATTTTGTAAAACCTTTTTTAAAGCAAGCAAGACTTAAAGTTTTGAAATTTTTTCTAGTTATTTTTTTTAGAAATTGGCTTCATCTTCTTCATCTCTTCTCCTCCTCCTCCTCCTTCTTTTTTCTCTTCTTCTGTTTTGCTTAAGTGAATTCAGAAAAATTTACCATTCATTATACGCGCACCCAGCGACAGATGCCCTGAAATTTGCACACACCCATATACGTCTCAGGCGTCCCCCACAACTACATTTGTTATTTCCTTCCCTACTCCTTTCTGCACCCTTTCTCCAATCCATCGTTGCATATAATGCATATTATCTACATTCTTGACGCCTCTGAAGCTGTTTTCGTTCGCATCTTTTCCTTCTTCTTCGCTGTTGTTCGGTATAATTCATTCATTTATTTTGGAAGGAAGGAAGAAAGGAAGGAAGAAAGGAAGGAAGCTTATGCGTCCTTGCAGCGTGTTAACATATATCTAATTTTTTTTTGTTTTTATTAGAAACTTTCAGCAGGCAGCAGGCACTATGAAGTTGGCGTGAGTGTGCATATAATTTTGCGGAATTTTTTTGTAGCAGCTTTCTCTTTTTCTTTTACGTTTTTTCATATTTTTCTTTGCTTAGTAGCAGGCTGGAAGGCAGGCAGGCAGGCAGGCAGGCGTGTCAAGAGTACGAAGATTGGTTGAGTAGAGCATTATAGTGGAAAATGCATATGATCAAGTCTCTTTATTCGGATGAATTGAATAATTTTGAAAAAAATTTATAATTAATTTTCAGTGTAGACTATAAATTCACTTCAGTCGAAGTGAAATGAAAAAAATTGTGAAAGAAAAAATTTTAGAGTGACTTAAGAAATGAAACGATATCTCAATAAATCTACTTTTCGAATTTGTAAGAATTTATTTTCAACATCAGAGAGAGAAGAATGATATGACTATAATGGTTTCACAGTTTCAAAAAAGTTGTATATACATATTGTACATTCACGTGGTTGCCAATCTATAGTTTTATATTCGTTTTTTTAAGGCGAAAACCTTTTTTTGAACACTTTGAACTTTTATAGGACTTTTTTCGAAATTTTCTTGAAGAAAAATTGTACCCTTCTTTGCTCTAGCGATCATAGCTTTGCTGCTATTAAAAGGATTTTTCTTTTTTTTTCTTTTTTAAAACGTTTATTTAAAGCTCAATCATAAAAGCTGAATCATGAAATTCTTATTTGAAAAAAAATTGACGCTTACAAACCTTCTCATGAGGTTACAGAAAGAATTTTTTTGTAAAACACTTTTAATTAGCGCTTAAAAAGATAAGCTTTGAAAACAATTATTAACATTAAAGGTTTTTGAATATAGTTTTCATTTTCTCTGTGTTAAGGCGTATAATGCCGATATATTTTAATGAATTTTTATTATTAAAAAAGAATTATTAATTAAAAAGATTTTAGAGAGCAAAAAATATCTCTTAAAACCGTTTGAAAGATGTTTCAAAGCTATGATTTAATAAAAGCCATTAAAATACATTCTTCATGCATGATTCTAAAAAGCTAATAAAAGCGATGAAAATATTCGTATAAACGATATTTCATGGATATCCGTCAAACCGTGTAATAACATTACTTCGCTTACGTCACGGCTAATGTAACCGTAAACAGAACATATTGTGGTATTTTGAATGCAATGTTTTTATTGCAATTAAATGTTGGCACACACCAAAAAGACAACAAATTAAATTGTAAATCATTGGCATATAATTATTGCGCGGGCAGCATTCGAAAGTATTTACATTAAATATTGAAACGAATTAAAGGCGCTGTGAATTTTAAGGGGGAGGGGGAGGGGAGGGGGGGGGGGAGGGTGGTAAGGGGCTCAAACATTTAACAAAAGTTAATTTAATTACGTTTGTTTTATCCACGCACGCGTTTACTTTTTCTCTGATTTTATTTTATGTAATAACTCGCAATAACTCAATGGCGAGAAACGGAAGGGTCGAGGGTGGCAGGTCCGTGGAGAGGAAGGGGGGGTGGGGGGGGGGTCAATACAGCCTTTTTAGTGCTTTGGCATATTGATCACAATGAAAATAAAACAATTGTGTTTATTGCTTTTGAGTGCTCCGAACAGTGCGATGCTTGCTAATTGGTCGATCAGGCTCCAAAAAAAAAAAAATACAAAGGTACATAAACGTGCTTTCGCTGCCGCAAACACTTTAACACCCCCCCCCCCCACCACACACACACACACCCTAAAACACACACATCCATTCATCTACTAAACTAAAACGTGATCGTCGGCTCATAAATAAAAACGTTTCCAATGAAATCAATATTTTTTTTTTGGTTTTTGTTCTTTTTTTTGTTCTCCACAAATTCTCTCAATATAGCGTTTTTGTGGCCGTTGGTGGTGTTGATGTTGTTTTCCGTGAAGGCATTTGGCAGGTTGTTCAAATAAGCTGCTTTTTTTGTGTTTGCTGCAGGCTTTTGCTAACTGTTTGCTCTTTTCTTTCTTTTTTCTCTCTGTTGTTTTTCGTTTGATTGAAATAAAAATGGCCAAAAGAGCCATTTTTAATCGATTCCAAATAAAAACCAATTCAGCTCTTTGCATCGTTGCATTGTTTTTTCTCCTTCATCCTGCCACAAATTGAGAATAATTTCACACAAGCTTGAAGGTTGAATTGAAGTCGGCTTCATGGCTTCAACGCTCGAAACTGTTGAGCGGAATTTAAATGTTTTATGAAAATCCTAAACTTAGTTTTTTCTAAAATTCCGTTCCTCATTAATAGCTTAATAAGTTTCTAATCTAAAATTAACTAAAATCCGTTTTCTCCTGACTTCAACGATACTTCACTAAAACTTTGCTAAAAAAACTTCGTTTTGAAAAAAGAAAAAAAAAACAACTTACTTAATTCTGAAGTTTTTTGTTTAAAAAACTTTCTTATTTATTTTTCAGTTAAGCTGCAAAAAAACACCAGCACACGCACACACGTGCTTTCCACTCAAATTTGCGAAGCTTCAAACAAACAAACTTTAAGCATGGATTCTGTCAACGCTGCCGTCGCTGCTGCTGCTGCCGCTGCTGCCGCTGCTAAACGTGTTCAAATCGAAAAGGCACATAATTTCATGCGTCAATATCGTGATCCTGAGTCACGTGAGCTGAAGAAACTTTCCGCCAATCAGTTTATGGACGTTTGGGCTCATTACGACAAGGATGGTAAGTATCAGCGTGCGGTCTCCCTTTTAATAACGAATACCAGTAACATGTGACCACACAAGCATGTTCCCAAAATTAAGACCTCCAGGGTGGAAGATTTTGTACTTGTCTGCTTGCTGGACGGAGCCTTACTAAGTGCATCGCCGCCTCTACGCTCCTCAGGCGCAGCTCACAGACATCCGCATCAGCATCCGCATCCGCAATGAAGTTGCAATGACTTTCTTTAGAGGTACAGATGACCATCAATTTTATGGTTAAGCAGTCCGGTCTTTAGCCTTGGTCTTTAGAGAATTGGCTAAATTTTGCCTTGGTCTTTAGACAATTGGCTAAATTTTGCTATTGTCAAAGCATAGTCGTTTATAGTACTTTGTTTGAGGCCTTAAATCTCTCACCTTGCAAAGCCATCACGTGCTTTTTGGGGGCCTAAAAGTCGGCAGCAATTGCGTTCTACAGCCGACACGATGCGCCTAATCCCTCCCTGGCCTAAACCCCCTTGGGGTCGATGTCTTTAGAGCTTTTTCAATTCAATTTTGCTACTATTATTTGCAATGTTATCATCTCACTATAGTACAATGACATTCAATTCAATTGACGAATACGTTCGAGGGTGATTTATTTCTCTCTCTCATGCCCAAAAGAATACTTCTTATTTTCTTATGTTCTCTTTGTAAACTTATATCAATCATTTCATCTATCAATTTTCTATCAATGCAACAGTTATCCATTTTTTTTTTCTGGAAATCCGTAGAATGTGATCGAGCGACATGTAAATCGATTTCATATTCCGAATTCTCCTTTTTAGAATTTTCTCTTCTGTACTTACTCTTCTTCTCCTTTCTTATGCTAACCTGTTTGTTTTTCTTGCTCTTGTTCTTTCCGACAGGAAATGGTTACATCGAAGGCACCGAACTCGATGGATTTCTACGAGAATTTGTGTCAAGTGCTAACGCCACGGATGTCAGCCCGGAAGTAAGTAAGAATTACTGCTCGTAGTGTGTACGGTGCGGATTAGCGGCTGTAAGCGTGCGGTGTGGAAGTGGGTTAATGTCAGGGATGAATTTGTTATTTCCGTTTGTATGTAAAAATATTAAAGCAGTGTAATTTTTAATATTTGTAACATTCATAAAACTATACGCATTTTATGCAATTCGAACATAAACATAACATCGAATATAAATTCGAAAAAAATTCGAACATAAGCATAAACAATTTTCCTTCATTTATGATGCAAAATGCTTTTCGCCGACATACTAAGTCTGCAACGTTTTAAAAATTTGCATCTTGCAAAAGGAACAAATTTTGCCTTTTTGCAATTTTCCTAAAAAAAGGGGGGAAAAGGTTTTTGTAAATCTTTAAAAGTTTCTGTCCTAAAATAATTTTTATTAAAAAGTCAATTCAAGTTAAAAAAGCACTTTATAGCACTTTCATAGAATTAGTAACATTTTTCAGAAAATATTGAAGTGTTAAATGGACCGTGGTTAAATAGACGAAGTGCTTTGGAAACATTTCTCACTGAACTGAATTCATTTTGCCAAAAAAATTATACAATTTGCAAACGTTGCTTTAGTAAAAGCTTTAAAATCATAAAATAAATATTAAAATTTAAAGACTAAGTCTGCAACGTCTCAGAATTTGCATCTGGCAAAAGGAAACAATTTTCCCTTTTTGAAATTTTTCTAAAAAAGGGAGGAAAAAGGTTTTTATAAGTCTTTAGAAGTTTCTGTTTCATTTCTCACTGAACTGAACTCATTTTGCAAATAAAATTTCACAATTTGCAAACGTTGCTTCAATAAAAGCTTCAAAATCATGAAATAAATATTATTTCATTTTTTTCTTTTAGATATGAAATCTCTTAAAAAGCATTAATATTAAAATAAAATTGAAAACAATTGAAAACAACAAAACATAAAAATTGATCTCAGCTGTCAGATGTCAAACTAGCTGTCACTGTTAAAAGTGTTGCCAATTCGAATACGAAACCTTTTAAAAAGCAATGTTTCAAATGAATTTTAAAGTAACGAAACAATCTGTGGTACCTTAAATTGTAGGAATAAGTATCTACATTATACTCGCATAAGTATATACTTTCCACACCTCTTCATCCCTGGTTCAGATAACTTTGTATGATTGCAAATATACGAGTATGCAAGTGTAAACGATTGTCACACCCGCGTTATAACAAACGTGTACCCGTATACAACACAAATGATGTCATACAACATCCTTTAGAAATGTTTAGAAGATGTACCTATGTGTGTGTGTGTGTTTATTGATGTGTGTTTACCAGCGTACATTCAATACATCCATAGATTAAATATCTTCTCTATTGAATGTCCTTCATCGATTGATTCTTCCTCTGTTTGTTCCGGTAATCGTTTGTGGAATTGATTGAGGTGTTGTTGTACCCGGTTGCAGGCGCTATTTTTTTTTTGTCAGATGTAGAAATGTCTTCAGGTTTTAAAGATTTAACTATGACTGTTTTGAAAACTTTTTCCTGTTTTATGACTTTTTTTAAAAAGAAAAAAGGGACCAGTATTTTTTAAGTTTTTAAAATTTTCGGTCATGAAATAATATTTATAAAAGAGTTAATTTAATCTATAGTTAAATCTAAAGTTAATTTAATTATTAAGAGTTAATGTGGTTTCAGAAATTAATTCGTTATAAATATATACATAGTTAAATATAAAAGTCTCTGAAAAGCGTTTTTATTATTGATTATCTCTCAATCAATGCTTTTAACATGATTCCTGGTAGCGTTAAAATTTTCCTGAAAGACATCAAGAGATTTCGGTGGAATTTGGTGTCTTTTTCCTGCCAATTGATAACATCTGTTTAACGAACTCTTGAAAGGGCATTTTTGAAAGCCTTTTCCATGTTGAAATCCTTTTGAAGTCTTTATTCATAAAAGTAGAAAAAGTTATAGCCTTTAAAGAGTGCTAAATAAACTTTTCAAATTATTTTTATGATTTCACTAAAATGATAATATATTCTAAAAGGTTTTATGGAGTTTAAGAAGCTCTTACTTTAAAGAGCTTTTAGTGAATTCATATTGAAGGGTCTTTGCAGTATTGGTTTATTTACTAAAAATCGTCATTAACTAAAAGTTTAGAAGAGCATATTATTTCTTTTATTTGTTTATTCCGTTAATAAATGTAGTAGTAGTCTTTTATGAGAAGAAAATACTACTTGTAAATAACTCGAAAACTTTAAAATCAAGATTCTTTAAAAGTTCTTTGACTCAAGTTTTGCCTCAGACAAAAATCCATTTGCTAAAAATGAGATGAAAGAAAAAATACAATATTAATACCGGAAAATCATCGGACAGAGTGAGAGAGAAGAGGGTTGAATAATGAAGCTAACAAAGGTTATTGAAGTGCAACAAAGCATGAAATAATACTACTATTAAATAAGTAGAAACAATAACAAACGTAAAGTCTGTAGTACAAAAACTAATACAGAAACTACTACTAAAACAACAACAAGGACTACTCCCACTCCCGGTACTATTAGTGCCATAGCTTTTAATCAAACTACAAAAATATTTGAAAAACTAAGTCGTAAAAACCCAGCAGAAAAGTGAAATGCATGACAAGTGAACACGTAATAGATGGAAAGAGTGGAACCTGTATACATGACAATATCAGCTCGAAAGTAATTCACGATGGAATTAATTACCTTAGTATTTAGTATTAAACATTAACTCTTTTCTAGCAGACTGGGAACACATCTTCCATTATTATTCTTCGAAATCTATTTACTTCTCGAGGTGTGAAGTAGATTTTTTTATCGCTTACAGAAGAATTTATATTAATTCATAGAGATTTTTGTATAGATAAAAGTAATATTGAGCCGCTGGACACTTCAATTCTATTAATTAAGTCATTCTGTACCAATTCCAGTATGAGGTACAGTCAGTCCACAAAAAATTAATTTTTTGCCGGCTTCTGTCATTCCTTCCAAAGTTTTCCGTTGGGTCGTTTTTCACAATTCTCCTGCCTTCTACGGCACGCAATATTCGTAAACGGGAAATTTTGTGTGTGGAGTAGAGGAGATGACAGAGGTTGAAGGAGGTAGAAAACAATTAGAGGAGAGCGCGATTGAAATATATAAAAAAAATTTCTACTTCTCTACAGAACATAAAAAATATTTATTTATGTATATTTAATTTAATGGTTGTTGTTTGTTGAGTATTTTCAAGTACTTGAAGGAGTATTATTTGTTTTTGAACAACAAAATATCAGAACAAATTTAATAGAAATATTTTTACAATATTTACAATTTTTTCCCCTTCTATTTTTTGTTATTATTAAAATTATTATTAACAATATTCTTCATATTCTCATCACATCAATGATTGTGATTATGTTGGAATTCTTTGAGTAAAAATAAAATTTATGAAAAATTTATATTCATAAACCAATTTGAAGAAAAGCAAACAATTTGTCAAAGTACGCGGTTTTTTGTAATGGTATAAAATTTGATGCTGGAAAGAGTAATTCAGGTTTTTTTTTGTTTGAGAGTTTGTTGTGAGTTTGCTTATTTATTTTATTAAATTGATTGGCTCAAGGGCTCAAGCTTTGATTATTTTCTCAATGTTTTCTTTTTAGTTTCGGGTTTTTTACTTGTTTTATAATTTGTTGGGGGCAAAAACATACTGGTACGTTCTACTTTATTTGTTTGTTTGTTTGCTTGTTTTTAAATTAATACAGAATGACTTAATTCTTGTTATTTGTTGTTTTAAACTGATTGAAATGGCTCAAGTTTTGTTTAATTTTCGTTTTCTAGTTTTTAAATTCTTGATTGTTTGCTGTTTCATATTTCGTTGAAAGAAAGTTTGTTTATTTGTTTGCTGAATTATTATTTGCTTTGTTGTATTTATTTTTTAAAAGTGATTGAAAAGGCTCAAGTTTTGTTCAATTTTTGTTTCTTTACTTTCTCTTTACTCTTGATTGTTAGCTTTTTCAGTTTTTCAGTTTTTTTTTTCAGTTTTCAGTTTTTGTTGGAAAAAAGCTTGTTTGTTTGCTTGTTTGTCGATTGCTTGTTTGTCTGCTTTTTTCATAAACTGATTTAAATGAATGTTGTTATTAACTTTTTTGTGTGTTTACTTTTTAATCTTCTAACTGTTGTTTGTTTTGTATTTTGTTGTTGGAAACAAACATTTTGTTGAAGTTTGTTTGTTTGTGTGTTTGCTGGTTTATTGTTTGTTTGCTTGTTATTTATTTTATTAAACTCAATGATTGAACTATCTCCAGGTTTAATAATTTTTTGTTTGTTTGCTTGTTTCATACTTTGTCGGGAAAAACAAAGTTTGTTTATTTGTTTGATTTCTCTTTTAACGTGTGTTTGTTTGTTTAGTTTGGTTTTTCCTTCTGCTATTTAAGTTGTTAAATGTATCTTATTTGTTTCTTTGTTGCAATCATTAAGTCGTCTTTTGTTTGGTTCTTTTGTTATTTTGTTTGCTGAAGTAACCGAAGTGTTTAATTGTTTTTTGTTGGTCTGTTTGGGGTTTTTCTTAATAAATTGATTGATTAATAAATTTGTATAAATGTGCCAAAAAAGTGCCAAATTTTGCTTGTAGTTTAATTTTTTAAATCTTTTTTATCTGGTTACTAAATATTATAATTTTGAAAAATACAATTTAATTTTATTGACAATGTTAGATTTGTCCGAAAATATCATGCTTCACGACATTCTCCTCGCACTTAATTTCAGCATTTAAATTTATTTTATTTTGTTAACAAAATAACGCGGAAAATTGTAAGAAGAAAATCTGGGACGAAAATTAATTATTTCAACATTTCAGCAGGAATCAAGAGATTGTTCGTTGTTGTTACAAGTTGATACATGAGGAAGCACTATGTTCAGCAAATCCTTAAAGGAATCAAACTAATGGAGAGATTTCAAGAACGACTAAAGTATATCTTCAGTTAAAATCTACTTGAATAGATTTATTCTTCTTAAACTATCAACAATTCGAAACCAAAAACAAAAACAAACAACAAAAGTGAATTAATTGTATTTTTGCTGATGCTGTAGCAACGACAATAACAACAACAACAACAACCACAATAACAGCAGCAACATACATAGCTACAAATTTCAGCAAAACACCTTCATTTGTCTTCACTGATTAGTAAAAGAGCGCATAGGAAATACGCTTAGAGGGGGGCGTGGCTACGAGCACGGATGGTACTAGCAATACTAGAATGAAAAACAAAAGAAAAAAATTGCACTTTAAAAAGTTTTATCTCCAATAACGAATGATGTCCGTCTGTCTTTCTTTCTTTCGCGATAGATGATGCAAAAGCTGATACCTTTCGTTGTTTACAAGAAAATATTTATTTTTTCACATTCCAAGCGTTACGTTAGAGTACCTTCAAGACATTACCTCCCATAAATACCATACATACACATTGTACATACGCATTCGAATTCTAAATCTTGATGCTGATTCAAGCTTCTTAAATTATGTACTCTCACTCTTACCCTCAGTTTCTTTGTTCTCCGGCATCCCCAACAGCCAAACTTTTCTCTGTGAACTCTTCACCCGCAACAAATGGTTAGCAACACTTTTAGCATTCTTTTTACCATTTTAGCGTGGAGAAATGTGTAGAAAATATATTTGCTTTCTTTCTCTACAGAGAATAGTAGCACATTTTTTACGACTGCTCGCTTCGTTACTTTGGTCTCGCTAACGGCATGTGGTTCCCAGAGAGTCGTGGTGGGTGGTACCATACCATATGGCCACCACCTACGGGTTATTGAAATTTATTTCTCTTTACCTGTTTCGAGACTTGTACCAATGTAACCATAAACAATGAGAGAAACTTAGAAACAATCGAGAATGGAATTGTTGAAGGCAAAGAAAAGAAAGGGAGATGACATGAGTAATGGCAAATGTTGAGAGAGTAAGTAAAAAGAGAAATGTATCCAGAGACATCGAAATATCTATATGTACGTACTAGGTGTGAATATTTGGGAAGCTTTTAGGAAAATGAAAAAAGGTTGAAAAAAGGTGAAAAGGTATGAAAAGGTTTTTTGAAGTAGAACCTAATATTAAAATAAATTTTACTTTTTAGCCTTATAATTATCAGTCATATAAGAAAACTATGTACTTTCAAATAGGATATACCGAAGAGTTTAATACTTAGAAGATGACCACTTTGAGGATTTTTCACTACAAAGAGAACCACGTTGAAGAGCACCATTTACAACAGACTAAAGTAAAGGGGATTACTTTTAAAGTCTACTTTAAAAAATACTTTAAAGAGGACTCCTTTGAAGAGGAACACTTTCACGATGACAAGTGGACCTTTTAAAGGACAAGACAGCCTCCTTAAAGGAAAAGAAAGCCACTTTGAAAAGAAACACTTTGAAGAGGATCGCTTTGAAGAGAACCACTTTAAAGATCCCCTTTTAAGTGTCCCCTTTAAAGGACAAGAGTAGAAGATAACCCCTTTAAAGATGATCACTTTAAGGAGGATCACTTTGAAGAGGATTACTTTGAAAAGGACCACTTTGAAGATGATCACTTTGAAGAGAATCCCTCTGAAGAGGACCACTTTAAAGATGGCAGGGAACACCTTGACAAGGACAAGGGGAGAAGAAAACCCCTTCAAGACCCTTCAAGAGGAGAAGAAAACCCCTTTAAAGATGATCACTAAGGAGGATCACTTTGAAGAGGATTACTTTAAAAAGGACCATTTTTAAGAGGATTACTTTAAAGAGGATCACTTTGTAAAGGACAGCTTTGAAGAGAATCACTTTGAAGAGGAAAACTTTGAAGAGGATTACTTTAAAGAGGGCCACTTTGAAGAGGATTCGTTTGAAGAGAACCACTTTGAAGAAAACCCAATTAAAACGGCTGTTTTGAAAAGAGAATTCGAAATCGACCGATTTGAGGAGAATTTTTTTGTAGTAAAATATAAGAAAGAGGCCTGCTTTGGACAACGCTAATGAGAACGTACGTACATATATACTTTGAAAAAGACTATTTTGAAGACAACCGCAATCAAGACAACCTACGGGTGGTTGAATAACACCATTTTGCAACCGACTACATTGAAGGGTACTATTTTCAAAAGGATTTCTTTGAAGAGGGCTGGCTTTAGATGTCTTTCATTAAGTAGGGCTGCTTTAAAGTAGACCATCACCGGAGGGCCCACTTTGAAGATGACTACTTTGAATGTGGACCCCTTTGAAGAGAGCCACTTTGTAGGGTATACATCAAAATTTAGAGTATACACCTTCTCAAAACTGAAGGTTGAGCTGTACAAACATTCAGTTGTACAAACACTAAGGATATCCTTGGACAATCGTTCTTCCTCCAGCTAATTGACACCAATTTTGTTGGCGAATCAATAACAAGGCTTTGCATTTCCTCTTTCCTGCTTTCAGAGAGCCAATACCTAACGCGCTGCCCCCTTTCCCTTTGCTCTGACTGCTTCAAAGGCAGAGTCAAGGAATTTCTCAACCGAAATGCCTTTGATACTTTATGCAATACATTAAACAATTGATGCACGTTTCGCTTGAAGCATTGAGAAAACGAAAGTACGAGTCAATAAATAACACAAAGCATTCGAAATATTCAGTAACTCTTAAGCCAATCGACAAATTCGAAGCCTTTGTTGCCACAAACACAAGCGAGTGGAAAGCAGGACACACACACACATACACACACACACACAAACATACCTATTGGAAGAATATCTCATTGCTATTGTATTTGTTAATGGAGTGTAGCGCGTGTTCATTCGCCGAAATAATACGTAAATGGCGAATTTTGCGTAAGAACCAGAAGAATGCATAAATTATTTAAAGGAAATTCGAGAAACTCTATTGCCCCCCCCCCCCCTTCCCCTTCCCCTTTGCTCCCCCCCAACCTTAACAGATTTTCAAAACTCTGCATATCTTTCAATAGAATCGCATTGAATTGAATTGAATTTAATCGAATCTTTTTGTCATTTGTTCGTTTATTCTTTATTTGTAGGCTGTCACCGACACGATGCTCAGCGAGCTGAAATCATGCTTTATGGAGGCGTACGATGATAATCAAGATGGAAAAATAGACATCAGAGAGGTAAGAAATACAGTCAATTCTATAGAAGGTTCAAGTAAGAAAATGGTCTATGTCAAAAGCAAAAAGAGGCGAGAAGAGGCAGTAAAAGCAGTTGAAAGGAACAGCGAAGAGGCTTAAGTAACTGAAGGAAGGGTGAAGAAAGGTGAGGAAGGATGAGAGAAAGGATTCGAATTAAAGAATTAAAGGATTGATTGATACGAAAATCAAGAAATCGAAAGAAGTAACGAGTGAGGGATGAAAACTGAAGTGAGTGGATAAAAATCTGGGTTAGGTTAAGGTTTTAAAATCATAAAGAAAGACAGTAAATTAACTCCTAAAAGAGACGGTTGGAGAAAATGAGGGTATAAAGGAAAGGTTTCTGGAGAAAGTAAGGATACTAATTAGGATTGAAACTCTTCTAAGAAAGATTGAAAAGGTCCATAAGCGACGAATTGATAAATGAAGCCTTTCAAATAAAGACTTTCATAGATTGAAGGGTAGTTTATATCCTTGTATACACTACACCATCCATATTTAGTTCTAGAGGTACTCTACAAGAGGTACTCTACAGTATTTCCATTGGAAATTTTTTTACTTAAACTTAAAATTTTCGAGGCACATTTCTAGGCTTGCTAGACCATCTTGTCTACGGCTGATTTTAATCTTAGAATGTTTAAATTAAAGCTCAAGAGTTTTCTTATGAATTGTAAACTTTTTTCAATTATAAACTTCTTTTAAATTACAAGCTTCCTTTGAATTACAAGCTTCTTCTCAATTATTAACTTCTTATAAATGATAAAAATCTTCTGAATTATAAACTTTATCAATTATACGTAAACTTCTTCAGAATTGTGAACTTCTTCAGAATTGTGAACTTCTTCAGAATTGTAAACTTCTTTAGAATTGTAAACTTTTTTAGTATTATAAACTTCCTATAAATGATAAAAATCTTCTGAACTATAAAATTCTTCTGAATTATTAACTTTTTCAATTATAAACTTCTTCAGAATTGTAAACTTCTTTAGTATTGTAGACATCTTCAGAATTGTAAACTTCTTTAGAATTGTAAACTTTTCCAGAATTGCAAACTTTTTCTGAGCAGCTAATTTTGGCTTTTACTCAAAACTTATGACATTTTCTTTCGATTTCGGCACAAAAAAAGTGGATTCCTTTCCCTTTAGCAAACAAATAAGGGTCCCATGGCTTCACACCATTTGATTGTCTCTTATGTACGAAAAATAGCTAAT
Organism: Conops quadrifasciatus; assembly: GCA_949752815.1. Classification (NCBI taxonomy): domain Eukaryota; kingdom Metazoa; phylum Arthropoda; class Insecta; order Diptera; family Conopidae; genus Conops; species Conops quadrifasciatus. The sequence goes on along the minus strand of OX457077.1, from coordinate 36,764,510 downwards.
AGAAAGAGTAAAAAATTCATAGTACGATACTTGCTATTGGCAATTATTGAGATTGACACTAAAAAACTGAATCAAGTGACGCCGATTACGAAGACAGACACTGCAGAGGTCTGTAGTCTAAAGTATAGCGAACATGAACAAGCTGTCAGCTGTCAGCTGTCAGAAAGCAAGCAATTGCTATAGGCTTATGCTTAGTTTACAAGCAAATACAAAGAAGATACATAAAGAAAGGCCTACAGAGAAAGACACGCTAAATCGATAACAACCTGAATCAAGTGAAGCACAATCGACCCGCAGACAAAAAACAAAAACACCCACAAACACTCATGCACGCACACCCTAAATTCATGCATAATAAATCGTTCATGAATCAGTGATGAAAATGCATGACATGCATGGATTTTGTTAGTAATTTTCAAAGTTTTCTTCATCGAAGAAAACGATGACAATTCGTTTGCATGAAAAAGTAATAACGATTCATGCACGACGATAATGAAATGTCATGCAAGAGTCGTTTATGTTTACTTAAAGAACACATAAAGGCATGAACTACCAGGTTGCTGATGTTGTTGCTGTTGCTCACAGAGCTTACAATTGTAACAAAAAAAAAAAAAAATAAAACCTAAAAAAAATTTTGGTAAACCCGAAAAAAAATCATCATGAATGAATAAGAGCTGTCACAACCTAAAAGCCTGGGAAAAGGAAAAAAGTGCTTGTGAATTTAGCAGAAAAAAGGCCGACCCAAAATGCGGCAAACCAACTAAACAACCAACCCTTACTCCTTTCGTCCCTGCAGCCTCATCCGGCTTTACAAAAGTTCAAAAAGAAGTAAAAAAAAATTTCAAGAGATTTTATAGAAAGCCGTCGCGACGCATTGGCTCGTCGCGCCCGTTGCGACGTCTCACCGCGACTATCAAGAATAAATTTAATGAATGACGGCCAAACTTTTTTTAGGGCCGTAACACGTCGCACGAATAGTCGCGTTTTCAAGTCGCCTTCACTGACGTCGCGTAAAGCATAATGCGTCTTCTTCTTCTTTTTCTTCTTTATGAGGTCGAGGTTGAGGTTACTGCTGCCGCTTCTGGTGTTTGCTGTTGTTGTTTTTCTTTATTATTCCTCGATGTCGGAATGTCAAACGATCTTTCTTTTATTTGTTCGCTTTGCTTTTCTTTTCATCCCTTTTGTTTCTGCATCGTTGGTTTTCATGTCATGACTTTCACTTGTTATTTGTGTTTAATTTCTTATTGTTGCTGTTGTTGTTGTTGTTGTTGTTGTTGTTGTCATTGTTGGGGGGCAAGGATGCGCTGCAACAAACACTTGAAAATCGTACTACTTTAAAGCTTGCTAACGAAAATTAAACACTTTTGCGGTTCGGTTCATTTCGATATTTGACTTCAGACTTGAACGCTTTGGACTTATGGTGGAATGCTGTGGTTGCGGCTGCTGCTGCTACTGCTGCTGCTATTGTTGTTGTTCACATTGCTATGGCTGTTCCTACTGCAGTGTGTGTAACTCTTAATCTCATTCCTGCTTCTGTAGTAATGCAGGATAAGGCTGTGTGGTTGCAGGATATACATACATACTCGTACTTGAACTCATACAACAAGAATATCTGTTCAAATAGCAATAGCAAAAACAACAACAACAACAACAACATAAACCGAAACAGAAGCCACTAAAGTTTCATTTCCTGCAAAAGAGTATTTTCATTAGCTTTAATTAAATTTAGATGGATTAAAGTAATCACGGCATCACGTAAATGTCTTTCAAAACTTTTAGTTTGGGTTATTTTTTGTATTATTTTAAATTGGTTTTTTTTTAATTGATTCAAAAATCTCTAAGGTTTCTAAGAAGAGAATTACTTAATGTTTTTGAGTTTGTAAAACTGAAAATACTCGTTTTTCAAATTAAAATAAAATAGTACAGTTGAAAATTTTATAACGATACCTTTTTTCTTCACTCAAGTGACCATAACCTGTCTTCTTCTGAACGGTTTATAATCATCTTCGTTTGCTCTTTAAAGTGAAAATTTTCGAAGCTATATAATTATGTTTAAATAATGAAAATTTCTAGAAAAAAGACGCAGTTAGAAAGCTTAAAATGAGGTAACAAAAACCATTTAAAAACTCACACAAAAATATATTGCCACCTAAATTTAAATAATTTTTCTTTAAATAATTTTTCTTTAATTCGAAGCATCTTTACTGATCTTAATGGTGTTCAAAAAAAAGTTGCCAGATGCAACTAATCGTTTCAAAGTTATGACACTTTACAGTGAAGCAATGAGAAAAACGCCGAATACTTTTTCCCCAACCCATATGTTAAGTACGTAGAACTTTTTCAGTGTTAACAGTTGAAACTGAAACTAATTTAACTGATTTATTTAAATTGAATTGAATTGAATTAAATTGAATTGAATTTGTTTAGGAAATATTTGCATTTGTTTTTTTTTTTTGCACTTCAGGAAATTTGATAAATTGAAACCATGTCGACAAAAAACCAATGAAAAAGATATGGACAGACTCATTCTCTTGGACTTTGAGGATACTAGAAAATTTATTGTTTCCTTTGAAATGTACTCGTATTAGATTTATTTACTCTTTCTTTACTCTCATTTTCTTTCTTTCTTTATTTATTTAAAGAACAAAAAAATAACTAAGAGTATACAAAAAAAAAATACTGGCAGTTTATTTTTTTTCATTTCACTTCGAGTCAAGTTTCTTAACAAGTTCTTCTTCTTCTTCTTCTTATTTCTCTTCTTCTTGTTTTTTTCTTTGTGCTTATTTTTAGCTGGCTCAATTGCTGCCGATGGAGGAAAATTTCTTGTTGCTCTTCCGTTTCGATAATCCTTTGGAGTCCAGCGTGGAATTCATGAAGGTACGTCTCGATGATTATGGTGAAGATGATGATGATGATGATGATGATAAAGTGGTGGTAGATGTGTATAAAATGGTGTATGATATGCTGTGTGTAATGGTGATGATGGTCGTGATAGTGCGGAGATGATAATATTTCCGAGCATTTAAAATTATGTCTGTATGAGTATGTTTATATAAGATAGGAGTCTACGTATGTATGATACGAGTAAGTATGTATGTATTCTACTTCGAATACATTAAATATGTCAGATTATTTAAGTAAATAATCCGGCTTTTTTGTATTCAGTGTATGACCTTTTTTTCGAAGCCATAGATTTTGCAGAAAAATAAAAAAAAACAATTTCCTTTTTTCCCCTCTTTTAACCTCTATATCTATTCCTCCCCCTCCCCTTATTTTTCAGATCTGGCGTGAATATGATACCGATAATAGTGGTTACATTGAAGCCGATGAACTCAAGAATTTCTTGCGAGATTTACTCAAAGAAGCTAAAAAAATTAATGATGTTTCCGAAGATAAATTAATTGAATACACAGATACTATGGTAAGTCGATGAAATGAATCTATTTTATATTATCATCATGATAAAATCAATATGAACTTTGAGTCTATTGGAGACTTCTGTTGAATTTGGTCTAGACTAAATAAATATGCTCGAAAAGCCTCAATCGATGCCAGTGAAATTTTCTCATAATTTTATTGATACACAAGGATAATCGTCTTCGTAATATATTGCAAGTAATCCTTTTTCTGGTATCATGCAATAAACTTGGAAAAGATTTTATAAAGTAGCAGTCGGTTTTTGAAAAGAAAAGTCCTTGAAGTAAGTGATTTTCGAAACACTTTAGACTTAAGTGTAGCGCCACACTTTAAAGAAGAAGAAATTAAAAATGATTGCTTCTTAAAAAAAGCCTTTAAAATACATATATTTTTAAAAGGCTCCAAAAGGGTTTGGTGAAAATAATAAGCGTGTTAACATAATGGAAAAAATCCTTTTAAAAATGTATACAAAATTAATTAGTGGTTTTATAAATTAATTATTAAATATATAATTTATATACAATTTTTTCGTAAATATAAAAGCTTCAGTTTTTCTTTAAAAAGGTACATTATCAAAAATGATAATTAAAATAATGTTATGCTATGGTCGATAAATACCAACGAATTTCATATTATTTTAGCTATTTAAGATCTTAATTCTTAATTGGCAGCGCTTAATGTTTTGCTACTAGTAAGCGGTAATAATTTTTTCTGACCTTATTTTCTATAAAAGAATGGCATGACATTATAAAGGAAAAAAAATCATTAATTTCTTTATCGATTTAACGTAGAATCGATTTAGTTTTTTCAATTCACGAAGTGAATGTTTAAAATTTAATTAAAAAACAGATGCCACAATAGTGGATTATTGGATTAATTTAATTAAAAAGCCAAAAATTCAATTAAATTCAAATAATTTATACAATAAGCATAAAAAATGTTGTGTTGTAATTTCAGTGTTTTTATGAAAAAATGTGGGAGAAAAAATATAAGAATTAAAAATTGAATGCAAATTGATAACTATATTCGTAAATATTATTTTTTTAAATTATGTACTACGATAAATACAAAAAAGTATTTGCATTATGTTTTAATTATAAAATAACAAAATTTAATTACTGTGCGTTTAATAAAGATGTCATCTAGTGGTGGAAAGCATCATTTACTCGGTCGCCTGAGAGTCTGCCACCATTACCACAATAAAATGAAAAATACCACAACTGTCAACGCCGATCAGCCCGAAACAGACGCAATGCAATGCGAATTATTCAAGCGCGTACCTAAAGCTTGTATGCTGTACGAGTATACATAAGTATGTATGTATGTTCTGTGTACATACACATACATTCAGTATGTTCTGTGTGCGTGTTACTGCTGGCAATGTCAATTTTACGTTTTCCCAACATTTTCTCCTTAACATTCCTACTCATTTATTCTGTGTCCCAATGGATTTGAATGAACGCCTTCGGCGGTGATTAACTTGATTTACAGCGTGGTTAAACCACCAACGATCGTAGTCACGCTGACACAAGTTAAATCAGAGAAAATTTATCTCTGTCTACTGAGCAGAATTCAGTTCAGCAATTAATTTCTCTCTATTTCTGTATTTCTATATCAGAGAAGGACACAGAAGCACAGAGAAAGACAGTAACAGTATAATAATGACATCTTAGATGAGAAGCAAAAATAATCATATTCGGTTTGCGTCCAGGCTAAAACTGATGGATGGGAATATTGAAATATGTACAGAAGTAACGAATATGATGAATAAAAATTATGTGGTAAATGATGGTAATCCGTGAAGTGTGCTCTAATTTTTGTTATGACTGGAGTACTACTGGCTAATATCACAGTGTTGCAATTTAAACTGAAAAATTTCATATACGGCCGGATTTTTATATACGTAGGTACATATACCATTCAAGCGCTAGAGTGACCCATAATAACTCACTGTAGGCCGCTTGTCCTTTATTAAGATCAGTTCGAATGCTTTTTAGGGCCCTTTAAAAATTCCACTTGAAATTTCCGTACCATCGAAACCCTTTTTCTCTCAAACGGATTTTTAGTAACTCTTTTACTTTTTAAAGCCGATTTCGTAGCTATAAAATACTTGTGAAATAATACAAAATTCATAGAAAACAGCCGTAGTTATATGTTTTAATATGAAGAAAGAAATAATAAAGACATACTTGTTTTAAAATTTTCTTTTAGTCTTTTCAGGACTAAATAAACGAACTTAAGAAATGACTTATGACTTTTTTGGCAAGCTTCCACGCAAAACAAAGAAGAGTATGATAATTTATGACACAGCCCGCCATTGTCATTTAATGTTCTCCGCTTTTACAGCAAACCATTGCTAAACCGACTGTCTTATTTTCCGACATTTTAGGGCTAATTTTTTTTAATGTTCTAATCTATTAAGAAACTTTACAGTTTCGCTGGAAAATTACTTTATGGCAATTGTCAGCTTTTCCGAAAGGCTTTGCGGCTTTGCGGCTGATTCTTTGTCCTCGTTTATTTTGGAAGGGAGAGCTTTTTTTGTTGGGAGAGATCGCCTGAAGAAAGTTGGGTTGGTAAAACGAAAATTGTGTTTAGTATTTAAATGAAAAGTTATTAGATAAAGCAATAAAAATAATTATATAAATTAAAAAAATAATAGATTGAAAATCTCTCACTGCGGCGGCCTGGTGGTTTTGGGTATTAATTCTTTGAAGGTTTTCGAGATATGTACCTCAAACTCAAACCCGGTATGACGTAGAGCACTTAGGTTTGAGTCCTAGCTAATTCTGAACTTATCATTAAATATTAGATACGATGATACTAAAATACTTGAAGCAACAAGTTCAAGTTTCTTTCATGATGATAAACGATTGGAATGTTATTTATGTCATTATAAATATAATATCTATAATACCATATCTATATATCATTATATCTATTATACCATTATATCTATTATACCATTATATCTATTATACCATTATAATGCAATGGTTTTCGTTCAAAGTATTACTCAATTTATGTAATAATAATAATGTTTAAAGGATAATGAAACCGATATTCATAAATTATCACTTCGATCACATTATAATAATAATAATGAACATTAAGTTCTCAGTTTAAAGACTTTTCAACCAAATTTAAGAGAAAAACTTAAATTTTCTCAGCTCTATAAACGATCAGGATGCTGTGAGTGTGTACAGCAGACACTCTCTCGAGGACGAGGAAGGAATGTATTATAAAAATATAAACTTCATACACATACACAATGATGATGATGACTTCACATATTTACTTCAGGCTGCCATATCATCATCATTACTCACGTAGTCACGTAGTCACGTAGTCAGTCTTCAGTTAACAAAGGCAAGCAATCTGTCAATGTTACAGCCCATCAGTCAGTCAGTTAATCAGTCTGTCTGAGTTTATTATTCTAATAAATTATAAATCAACATGTTTTACGTTAGAGTAAAAGTTTATACAATAAAAGAAGCAAAAAAAAAAATTTAAGTCACTTCAAGAATATTTAATGCAAAAAAAAATTTGAAAACAATGACAGAGAAAGAGGAAATGAGAAACAGTCACTTAGAAAGAGAGAACGAGAGGGACGGAGAGAGAGAGAGAGAGAGAAGAGAGAGGGTGTATAAAAGATTGGCCACTTTGGAAAAAGTCTTGCAAAGTGTTTGACATTGTTCCACAAACTACCATAAAGCTCTTACACGTATTTCAGTGGTCAACAACAACGACAACAACAACGACAAAACGCTTAGCTGGTTTTATGATCTTCATAGAATTTACTCGTCGCAATTTAGATAATAATGACATCGTTAAAAAGAAGTTTAATCATTCTTTAAATAGGTACTAAAACGGTCTAGCATGATAATGATGATGAAGACGATGATTGTGGAATAATTGGTGAGAGTAGCAATGACAATGGAATGGCAAATGCAAAGGTTATAGCATAATGATTGTAAAGGTTATGATGAAGCGCGCCAGTACGATGTTAATGCTGTGAATGACCATTTTAATAACAATGACGTATGAAATTAACAAAATGAGAAATTTTATAATCATACAATCGTAATTTATTACTGGAAAATTATCTACTTAGTAATTATCAGCTATTAAAATTTCAATTGAGATATAGCAGCAGTCCATATAAATTGAATGAAGATGACTGATGATCACGATGGTTGTAATGATGAAGAAGAGCGGTTATGATTATGATACTTAAATGCTATAGTAGTATATTCAAGAAACTTATATATAAGACACTCAATCACTATCTTCATCACTCAATCACTCAATCACTCAATCAACATCACTAGAAGTAATTTTTATTGGCAGAATGATACACATGATTTTGACATGATGATGATGATGCTAGTGTAAACACGAAGCTCTATAAAATGTTAAACCGAATCAGTTTATGCTTTTCCGAAGAGTTTTGGGGCGCTGTATCCGAACATCACGAACATATCTTGTTTTCGAGATATTCTGTTCTGTCTTATTATTCGAAAAGCATGGTTTTTCAAAGACTTTCATTTCCTTAATTTCATTCTTTAGGTCTTGAGGTCTTCAGGGGTCTTCCACGCATATTTTTTGCTCCGTGAATCTCTTTAACCGTTGATGATATTCTCTACCATTTTGATGATAATTAGACTCGTATTATATAGAGAGTATTATATGAGACTCGTATGATAATGAGACTCATTTGTTTAAACTGTTAAGAAAGTTTTTGCAATGTAAATCTTTTTCTTTTGTTATTTCTTATCCATTATTAAAATTCTTTTCCATTGTTACAGCTACAAGTTTTCGATGCCAATAAGGATGGCCGTTTACAACTCTCCGAGATGGCCAAGTAAGTACAATCTGTTAATACATCTGTTAATAAATTAGTTAGTTTGTCGTCGACTTCCATGTTCCTAAAGAGGAAAGGACGACGACTATACAAGCCATAACTAGAGAAGAAGAGAATGAGAACGTCAACAACAAGAAGAATTGCTCGATTATATCAGGATGTTCCTACCAAAGTAGGACGATTAGAAATATGTAGTAGAAAAACGACAAGAATATAACGACTAAACGAAGATATCATGAAAAGTATGTAATAGGACGAATATGTATGAGACATTTCCAAGAAACAACAGACAACTCATCTACACGAGACGTGCCACCAAGAAGGACATGATGACTATCAAAAGAGGCACCAGTGACAATATAACCATACGAGGCGTTATCGACAAAAATACGCCGATCTATAAAACGACTCTAGACAGCTTGAATTAAAAGATTAAACGAGGGCGAGAATTTACGAGAAGTTATACGCAAAAATGTTATAAACATTTATAATGAGAATGAGAATGTTATAAACTCGATTTTTAAATTATTGTTGATTTATTATTTATTATTTATTTAAATTATTGCTGTATTATTATTTATGTTAGTAAAATATATGTACAATATTATCAGAAAAAACTTAACTCAACTCAAAGCAATTTTCTTTGCATTTTAGGCTACTTCCGGTCAAAGAGAATTTCCTGTGTCGTCAAGTTTTCAAGGTTAGTCAAATTATGTTTTCTTCTACCCTTTTATTTAACATTATGATAAAGATAAAATTTCTGTTGAAATATGTTGCGTTATTAACATATTTCATGAGAAATATATACATATATATAGCTTTTACTTAACATTTTTTAAAATATTGTAGACATTTTTTAATATAATTTTTGTATTAATTTTATTTAAGTAGTTTTAGTACAAATTTTTTGAAAGAAAACTTTTTAAATTTTCTATTATTAAGATTTTTGCGTTTTTAACTATTTAGGTTATACTAATGCTAACTCTTCCAAATATTTATACTAAAAAATATATGTTTAATTACGATAGTAAAATATTTTATACCATTTTTGATTTTTTGTTTTTTAACCAAAATTATGTCTTATTTACTAATAAATTTTTTTGCCAGCAAATAAAAAAAAATATACAAACTTATACGAAAATAAAATTGTTCTTTAAGTTTGAGTTTGAGAAAGCACTTTTCGTATGTCACTATTTCATAATAAATAATAAATTTTTTTATTATATTATAACAAATTTTCTGTTTTTCGAATTTTTTATTTTCTATTATTTTCTAATTTTATGGCAACGCTTTACACATACTCGATATATTATATTAAAGACTTTTTATTTAAGTATCCGGAATCGGGTTGAAAAAATCGTGATAGTCTTAATTAGAAGCAATAAAAAAACGCATATCTGTTTTTACACAAGTTTTTTACACTGTTTGGATTTAACACGAGTTCTTTCAACACGCTTTGGTTAGATTTAACACGATGACTCACGTTTTAACAAAAAAATTCGCGGCATATTAAATGTGTTCGGAAATATGTCCTCGTGCAGTATATAAAATTTTTTTACACGATTTTTTTTACGCGGAACGACGTAAAATTACTCGATCTGTCGAGTAAAAAAGCAGCCTATGGTGTAATTATTATCTTCGCCTAAAAATATGCAGTATATTCTAATTACTTTTCATTCGTAAGCATTCAAAAGGACCAACCAATAAATTGATTTTTTATATTAAAAAAATTCATTTACAAAATAACCGGCAAAAAACCACAAGTCACAAATAAATCAAAATAAAACATACCACAAACAATAAAATCATCAGAACAATTAAAAACAAAAATATTCAAAAATTTTCATGCCGTAAAAATTAATTCTCATTGTACTCGTAGTTTATTATTCTTCTGTTTACGACTTTCAAATAGTTGTATTCTCATAGTTCAATAAAATAAATCATAGGAGTTATGTTATATGTACACATATTGTACAATTATGATCACTAACTCGATTACAACAGTCGCATAATATGTATATTTTTTGGCGATTAAAATGACTCAATTCAAAATTGCAGTATTTTGCAGTTGTTTTTTTTACACTAAAAGAAAAAAAATTGAATGGGTGGAAAAAATTTTGGAGGGAAAAATGTTGAGGAAAAAATAACAATTTGCTAACAATTTAAATAACAATTTAATGGAATTAAATAAAAATCTGAGTACTTTGCGGAAACGGAAATAGTAAATAATAATACCGAATACTAAAAAACACTGATAGAAGGTTAAAATATATTTTTAATAAATTGAATAATTTAATATTACACCGTTCAACATACATAAAATGTGTACGATAATGTGTTAATATATCATGGGCTAAATAGTAGCTGATTTTGTTACACTAAGCCTCAACAACCTTCTCCTTTATTCCTAGTTTTTTTTTGCGCTTAAAAATCGTCCTTTTTTTAAGGAACAGGAATAGGAATCATGCAAGCATTTAACCCAGAGCAAAGTTTGCAAATTTTGGCATTTTTTTTGTTAATGTTTATAGCGCACTTCGCCCTTTTTATAGCCCATTAAATCGATCAAGTGAGGGCCTTAAGCAAAAGGATAGACAAATTTGGACCGAGATTTATCAACAAGAATACATACAGCGAAGAGTATTGAATATATTAACTCTTTGAGTCATAAAGGGAGTACTTTTCTAAAGACTTTTACTTTTTTAGCGACTTTTTATGATTGTAATTGATCTTATCAGTGCCATGAAATGGATTTCGTAGATGGTTCGAGGAAGTGAAGTCCCCCCCAAAGAAGCAGAATTAGTTATTTTAACAATAAATACAAGAAATGTTTATTGTTTAAAAAAAATCGTAGGTGCCTTTTTTTTGTTTATTTTGTTGATATCTCGAAATACATTCGAGTAAGAGTTATTTTAAAGTTTTCGGAGCGCTTTAATACTAATATGTCGAAAAATTCGAAAAGTGAAGTTAATTAATTTAGCATGTTAATCATAGAATTATTGCTTAACTTAAAAAAAAAAAATTATTCCTTAACTAAAATTTACTAAACATTTTCTTCTTTTACGATAATATTATTTAAACTAATTGGTGTGAGACCACCAGCAGACGCATTACGAGTGAGACGCATTTGATCCTCAAGAAAAATCCTTAATGCACGAAGAGTTTTCTTTTTATGGGCACATAAAATTCAGCATATCTTTTCGACTTCTTTCACTTTCTTCATATGGATTATCCATAAGGATATAAAGTACTCTATTAAATACAGCAGCATCTCTTGTGATTTGGACTTATGTATTTATTTTGTTTATAGCTTTTTTATGACACCATTCAATCTACTACGATTGTTTAACCCTTTTCAAATCCACAGACAATTTCACTCACTTAATTTACAAAAAAAATATCACTGTATTTTGTATATTTCTCTGCGGTTGTTCCAATGTATTCATTATATATTCATTATCTATTCATTATTCATTATTTATTTATTCATTATCTACGACAATGCACAAGATGCGGATGGTTGCTTTTGAAGATCATTTAAAGGTTAAACGGGACTCGTAAAATTCATGTCTTTTCTTAACAACAACAATAATAAAAAACCAGAAATACAATAAAAAAACTTAATATACGATACACATACGATATACATATTTATTATAATAATAAAAAGGAAACAAAAACTAGTCTCAGGAAATAAAATATTCTAACAGAAAAGAGTGTTAATTATCTAAAAAATGCTTGGCTAAATTTTCCGATTTCTTTGTTATTGTTATTGTGGTTTTTATACCATGATTACTCATGGTTATTTTATTGTTATTTTTTCTTGTTGTTTTTTCGGTTGCTATTTCGGTTGTTGTTTCCGTTTATGTAGGTTTTGTTGTTGTTATTATAATCCTTGTGGCTTTTGGTGTTAATAAAACTAGCTGTTATTTTGACCATAAACCAAAGTCATAAAATCGTTTACAAGCAGTTTCTTTAGTGTCGTTTTTTCCGCTTCGTTTGGTTTTTATTGGTTTTTGTCGTCGTTGGTGGTTGTAGTTGTTATTGTTGTTGTTGGGTTGGGTTGATGGTGCTGTTTTTTGTTGCTTTCATCGGGAAAATTAAGTGCATTTTTCTTTTTCTAAAGCCGGATATGGTTTGGAAGGGAGGGGGGGGGGCGGAGGGAGCTTTGCTCTACTCTCGACAAGCTTGTGTCATAAACTAATATTTCTTGTGATAAAAACAGAAAAAGACGATTGATTGCGATGGGAATTCTTGATGCTCTGATGAGAAATTGAAAAACTTATAAAAGAAAAGCTTACATTTTAATTTTATGAGATACGTAATAAAACATAAAGTTATATAGAGAGAGAAATGAAAAAAAATATATCATTATATCAATTGAATAATGCATAATATAACCGTCACTCAATTCAAATATAATACGCTAAAGTTTTTTAAACGACAATATTATTTTTCTCTTTTTCCTTAAATTTTCATTGCAAAATTTAATAATGAAAATTTAAAAATTTTTTTAAATTAAAGAAATTCCATAAAAATAGAATTGAAAAAAAAATAAAAAATTTAACAATTTTTAAAAAAGTGAAAGTAAAACAATGCAAAAGAATAATAAAGCGAAATTATATATAATAAATGAAGAATAGTTAAAGTTAACTTTAACAAAAATACAAATAAAAAAATTAAAATTATAAGAGAAATTAAAAATTTTTGTTAAAAAGAATTTAAAAAATTATTTAACTCAAAAAAATTTTCACGCTTACTCTTTTGGATTGTCCATAAAAGCATTTTCTGTATAGGCTTTACTTTTTTCTATAAAACTATATACATAATTTTAATTGTTTGAATTTCAAAAATAAAAAAAAAATAAATAAAATAAATTCAATATGTGTTAATTATTCGAATAAAATTGCTTAATTGAAATTTTCTTGGAAATTCCATTATTTCAAAATATTTTAATTTCCTCATAAAATTTTAAGGTTTTTATTTTTTTTGGAATCTTCATAAATTCAATATGTTTTAGTTTTTTCTTTAAAACTGTACAATTTTTAATTTTTTTCGAAGTACAATAAATTATATATGTTTTAATTTTTGCTATAAAATTATACTACTATAATTTTTGGGAATTTCCGTTAGTTCAATATATATTCATTTTTTTTATAAATTGTATAAACTTTAATTTTGTGGGAATTTCCATAAATTCAAGATGATTTAACAAACAATAAATGATAAAAAATTGCCTGAAACAATTAATTGAATATGAAACAATAATTTAATTCTAAATATAAGAATAAATTTTTGGAAACAAAAATTGATTGAAATAAACAGTTAGACTTGTTGTCGGACGCTGACGGACATTGATATTATTTTCCTAAGAAACTTTAAAATAACAAAAATATAAGCAACGAATATTCAAATAAAATTCAATAAAAATTTTCTATTTTCTATGAGTGAAAATTTCTATGAGTGAACATAAAAATTGTAGAAGAAGAAGAACGACAACAGTCACTTTTCGATTTTCACGATTTTTGTCTTCACTTCGAGAAGACTTCTTCATATTGCATTCAAAAGACTCGATGAGTCTTTGCAAACGAATCACAATACTTAAAATTTATATTAAAATCAATCAATTCAATTAAATGGCATTTATAATCATAACAATGACTACAATAAATATAAAAATATCATCATCATTGATACGATGCTATAATATTGATATTGATATTGCTGTTTGTTGATTTTACTTTTCATATCTTTCATACCTTTCTTCTTTCTGTTCTGTTCTTTTGAATTTCTGTTGGTCAATATTTGACAATTTCTGTTGGTCAATATATGACAATTTCGATAAATTGTTATTTGTAGTGTCATATAATTGTCAGTACATATGACAATTATCAATGGGAATGAAGATGATGGGAGTAGAAGCAAATAAAAGAAAATTAATGAAGTAGGCGGGTTAAGGAAAGCGAATTTTTGTTGTTCTACAGAACGTTGTTTGTAAAACGACTGCTATAAATCTCACTTACTCATAAATAACACACACACACACACACCCAAAATGCACGCGTACAAATAATACACACGTAAATATACACCCACAGCCTCTCTTTTTCTTGCACGCGCACACACATTCTTCGTGCAAAAAAACAAAGCCGCAGCCAAATCGAATTCTGTAAATACGCACTTCGCCAGGGGTCCGCTAATTTGTTTGTCTACGGGTCACTGTTTAAGAGACTGTTCAGTTTTTCACAATTTTTATATTAAAATCGTAGTAAATAAAAAAAAACATCATGAAAAACAACATAATGTGAAAATTAATGTATTCTAATTTTAATTCAATTATTTCAATTATTTCAATCATCTCTCGATTTACACGTAAATACGTTTGTATTGTGTTAAAAGCAGACACAAAATTCATGCAAAATAGAAGGATATTTTTATTAAACTGTAAATCGTGTATATCTAACTAAAGAGCATTTAAAAAACTTAAGGATATATTTATTATAAGCGTGTATAATGAGATAATGATTTCTACAAACAATTTAACGCTTATAATATTTTTATTTATTGTTGAAAATGTGAAGCATAAACATTCAGACAATAAACAGAAATTAACAATAATTATTTCAAATAAAAACCATAAAAAAAACATAAAAGCAAGTTCAACAATATTTTTGTTTAATAAAAACAATAATTATTATTTTATTATTTCTTTTATTTTGGGTTATTTGTTCCCAAAATAAAAAAATAACAGCAAAAAAAACACCCTTCAGAGCAACTAAAACTTCCAAAACTTAAGTAAAAAAAAGGGGGGTCACTTTTATCATATTGCCGAACCCAGGCCTCCAGCCTTAAAACTGACTGAGGCGTAAAACTTTTGTAATTCATGATGCTGTCATTGCAAACATGCTTGGATGTTTGTATGTATGAATGTATGTTTGATGCTGTGATGTGTGCATGCATGTAATCGAATCCTTGTACTCGTATACGGTTAAAAGTGTGTTTGTGTGTGTGTACGGTTGTGGGTTTGGCGTGCAGTGATGCGGATCCTCGTGTAACATCAATCGAACTGGACCGGATTCAATTCAATAATTTCAAAAGCAACTGAAATGATTGCGTACATGCTTTTACGGTTCGTCTCTTTCTCAGATGAATGCATGTTTTTCGTGTTGTTTGTCATGAAAACGAGAACGCATGCATGCATTACATCATCCTTCCATAACGTTTTGCTGCGTTCTTCTCAATCAATGCAATTTCATGCATGCTAAATTCAGGTTAACATTAAATGAATTTACGAAAAAAAACTTTATTTTGAGTAAATACGTTTTAAACTCTCTCTGTCCATAAGTTAAATCTAAGATTAAATTATTTGCCATTAATGGATGAATCTTTAACTCTCTAGAACTTCGCTTTCACCCTTTTTTGCTTGTAGGTTTTCTGTGGAGCTCTTGAAATTTAAGAAAATCCTAAAGCGAATTTGAAAATACGTGCCTAAATTTGTGAAAAATTCCTGTTCATTTTTCCAAGCATTGTACAATTATCGAATATTTTTTTTTTTATCTGAATCTTAGGATTTTTAAATAACTCGTATTTATTTTTTCTTTATTACATATATTACGAGTTTTTCAACACCTTTTTATTTTTTTTTTCTCAAAAAAACAAAGAAAAGAGGAGAGAGAGAAATACAGCAATAAAAAAGCCATCCGTAAAGCTAAAACGTAGACGAAAGACATTTTTCACTTTTTACACGAAACACGCGCGTAATCGCCGGTGTATAAATTGAATTTGCTTTAAATTTTCGTCTCGTAGAAACATAAAAAGCAACGCCTAAAAGTAGGCAATAATGTTGCCGAAAGTAAATTGCAAAATATCAGAGAAATAATAGAAAAAGTCTATTTACCATCCATCAGCTTATTTTTATTTTTACAGTTAATATATGTATGTACGAGTACTATAAAAATATACAAAATTATAAATAAAATTGAGTAATAAAAGAAATCGAAGAAATTTATTCCCTGACTTCAGAGAAAAAATCAACAAAGTGGTCAATAACGCTGACATAGTCGTAGAATAAAATAAAAACATTAGCATTTTAAACGATACTTTTTAAATAATTTTAAAAAGTCATCTTTCATGGCATGAGACTACTTTATTTCGTTTAAGTATTTAGCCTTCGGCAAGTTTGAGAAAACAAACTCTCGTTATCTTAATTTTCTGCTATGGTCAATGTTGCCGTAATTTTTATTGCAATTTTATGTCCTTCTTTCATTATTATTTTTATTAGCCTTCGAATTCATTTCTCTGGCTTTTTAAATATTCATCCTTCCCCCCTCCCCCGCCCCCCAAATACTTCTCCTGATTGTTGCTGAGCTCTTTCGGTTAAGCTGCTCTTCTGCTTGAGGTTTTCTTTTTCAACGAAATTAACCACTTGTTGGATTTTCTGCAATTTTATAGTCGAAAACTTTCATAGTCTTAATAACAACAATAAAATTACAAAAGCAACAACATCAACAAAACCAACAACATCAACAAAAGCAACAATATCATGAGCAACAATAACCATTAAAACGTGCAGATTCCTACATGCAAATGCTTGAAGGCGCACACACCCACACACACACACACACACACACACACACACTTGCGCGCTCACAGGCATTTATTCTGCTAATTGAAGCTTTATGTAGTAAATTCTTGTGTACATATTTTTGTTAATTCATCAGTGTCATTCATACCTGCGGCAGGTTGAGATGATGATGAAGATGAGCAAAATTGCATACGATCGCTTGCATGATGCTGCTTGTAGTCATGATATTAATTCTTTGGGAGAAAAAGGCTTTTAAACAGATAATTTTTTGAATATCTTACCGCAATTAAAACTTTCATTTCGTTTGTTACGAGCTCATTGGAACTACTTTAAGTACTTATAGATTAAGCTTCCGGTAAATGGAGCTGCTATGGCTAGAATTCGGTCGAGAAAACTCGATTTGATGTACGACAATTCTTTCATCGGTCAGTTTTTGAATCGTCGACGACATTCTTAACACGTTCATTTGCTTAAAATAATGTCATCGCTGATTTTTGTGGGCAGGTTAACACGATTGACGCACGATGATGAACTGTCTTGCATGATTCGTCAATGTTTTCTTAAAGTCATCAAATATACATTTCTTCCAGCACGTCGTTTTACAATATTATACTCGTATATAATTAATATAATTTTTTTTCCTATATCATTGTTTTTTTTTTCTTATATCATTTTTACTCATCAACAAATTTTGTTGCCTTCGTTTTTTTTAATTTTTTTGTTTTTGTGCTTTCTCACTTTTTCATTGAAAATTTTTATTTTCTTTTATACTCGATTTTATTCTCGCCATCATGAAAAATGATGATTGATTTGCCAGATTGTGAAAATGGATGAGTTAAATACTTCATTTTCACGTTGCATTTTGCAATCTGCTGAACTTTATGATGTTACAGAAATTTATGGTAATGCTAAAGATAGTGCGGTAAGGATGAGAATGATGACTCTGGGGATGACGGGGATAACGGCACACACACATTTAACTCAACTCACGCTGCATGTTATTTCGTACATATTTTACTTAAAGGAATATTATTTACACTTCATAAAATGGAATACATGGCTTAACTGCTTTGAGTTTATGCAGTTTAAGCCCTAAAACCCATAAAAAACGAAAGCTAACGAATTACGTCTACGGTAAAAGCATAACGCGGCGTAAAAGACACGTGGCGTATGAGACACGCGGCATATGAGAAAAACAATTTTCGTTTTTTACCCATTTTATGTAAATACTCGTAACGCTTTACAAGCACATTTGACTTATAATAAATTGAGGTAATTTCAATTTAAATGGCTTTTGGATTATAGATAGGTCTATATTTTCCTTAATGGTAACAAAAGAATATATATATACTTTAATAAAATTAATGTTTCACAAGTACTGCTAATGCTTGATTCAATTTGGCATTTACGCCGAGTTAATAAAGTTATTAGATGCCATCAAAAGACATAATAAAGTTAAAGTTAAGACTACTAAGGACTTTACTTGAAAATATTTCTGCTATAAATGCCAAATGGTCAGCCAGTTTAAAAAAAAGGAGAAAAAGAATCCGTTCCTGAAAATAATTCTTATACAAATTAACGATTTTCCCAAAAATATAAAAATATAAAATATGATTTATATATAAAAAATATAAAAAATTATTTATAATTTTTTAAATACGAAATAAAACATGTAAAATGTGTTTATTGCTCCAAAATATAAATATGTTTATTGCTGCATGCGATAGAGAACTTCTTGAAAGAACTATGTATGTATGTATATAATCAATAAAACTTTTGTTCATCAAATTGACACATTTAACACCTTCGGGGGCCTCTTACCCTCTCCGTCGTAAAAATTGTCGGTGCCTATTTCACCCTTTTGGGGAGTCACCTCATTCCATTCCGACCATGTTCGAGAAAAACTTTCTTTCTTTCTTTCTTTCTTTCTTTTTTTTCTTTCTTTGGGCAGTTTGAAGTCACTAAAAGGGGGGTTGGTAAAAAGGGATACTTTGATTGAAAGAATGAAATGAGGTCAGCGATTTTTATTGCTGAAATCAATGGAAAATATCATAAAATGAATTTCAGGCGTCATCGCAGGGAGTCAAATGGATTTGAGACATGGATTTCGAATATTTCAATGAAAAGGGTGATTACTTCCCCTTTGAAGGTAATTTGACCAAGCAAATTTGTATGCTCAGATAGTAGGTACTCCTTTCGGGGTGCCCTCAAGCGATTGTAGCAATAGACATTTTTTGCTCAAAGTATTTGAACCCTAACACTTTTAACATTTTACCCCTTTTGGGGAGGTACACCTCCCTCCTACATTTTAAACTGTAAAAATCTCTTTTTCCGTCTGGCTCTGATACTGGCAAGAATTGTTGGTGTCTCACACATTTCGAATGTCATTCGAAGCGTGAGAATAACAGTTAATTTAACACAATGAAACTGATGAAGCATACGATACGCGTCAACGACAATTTGCCAACTCGGCAACTTTGATGACGGCTGACAAAAGCGTAGTAGAACAGAACAGAACGATAGAAAGAGAGGGAGAGAGAGAGAGAGAGAGATAGAGGAGCAAAAGATATGACAAAATGCAAAGATAATCAGAAAGTTTAACTTTCCGGTTGATTTTGAATTGTGAAGATTGTAAAAGGGTTAAAGGATGAATGTTGAATGATTTTCTGAGAAATTTCAAAACAGACAAAGAATGCGATTCATCTCTTTCCATTCTCTTCAAATTCATGTTGCTACGATACATAGTATTGTCCCTTTCAGAATTTAAAATGATTTTATTCAGAATTTTTACTTTATTCATTACGTGTACATTCATTCAACCGTTCTTAACAAAAATTCTATTGCGGTTCTTTTGTAAAAAAAAAATCCATTTTATTTTATCTTCACAATTTTTCTTTCCTTTTTACACTTCATTTCGAGTGTAAATAACGACCGAATGAAAAAAAAAAACTTTAATTTCAACTTTAAATTATAAAAATTCACAAAAAAAAAGGAAAGAAAAAGTCCTAAAAAATTTCCAAGATGTAAAACTTTGAACTCTGACTAATTGAAGCAACATTTATTGGTGCATACCGACTGTGTTGCGTTGGTACTCTTAACACCATCCCTTACAATCATCCTCTTAGAGGTGAAAAGGTCATACGACTTCAATTAAGTCTCGGAATAAAAAGAAGAACGGAAAAACTTTGCCCCATTAAAACAGCCCATTACGAAAAATAAAGCACATCGAAGTTTTGTACGCTTCTTAAAATTTGGCGCACTTAAAAGTTAAAAACACTTTGAGCCTAGTTACTCTCTCTCTCTCTCTTTCCGTTCCTTGTCTTCACGGCTTCGGTTTTAATGAAGTTTTTCTATTGTTTTAAGGTTTCTTCAGCAAAGTAATTCGCATTATTGGTCTATTGAAGTAACGATCAATTTGTTTGTCTAGTACTTGCTCAGTTTGTTCGTTGAATTGTCGGTTGGATGATTGGTTGGTTGGTTAGTTGGTTGGTTGGTGCATTGATGAAACTATGAGTTTGTTGGTCGGTGGGTTGGTCTATGGATCACTTTGCCCCAATCCTTTTTAAAGTAGAGAGAACCGTAAATCAGCAGAAACTTTTATAATTAAATGTTTTAGGGAACAGCAGAGATTATTTCATTTCATCATGATATGGACTGTTTTTTTTTAACTACACCACGGTGCACTATCTATCTATCTATCTACCTTTAGGGTTCCAAAAATCTTCGTGAGGTCTAAAGTCCGGTTTCTGGTTTACAAATGAAGGAAAACTTTTAAGGCCTGTGATAATTGTTAGGTTATCATTTATTATATTTTTATGATAAACTACTCAAGAATTATGACAAAATTTGCTAGCATTAATCTAAAGCATCTACAGTGCTTCATATGCTATATTCCAGTGCAGTAAAAACTTTATATACAATATGTATTTGCTATAATGCAATGGTTTCTATCTCGTATTATTTTGTTTTTAACTTAAATATTCTATTTCAATCCTTCAAAAAGTTTTGGCTTAAAAAAAGTACATACATATTTGCTAAAACTTAAACATACTTGTATACAACTTTTATAAAATTCTACTGTACAAAAAAAAGTTGAAAGAATCTGCCATTAAAATAAACTAAAATAAGAAGAAACAAGCGAAGCGCCGAAATTTTATTGTAGGACACAAAAGTAAATGTAAACAGTTTCAACACATGCAGCTCCATAAAAACATACAGACACACCTACACACATACATATGTACAAATACTGAAAACCTTAAATATTTATGAAATGCATACCGTTTAACTTTGACAACATAATCTTGAATTTAAACGCATACCCAGAGGATGGATTAAAGAATGTTGTTGCTGGAATGGTGAGAGAGCGAGAAAGAGAGAGAGATGGGCACACACACAGTGTAAAGAGGAAGGAGGAGAAGTGGAAATACAGATGAAATGCATTTTGTGTGTTTTGCGTGTGTTTGATATTGTATTTATTTTTATTCTAAATGCATTCGTGTATGCTTGTTTGTGTATGAGTATCGTTTTTGTGAATCTTGAAAAAATTTTAACAAAAGTTAGGTTATACACCGAATTTTTTTCGCTTACACATACCACTCTCTACAATGTTAACTAGATTGCTGTACGATTCATTAGTGAATGAGTAACAATCATAGATGCATTTACTGAATACAATTCTTTGGTGTACAATTCAGCTCAACTCAATTGGAGGAATATACTCCATCATATTCACTGACCATATCATATCTGACTCGGACTGATCCGTGTCATAAATGCATGAGAATAAATGTACGATTATATTCAATGAATCCCATTCACTGATACTTAAGGAAAGCCACTGAATATTAACATGATAAAAAATCGTGTGCACTAAATTCTATTCATTCATGTGCCATCATATTCAATAAACCATATTCATGAGTGCAGGAGAGTTTTCATTGAGTCATGTTCACAACTGTATGAGTACGGCTTAATTATACTTAGCGATCATTGGAGTAAGCTCGCATTCACTAAATCATATTCATTAGTGGTCTATCGTATTCACTGACTTATTTTCAAAGATGTACCTACTCGTATTCACATTCACTGCGATTCGCGATTCATTCATGTACGACTGTATCCATTAAGATATACTCGTATTCAGTGCTCATGATGGCATTCACTGAGTCATCATACATATTCACTGAATCATATTCACTGAAGAATGAACATCGGTTATTGAGGCAACTTTATTACAGTATGTTTGAGTGTTCATTTACGTTTCGTAAGTAGGTTTATGTGTTGTGAAAAATTAACTCTTCAAATTGAGTGCAAAAATTAACTTTTAATATGAACAAAACCAATGAGCTGAAGAAATGAACTGAACAAGTGAACTGGTGGAATGATCTGAAGGAAGAACTGGTTATGTGAATGAAACAAATGAACTACTGGATGAACAAGTATTAGTGAAGTGCTTGAGATTTTTACATTTTGGTTGCGATTACGTTTTTTAGTGTATAAATATTTATAAACGTAAATATTTATTACATATGAAAATATGTGTTTGCATTAGAGCGAAACATAAACATATACATAACATATGTATGTATTTATGTGTATATAATTACTTATGTTTAAAGAATGTGTGTGTCAAGCAAACTATTTATTTTTCATTTTCCGACATTTTGACTTGACTCCGACATATAAAACTTATATTCGAGACTTCTACGCGAAAACTTACTCAAGGAAAGTGTGTAATAGTTTGCATTCATTTTAATGCACATTTTTGTGGGTATGTGTGTGTGTGTGTGTGTACCTAAGTATGTTTGCCGCAACGGTATTAAATATTTGCAACCACTTTCAGGTTTGTTTGTTCGTTTGTTTCAGGTTTGTATGACGTGCGTTTGGTTGTGGCCGAATTTCTCAGTACTTTCCCCTGAAGTCTATTAAGCTCACTCTCTTTCTCTATCTCTCTTTCTCTTGCGCTCTTACCTTCATTCTCCTCATGCGCCATAAAAACGTTTTTAGAATCTTTAGCAAGGATTTTCTGGTTTCATAGAAATGACATGTTTCTGACTACAGCTTAACTGATATTTGCAAAATGATGAGGTGAAATGGTGGGGTGAAAGCACCGTGGCGGAAGGGGGCGGCGGTAGGGCTCATAGAAAAAAAAATGAAAACTAAATAAATATAAAAACTGACAGGAAGAGATGAAAAGAATGAAAATATGAATAAACACTTTGAGGATTTGCGAGATTAAAGACATAACAAATCTAACAACTTCATAGACCAAACTGAGCTGTCGAGTCACGTAACGACCACGTAACGTAACGTAACGTAGCGGTAACGTTCTTTGTATCATGTTGACATGTTATGGTTTTTTTTGTCATATCCTTTAAGCTGACCATGTCCATTTTTATTAATTTTCCTTCGTCACATTAATGCCATCATATTACTTTTTTGGAATTTTTCTCATTTCAATATTCATTTCCGTCGTCGCTACTGGGTCGCTTTCATTCTTGTCTATTCTTTTATTCTGCTCTTCTTCTATTGTTTATTTCTAATGAATTTTTCTTTTATTTTACTGTCACGAATGAAATTAATTGACATGTCTTATTCAATCATTATTACTAATGATTATTACTAACGATTATTACTATTATATAGTATCTCTGCTACTATAGCTATTACTACAACCATTACTATTGCCATTACCATCAGATGCCGTATTATCAGTCTCGAAAATCATTCTAAAATCATTCCAATATAATTATCATTATTATCAACATAACTATATCCATAAAAATCAAATCACTATCACTATCACTATCACTATCACTATCACTATCACCATCACTATCACTATCACTATCACTAGCACTATCACTATCACTATCACTATCACTATCACTATCACTATCACTATCACTATCACTATCACTATCACTATCACTATCACTATCACTATCACTATCACTATCACTATCACTATCACTATCACTATCACTATCACTATCACTATCACTATCACTATCACTATCACTATCACTATCACTATCACTATCACTATCACTATCACTATCGCTATCACTATCACTATCACTATCACTATCACTATCACTATCACTATCACTATCACTATCACTATCACTATCACTATCACTATCACTATCACTATCACTATCACTATCACTATCACTATCACTATCACTATCACTATCACTATCACTATCACTATCACTATCACTATCACTATCACTATCACTATCACTATCACTATCACTATCACTATCACTATCACTATCACTATCACTATCACTATCACTATCACTATCACTATCACTATCACTATCACTATCACTATCACTATCACTATCACTATCACTATCACTATCACTATCACTATCACTATCACTATCACTATCACTATCACTATCACTATCACTATCACTATCACTATCACTATCACTATCACTATCACTATCACTATCACTATCACTATCACTATCACTATCACTATCACTATCACTATCACTATCACTATCACTATCGCTATCACTATCACTATCACTATCACTATCACTATCACTATCGCTATCACTATCACTATCACTATCACTATCACTATCACTATCACTATCACTATCACTATCACTATCACTATCACTATCACTATCACTATCACTATCACTATCACTATCACTATCACTATCACTATCACTATCACTATCACTATCACTATCACTATCACTATCACTATCACTATCACTATCACTATCACTATCACTATCACTATCACTATCACTATCACTATCACTATCACTATCACTATCACTATCACTATCACTATCACTATCACTATCACTATCACTATCACTATCACTATCACTATCACTATCACTATCACTATCACTATCACTATCACTATCACTATCACTATCACTACCATTACTTCAGTTACTAATAAAATCACCAACCTTCCGTCATCGCCATATTCAACACCATCACTATAATTATAATGGCGCCCAGACACGATAATCATCACCATAATCAGGATTCTTATACACAATTATAATCATCATCATGATGCGCGGGTCGGGTCGGGCCAGGCCGGTTCATTGCTTATAATTGTTCATGTCATTCTCGACTACATTCCTTCCGTTGACTTCAATCATTTCTCATTAAAATTAAAATGAGCCTGAAGATGCGTTAAAAAAACAAACTAAGACAGAGTGAGAAGTGCCTCCACACAAGAGAACGCGATAATTGTACGCAGCGTCAGCAGCAACACTTAAGACTAAAAGGCCTTAAAAGAAAAAAAACAAACTTAAATACTCTTTTGTGAAAACGTCAAACGTCAGAGAAAAAATGGAAAATAAAAGGCTGGTTCTTTTTTATACCCAAGAGATTTACAAAAGAGTCTCATGGCAAGCAAAAATGAACAAAAAGATGATGATGATGATAATGAAGTAATGAAGCAGTAGTTGTCAAATAGTAAACAATGTAATAATGATTTATCATTATCATTATTTGACAAGAGAAGAAAAAAGTTTTTAATAAGAATAAGTAGTTGCAAAAACTGAGACCTAAGAAGAATACGTAGAAGAAGAGAGTAATAAAATTGACACTAAAAAAATAAATGTCATCGATTATTATGATATGATCGAAATAACCTCAAAATCCAAAAAACTCTTCTGAAATGTTAAAACCGCAAAGACTTGCGCTTTCTTTCTATATCAAAATTTAGAAAGCAAAAACAGAAACAAACCGTGGCCGAATGAAAAGAAAGATATAAACAGGAAGAGGAAATCACACTTCAGGCGACAAAAAAGACAGGAAACATACCGTAAATTGACTTAGACAAAACAATATTAACACAAACAACAATAAGAAACAAACTGCGTCAAAACTGCAGTTTTGCAGAAAGAATATTGAAGGTTTTTGGAAAAGGGGTAGGTATGGGGTGAAAAGAAAGATAAAAAAAGAGAGAGAGAGAGAGAGAGAGAGAGAAGGAGAGGGTAAAGTAAAGAGATTGTAATAACGTAGATAATTTGTAGCAGTAAACTGAAATAAAAAGTTTTAAAAACAAATCCTTTGTTTTCAGCTGGAGGCCTTCCTTCCATTGTTCCATTATTACGTTACCTTCTTTAAAGAATAGTACTTTCTTCTTTTCTTTCTTTTCAATGGATTGTAACGGTAACTATACTTAATTTAAACATATTTAATACTTCTACACTTTCTTTTTCCTTAAGTCTTATATCTGAAATTGCTGAAAACAAGACAATCCACAAATTAAAACCTTTGAAGTAAAAAAGAGATCAATGATAAATATTTTTATGTACAATAATTATAAACGATTTTGAAGTTGATACCTACTTTAATCTCTTTTAAATAGTGAGATTTGAAATAGTGATAGTGAGATCATTTCACGCCTTTAAAATCTACACTCAAAACTAAAAAAAAAAAACTCAACGCAATTTAAACAAATAGCTTTTCAAAAGCATTAAATAGTATTTTTATAACTTTATTTTTGCAGAGAGAAATTAAAAAAAATAATAAATATATTACATATATAAAAGGAAATTAAGTCATTAAATCAAAGAAATTTCAAATGCTTTCAAATATTATTTCACCATATTTTATTATGTAAAATTTTCCACCGAAAATGTTAAGGTTAAAATAATTTTTATATTACAAAGTTCTTGAGGTATCGTCCACATTTTGCATAAAGATCTTGGACTATATGCTTATAATTGAATTCACAAGACCGCGTACAACGTGGTACATTCGCTGACGATAAAGCGTTCGTCCCAGAAACCACAGCGACGGAGCTGTCTTCTATTGATGAAACCTCATATTATCGTATAATGAACACGTTGCGTCACAAATCTTTACAGGAAACAAATCTAAAAAAAAAATGAAACAACATTTAACATGTACTGTTTATCATGAAACATTTTTTTTTGTTTTAAATATGCTTTCTAATTTTTTAAATATTTTTTTTTGTATTTTATAAATCCTTTTGATGTTTGTTTTTAAGCACTTGCGGCAAGCAAAAAGCAATTATACAAAAGGAGGTAGAAAGGTCATGCCTAAAGCAACAACAATAACAATATAATAGCAAAAAAAAAAGAAAAAACTATTGCATGGATCTTCACTGAAGCTTAACAAAAGCTGATGTCGTTGCTGCTGCTGACACTGAGGCTGCTTGCTGCTGGTTAGTCAACGTTCCGAAGAAAAGCACTAAAGCACTAAAAGGTGTAGAAAGAAAAAAGGAAAGGTGGAGGGAAAGGAGGAAGGAAGGGGTGGATGGGGGAAAGGTAAAGGGAAAGAAAAAAATGGAAAGAAGACAGAGTCAAGTTTATTTTGAAAAGCTTGGAAAATATGAAACGCTTGAAAACAGCAATGCGGAAAGGACAAAAAAAAACAAGTCGAAGTAGAAGAAAGAGAAGAAGAAGAAGAAGAAGAAGAAGAAAAAGAAGGGGAATAAATAATGCAACATGTACATACGTCTTTCTTCTGACTTACACGGCGCTTTATTTAAACGATTGGCGTTGGTGCTGTTTTTATTTAAATAAAGGATTGAAAAAATTAATAAATTCTGCAAGTAATTTTTAATTTCATTCGAAATTGAATTGCATTTTTTTAGGAAAATAAAAAAAAAAATTTAACTCTAAAAAGAATCGAAAATTGTAAAGACGTACCTAGTTCAAAAACCACAAGCATGAGTTCTCGTCACTGATTCATAAACGAATTTGTCATCTGGGAGAAGCTTTTGAAAGCGCTGAGAAGCTAAACGTTTGTGTGTGTGTGTGTGTGTGTGTGTGTACGAATGAGACTGACAGTCGCACATATGTATCCTCCTTCTTTTCCTTCCCTTTAGCCGTCCCCTCTCTCTGTCCCACACTGAGCCAACTACGTACGGTATGCATATGCCCACTAAACTGAACTGTTACTGTTAGACCAGTATACAGGCGGAGAAAAAAAGAGATGTAAAGAAAGACACACCCAAAAAGACCAAAAGAAAAATGCCAAGCTTTGAAATGTTCAAAAATTTATTTGCGCAAGTACCGTCACTTGCCGGTAAATTTCCTCGGTGCTGCAATAAATTTATGCCAAGTTGGCAACATTTTCCACTTTAATGAACGTCTTTATTACGTTTGTAATATGATTGCCAAACAACAAAAAGTAACAACAACAACAAAAACTCCTGGTATCGCTACAGCTGCAACAAGAGGATTCCATTAAAGAAAGCAGCGCAACCACGATGGCTGAATGACTCGGCCACTTTTGTTGAATAATCTTTGATTGCTTCTTGGCGTTTGGCCAAACGACGAGTAACGAGTAACGTTACACAACAACGAAATCGCTTTGACGAATGCTACGAGTATAGCATAAAAAATGTATTCATGAGAATTTTTTTACAAATTAAGCAAAAGTGAGGAGGCTGAGAAAACAACAACAGCTAACAACAACAACAACAACAACAACAACAACAACAACAACAACGACGACGACGACGACAACAACAAAAAGATGATGAAGAAGAAGAAAAAGAGAAGAAGAAGAAGAAGAAGAAGAAAAAAGCACCAACAATAAAAAAACAAAACCGCCAAAAAGGGCGCAAACAAATGACAACCACAAGAAGGATACAAACAATGACAATCACAAAACGCACACAAACAACAGGGAAAAATAAGAATACCAACAACAACAATACCCAGCAATAACAATAATAACAGCAGCGGCAGCAAAAACCATATGACAAAAAAAATGCATGTCCCATCTTTAGCGTTCGTATAATACAGTTGTTATTGTTGTTGTTGTCGTTTTTGCGGTTGTTCTTGTAATTGCTGTTATTGTTGTTGTTGTTGTTGTTGTTGTTGTTGTTGTTGTTGTTGTTGTTGTTATTGTTGGTATTCTTATTTTTCCCTGTTGTTTGTGTGTGTTTTGTGTTTGTCATTGTTTGTATCCTTCTTGTGGTTGTCATTTGTTTGCGCCCTTTTTGGCGGTTTTGTTTTTTTATTGTTGGTGCTTTTTTCTTCTTCTTCTTCTTCTTCTTCTTCTTTTTCTTCTTCATCTTTTTGACAATCACGGTGACAACCAACGAACTGAAACTGCATTGCAGTAATGAACTTATTTGCATTGTCAACATGATGCGTCAGGCGGTCCTCATTATCACAAAAAAAGGAAGGAAGGAAAAAAGAATTGAAGAAATTACAATCCCGTTTAAAGGATGCGCTATAGTACTTGATTCAATTTGCATCGAAATTGTTTCCAAACAATAAACTTACTTCAACATACAGACTTCTTCAGAGTTTATTAAACGCGGTCGAAGTCGTTACATCCATCCTAAAGAACAGCAATTTTTGAGATTATCATAAAATATTTCATTTCAAAGTAGTTGGTGTTTATAAGAATAATTCCGTACTCATTATCTTTAGTTGACTCAAGTCAAGTCTGTTCTCTAAAATTTATTAGCAAAATAGTCTTTGTTATTATCATATTTTTATAAGAGTAGTTATTTTTACGAGAGTTATTATTCTCACAATAGTCACGATTGTGTTCTCAGAAGAGACGCCATAGAATTTTAGAATAACAAATTTCTATTTGATTAATAATGTCATATCCTACTTCGTAAGAGCTGCTATTTTAGATAAAGCAACTATTTAATAATAGTTTAATAATAGTCATTTTCAAAATATATGATAAATGAAACTTTTAGTCGTTATTCTCGTAAGAGTCGCTTTTTTCCACAATTGTTATATTAGCCGTTGTTCTCATAATTGTTGATCTTCTCAAAAGTCAAGGCCTATTAATAATAGTCGCTATTTTCGCAAAAGTCTCTATTTTCTTCTAATTAATGGTTAATATTCTTTAAATTATTGATATGTACATACAAAAACTGTATTTTAAAAGAGTCGCTATTTTCGTGGTATGCTCTTTTTGGCCAAACGACTTTTTAATTTCATAATAAATAGTTGTTATTGCCAATTATTTAATAAATTATATTTTTTATATTTAGTACGATATACTCGTTTACAGTAATAGTTGCTATTGGCACAAGATTGGCGACTTGTTCGTAATAGCTGCTGTTGTAGTTAATTATTATTTTTCTGTAGTAGTCGTTAGTCGTAGCTGGTACACAATAGTACCAAAATAGTCAGATTGAAGGAAAACGGTATAACCGCTATTTTTGTAACAATTGCTACTTTTTTACGTAGACATACGTGTATGCTTATTATAATAGTACTATATATTTTCGTAAACATTACATTCGTGTTTTTTTTTTAATGGTAATATACAAGAGTGTGGAGCGTTGCCGTACATTTATACAACATAATATTTGTATCATAAGAGAAAAATATAATACTTTTGTATAATTTTGAAGCTATTGTGCATGTTTTCGCAGGGAAAAATATATTAAAAATTGTTTTCTTACATTTTTTCAGGTTTATTAACTTCTTTTGTAATCGCTGAATTTAGTTTCGACTCTAGCTTTACTATGTTACAGCAATATTAAATGCAAATTCTCCTTTTTGCTATGAAAAATAGTAATGTATAGTAATTTTTTTTTAAAATGGTAAAAATTACTTTTTCTATTTTTCTACATAATAAAAATATTATGGAAACCAGTAAAATATTTGCACGTCACATAATTTTTGTTTTTAATTTCTTCCATAAAGCAATTATGAATAATTAGTAACAACTATTTTAGAAATAACTGTTACTGATACTTCTGAAAGCTTTACTGCCATAATAATAAGATTTTTCCATTCATCACTAAATTATTATTTCTCTACAGGCTTAATACTAAAAATGTTTGTTAAAAAAATATACGGAATTTTTTAATTACATACATATGTATGATTTGTATTGTAATAACGTCGAATTTTTTTTTAAGGGTATGAAATTTTGTGCTTACAATTGTCGTACTTTACATTATTTTAGCGCTCACAACTTTATCTCTTTTAACCCGACTTTTTTAAATTTTTTTTTGGTTGTTTGAAGTCAAAATTTTGTATTATTACTCTAAATTAAGGATTTGTGTAATTGGTATTTTTACCAGATTTTAATAAAGAGCTACAAGATATTCCGAAATTTTTTTTATCAACACTCATTGCTACTATTTAGCCATTTTTTGTAACATTTAGCTCAATTTAAATACTATCAACTAAATATTACTTTCTTCTACTATTCCTCTATTTCTTTTTTCTTTAATATTCTACAACATTTTTTCTAAAAATAATTTTTTCTGTTCAAATTCAATATCGTTCGTATGTATGTATATTCTAATCTACAAAATGTGATATCATAAAATTGACCATATTCTATCCTTATACCACAAAAACAACTACTATTTCTCCTGCTTCTTTTACTACTACTACCACTACAATAAAAACAACAACAACAACTACAATCGTCACCTCTGTTGTGTATTTTATAAACTATTTGCACCAAAATTCCAATAAAATTTTAAAAACACGTACAAACAAACAAACAGGAAGGTATTGAAGTAAGTATTTTTAAAAACATAAAAAAGTGTATATATAATTGTTTCGTTTTTTGTTTCTATTTCATGAAAATTATTTGTTAACAAGTTTAACCGCTTTCGATTTCGTTACTTGTATCTTCGTTATTCGTACTTTTGTACAAGTTTCAATTTGTTGTTTATCAAAATAAATCAGAATAAGAAGTATATAAAATCAACAGCTGGTTTATTAATGAAAAATTCTCTCAAATTTTATAGTTTTTGCTTTTGAAAAAAGCTTTTGTTTTAGGAATAATAAAGTTCTCTTCTGCGTTTTCTCTGCGTTTTCTCTGTTAAATTTTCTGCTTTCTCTATTAAACTATTCTCTGTTTACTCGTATTTTTTTCTACTTCTCTGTGAAAAAAAAAGTGCTCAACATTGATTATTTTATTATTTTTCTGTTAAAGGCATCATTTTACTATATTCATTTAATTTAGTTTCTCTGTTGGAATTTCTCTTATGAAAGTTTTCTTTTTTCTCTTAACTGAACTTATTGTTTGTTTTTTCTTTCTCTCCCACAAATCTTTATTATGTCCTCTGAAAAAATAAAATAATAATAATAGTAAATATTGTTGACAACTCTAGATTAACAAAGAAAATCAGTTAAATTTTTTAATAACTTTTTTCCCTCATTAATAAACTATGTTCCATTATCTCAAACTTTCACTGTTATTATATTTTCTCTGTTAAACCTATTTTTCTGTCTAAACTCTGTTAAAAGGTTTAGACTTATTTCTTTACTTTTTTTGAGAGAAATAAAATGTTTATTCCTTTCTCTCTCTCTCTCTCTCTCTTCCTCTATCGCTATCTCCACCTCTATCTCTTTCTGTTAATCTCGATATCATACTATGTATTCTATTTTTTGTCTTTGGGAATTTTAGTTTTCTTTTTTTTATCATATATGTATTATTATAAAATGCTTTTATTGCTCTCTTATTATTATTATAAATATTAATTGTTTATTCGTACCGGTATACTCTATTCAAATTAAGATTGCTCTGTTATCTCTATAACATTTGTATAAATTTTTAATTATATCAGATTTTTATTCGACTACTGTCTTATTCTTTTATTATTTCGATTTGTTAAGTTGTTTATTTTATCACTCTTTAATTTTTTCCGTTATTTTCTTTCTGTACTTCTCCTTCTTTTTGTTATTCCAAAGTTTCATTGTTGTATTATAATTTTCTTTTTTATTCGTTACTCTGTTATTTTACTAGAGAAAGTCTGTTAAACTTTTATCGTACCATTATGTTATTACAAATTCAGCAGTACAGTGTTAAATTGTTATACTGTCATTTTTTTAATTAAAAAACTTGGTATTCTGTTATTCTGTTACTTTGCTATTTTGTTAAGTTGTTATTCGTTATCCGTCTGCCAGTATGGTATTTTATAACGCTATTAATCTCCTGCTGTTTATTAACAGTTCAGTCAAATGGAAAGTTCATTAATTATTTTAATTAAGAATAGGAAGGAACACAGAAATAAACTGAGAACCTTAGGATTTTTTGCACGTTTTAGAATAAGTATTAAACTACATAATGGTTTTTTGTTTTTTTTTTTTTTGCACGCTTGATTGGAAAATTGTTTCTTGGTTTACTGCACGTAGTAGTTATTAAATTTTATTGATGAAATTTCTTTTGAGAAATAGGATAAGGCATGTTCATATTGTTTACCGAACGGCATGCACTTTCTTTAGAAGTATTTATCTTTATTTATCTTTATTTATTTTTACGACTTTTATTTAAGCGACGTATTTAAAAAATTTTGTTTTATATGGTTTTCGATACTTTGCAATAAATATAAAATGTGAAAAAAGGGATGAAATTTTAAAAATTTTATAATGTATTAATAATAACTTTAGTAAAAAATTCTATTTTTTACACTTAAACACATTTTAAATGTTGGTGTTTCATTATGAAACGATTTGAATTAATTTTAATATCCTAACTTTTGTACATTTTATGATTATTTCTTAGAACAACGATTTTATGCAAATTACATAAAATTATAGTAGAAAAAATAAAAGTCTACGAGTATTTATGTCATAATTTCAAAATAAAAATGAATTTTTTATCAATTAATTTCAAATTTTGCAATTAAAATAAATAAAGACAAAATATTAAACTAATAGAAAATAATAGACTTTTATCAGTCAATTACAAAAGAATATTTTTTTTTAATTAAAAAAGCAATACATTGCGTGAGAAAAGTATGAAAATCATGAATAAAGTAAAAGAAGAAGCTTTTATTTTTTCTGCATCAACGAGAGCAAACAATGAAATGAAAAACAAAAGCCGAAAAAATTGCAAGAAGAAACTGTAACCCTATGCTTAAAAAACATATCCTTTTTTTTCTCTTTTACTCCTCGCTCTGTCGCTTTTGGCCGGATGCTGCTGTCGCTGCTGTTGCCGATTTCTTTAGGGCGCCGCGAAACTGACGAAGGAAGACATTGAAAAAGTTTTCTCACTCTACGACCGGGTAAGTTTTCTCTCGCCTTAAGTTTTTACTTTTACTTTTTTTGTTGTTGTTTATCTTTATTGCTGTTATTTAAAGTTTTTGGGTTTTAATTTAACTTTTTTTGTTGCATTCGAAGTATTTTTAAACTGTTTTATAAAGCATTTTTGCTTGTTTTAAAAATTTTTTTATAATTAATTCTTAAAATATGAATGATATTCTTATATTTTTTGTAACATTTTCCTATAATTTACATTGAATCGTTTGATTTAAGCTATTTTTTAAAAAAAGGGCAAAATAAATTTATAAATTTTTAATTTAAAAAAAATCATAAATTTATAAAAAATCATTATTATTATTTTTATTATAAACTATTCTATTCTTTCTTATCCAACGCTTTACGCAGGATAATAGCGGTACAATAGAAAATGAAGAACTTAAAGGATTTCTCAAGGACTTACTGGAATTGGTTAAAAAGGTAAATTTTTTACGTAAAAAGAAAAACACTAACGAAATTTTCTAATAAAATAATTTTAGGGCAAACAATTTTTCATGATTTTATAACTAAAATAATTTTAATTTTTTTTCTCTCTTGTCATTTTTTTCTCCTCTTTGACAGGACGATTATGATGCCCAAGATTTAAGCGCTTTCGAAGAAACAATTTTACGCGGTGTCGGTTATGACAAGGATGGAAAGATCTCTCGTAAAGAATTGACCATGATACTATTGACTCTGGCTAAAATGCCACCAGAGGATGATCAATAAATTACAACAATAACAAAAACAATAATTGCAGAGCATACTTTTTGTAGTTATTAAGAGATGAAGGGCGAAATTTATTAGAGAAAAGGAAGAAAAGGTGAAAAAATGAGAAATCAAAACCAAACCCAAATTTTATATAATATAAATATATGTACGCGTAGGTATTATAAGAAAAACTGTTGTGAAAAATTGATACAGTCAAACTAAAATTTCAATTCAATAAAGCTAAGCTAAAAAAACCTACACTGCAAAAAGAACAATTACTTTAAAGCCGCAAAGAAAAAAAAACTATCTCCGTTATCAAACTATACACTTTAAAATTATAATATTTAAAAAGAAAATTAAGAACAATTTCACACTTAGTAGATCAATCAGCTCTAAATTAATGAAAATTTAAATATATTCGACAATGTTTTTCAAACAATTTTCAAGGCTTGTAATTTTTTTAATTTCAATTAAACAATTAGTAATGATTGAAGAAAATCGTTTTCCCCTCAAATTGCTCAAGAAATTAAATTTTAAGTAGCATATTTTTTAGTAAATTGTGCTATTTTTTTAGAGAAGTTTCTTTAAAATCTACATACATATACACATATTTTTAAATGTTTAATTAAAGGAAAAAACTATGTGAGCATAAAAATCCGCCATTAAAGAAAAACGAACATCGATTTCGATTTTAAGTATTAACAAAAAAACATTCAAAACTTCAAAGAGATTGTTTAGTCTTTTAATTAAAGAGTGTGTTTTTTTGGAACTAAGTATAGTTCATATTGTATTTGTAGCAACGTAAGTGTGTAAACGCATACTCAAGTGCGCACGCACGCCCGCCCGCACGCACTTTAATGATTCTCGTGCGCACATTGTTCGCTTTTCGAGTTCGCTTTTTGAGTACGCGCTTACATACACTGATTTATAGTTAAATATATGTATATTTTGTAATTGTATTTGTATATGTAAGTTTTACGAATTGAATACATTTTGTATGTATAAATTGGATTTTTACCAATACATAATTTCTTTACTGTTTCACGAATAGTTGCCAAAAAAATACAATATACATATTTGTATTTGCATATTTTTTTTAATTTATTAAGCATCATAGAAACCAAATATATTATTGTATAACAAAAAAATTGTTGTTATTTGTAAAAAAAATTGTATTATTGTTGTGTATATTTACGCACGTGTATGTGTAAGTACAATATATGTATGTGTATAAATGTTAGGTTCAAAATAAACGCTCATGTTTAACAATTATTCAAAATACTTCAATAAATTGAAACAATTACAACAAAACAAAAACGGTACAAATTTTATTAAGACAAATTAACAATTTATTCTTTCAGTGTTTTCAGTGTACTTTCATTCTTTCTGTGAGTTAATTTTTTTTTTCGCCACACAAAACGAACACAACGCATCTGGCCATAATTGTTTTCGCACTGACAGTTTTCAGTGATTTATTTTTGTGTTTTCTGAATAATTTTGAATAAGTTCAAAACTGTATAATTTTTATGAAAAGAAATATATAATATTAACTGAATACTTTATACGATAAGCGAATGCTTTTAGTCATTTATTTAGACAAACAAGGTTTTACGATACTTAGTTTTGTATTTGTTACGATAACTCAAAAATGTTTGCTGAAAATAGAATTATTTTTACGCGAACGGACTAGTTTTTACGATTAGTGCCAACTATTTAATACATTATACATCTTGTTTTTTTTTTCGATAACTGAATAATTTTTACGGTAACTGAATGTTTATTGGCGACTACAGCTATGAAAAATTGTGTCCAAAAATTAGTTATTTTGACGATAAACGAATGATATTGGCAAACGATAATATTTTTAAAACAATTAAAAGGAATAAATAAAAAAAATAATGATAATTAAGAAAAAAGGACTAAGTATATAAATATAAATACGGAATAATTTAGACGACAACTGACAATTTATCACGAAATATAATTAGGTTTTTTTTTGCGATAACATAAATTTTCCCGGTAATAAAAATTATAAATTTATTTGTACGGTAGTTTAATAATTTTAAGAACTACGTTAACTAAAGATTCTTGCATTATTTTGAAATCTTTAAAAGACAGACTTTTAAAATATATTTTGCCTTGATTTAAACAATGACGAAAAAAGTGAGTTCATATAAATTTTCTTTTAATTTCAATTTTAGATTCTAATCACTTTGAAAGCTGATAAAAAGTCTTATCAATCAATCCCTATCATGATTATGCAATAATAGCACCACTTGATATACTTGATTGGATTCACACAAGATTCATTGATTGATTATTCATTGCAAAATAGTTCCGCCCTAATTGACCAGCCTTTTATCATAATATCATTGTTTAATTATGTTTGCCTCATGAAGCTTGCGAAGCTCGTCAAAAATCAATGGAGAAGAATCTTCTTCTTCGGTGGAGAATAATCAATCGAAAATGCAAAAGTTATAACTGCTAATAAAGCATGGAATTGAAGAAGGAATTAGTAATTAAAGTATGCTAAACGGAAATTCACTCCAATCAGACGTTTTTATTGGTTGCGGTCGATGGAGGACACTATTGATTATTGTTTGTTTATGTTTTTTATATTTTTGGCTCTTTTAATGTAAATTTTTTATAATTTATTATCATACAGTTGAAATGTTATAAATAGTATCGTGTAAAACCATTAATTTGTGCTTATAGTAATATTTTTTTTATAATTGTAATGTTTCTTTAACTTAACCTTACAATAAACTTCCGCATATAACTTTTGAGAGTGACTAGTAGTGACCTAATGATGACATTCAATAGATAAATAGTTAGCACTAATAATATTAAAAAATAAAGCAAAATTTTTAAATTATAGCAACTGTTTTTACAGCAATTATTTTATGTTGAAATCTTTAATACTGCACTACGTTTGTAAAAAATACAAACAACTAAACTGTTAGTAAATATATTCCTATACTATGAAATGATAAACAAATTTCTATTAATGTTACCAAAAATATACACACAATTCTAATTACAAAAAATTTACTATAATTAAAAATTTTGAAAATTGATATCAAACGTTAAAATCTTATTGCAGAATAAACATACTATAAAAAACGCAAATGGTGCTAACACCCTTTAAAATAAATCACTAGAATTCATATCCATACACAGAGTTCAAATTGGTTTAACTTTTGTTTTTCTTTAACTTCCTTTACTTTCCGAGTCAGAGCATCCCGGAAGCAACAGTTGTCGTATATACATACATACTATTGTATAATACGTACTGTACATTTGTACAGTACCAAAAAAAACTTGCTGGGGCTGCACAAAACTTCACCACTGTTATGTTTTCGCGTCAAATTTTTGCACTAATTTTGTCCGTTTTTTGTCAGAATTGTTCGATTCTACACATTCTAAAAGTATGTAATTTTAAAAAGTATAATAATGTACGTCTAAAAAAACTCGTTAATGCATGCCACTGACAATTCTAGCGCCGTCTAAAAGCGTGCAATATTTATTGTTTTCTTTAATAACCAATAAAATGTTCTGTTTTCTTTTATTATTATAATTATATAAACTTTTCGTTATTATATAATTATTATATAAATAAAAACGCTGCA
Source organism: Conops quadrifasciatus (assembly GCA_949752815.1). Taxonomy (NCBI): domain Eukaryota; kingdom Metazoa; phylum Arthropoda; class Insecta; order Diptera; family Conopidae; genus Conops; species Conops quadrifasciatus. The sequence goes on along the minus strand of OX457077.1, from coordinate 36,726,305 downwards.
AAACTTCAAATTTTAATCGTAACTAAAAAAGTAAATTAAATACATAAACAAAAAAAGGTTACTTTAAAGAGCTCTTTCATATCATACAATATAAAGAAAATAACCATAACCAAGGTTCCAAGGTTTAATAGCTATAGAGTAAGCAATAAATGTTCTATTTAATAATTATAATTATTGTCTCATTCTGCTTAGGCAACAATTTAACGGTATAATTGGAAAGATTTAAATGTAAACATCAAATAAAATTTTTAAAATTTGCTCTAAAAAAATTCCACACCCATTTAAAACACATATAAACGATTTTAATACTTATTATATATATATATATATATATATATATATATAAGTAAGTAATACTGAAAAAATGGTAAAAACAATAACTCATATGTATGAAACATATGTATGTATATGTAAGATCAGATGTGCTTTGGCCATAACTATGATAAAAATATTGTCTATTAATACAAAATAAAACAAATAAAATTAATAAATGCTCAAAATATGAGAAAAATGGGAGCCATGTTTGTTTATTATCTAATTTTTGTATTTGGATTGGACGTTTGTATTGGACGATAATACAGTTTTAAAATCAATTCTTTTATTGGGAAGTAATATTCTTATTTTTTTTCCAAATCTAGTTTCGTTTGGTTTCGTTTCGTTTCGTTTGCTTTCCAATTATCTTTGGGTAATTTCTGCCTTGTCTGATTAGCTGTTATAACATACATATATACTAACTACGATTAATTTGATACTGGTATACAATAAACTGGTTTACTTATTTTAATAGATAATTGTGAATAAGTAATCTGAAACGTATTAATTGTGACTCTCTATTCCAAGGCAATTGTGAATTGCCTGCTTCTCTTGACAACCACTGACGTGCCGTTTTTCTACCATTACCTAAATAACAATAGTCTGGATGAGATCCAAATAAACAAATAAGACTGGAATCTTATGGTATTTATATATCAGTGGAATAGAGCAAGACATATTGAAGATGCCAAATTCAAGTCGAAAAGTTCCAAAGAAGATCAGCAATGATTCTACGCCGAAAAACAGCAGCAGCTGCTCCGACCGTAGCGTTGGTAAAAATTCCGGAAGAAAAAAATCCCGAAAAAGGTTTGTCCTATACGAGAAATCGGTATCAGTTTTATCAACAAATTATCCAACAGAAAGCGTAGCGATACCTCAAGCGATTCTGAGCCAGATGCAAAGCTTGTGGATTGCAATCTCGAAGATGCCCTCGCAATTCAAAAAAACCTTCGTAAGATTGCGCGCTATAATTCATTAAGCGACGAGGACATGAGGAAGTTGCTTAAGGTTTGACATGAAAGTTCAGTTTTTCTTATTCTAAATTTATAAAAAATACTCTAGAAATTTATAAAAAATGAACACATCCTGGCATTGGTAACACTTAAAGCGGAAGATGAAATAGCTCGTGAAAAACAAGAAGCGAAGCAGCGTGCTGTCCTCATTACAGAATCTTCATCCGTTCCTAAATTGACTCGAGCTCGAGCGAGAAAACTGAATCGTACACCGATTATAGCATTGCCCTCTCTGAGTGATGCAACCCCGCCTGAAATATCATCTCTTATTCAGGACGATCTACATTCCGACGAAGATGACGAGGAGTACACATTCAAAGAGGAAGATTTTCTTGTATGCTATAGAATTTAAGATACTAAAGAAAGGCTGCTAAATGTTTTAACTTCTTGCCTTAGTCGGACGATGAATTTAATATTACCGCGTCTGATATGGACTCGAATCCCTGTACCCCCGGGACGCCTCGTCCAGAGAAAGGTACACCGGTAAAAATTAGTGAGGATGGTTGTTTCAAGGTGCCATGTGATAAGCAAGATGATTTGCGCATTGCAACGCGCACCCGATCGAAATTCTGCCTGCAGGAAACAACTATTGAAGATTTGGAGTCTGAATTTATACCGCCGGACTTGGAGTATGCGGACGTCCAAGATGCAGCCGAATTGACGGTGAACGATCAAGATTGGATGCAATTTCTAAACGACTTCTCAAAGCCTTTAAGTAAATCAGAGAACGGAAGAGATTTACATCTTTTTATTTAATTGTTTATTCGTATCGGTATAGGTAATACTTTCATGGGAGACGATGACGATCCCGTAAATGATCCAGAATATGTTGCCGCAGAGATAATACCAGGTAAAGAAATTTTTAAAAATTCACTAAACCAGTTACAAGTATTGTAACTAATTATATGCATTGCATTTTAATTAACGGCAGTCGATGCTGAAGAATTACGTGATGCTAACATATCTAAAAAGGAGTTGACTGATTTGGTATCAGAACTTTTCGAGGGTTTGATTAACGAGGGTATTTCAGTGGAAAGTATTGAGCTAGAGACCCCTCAAAAATTTGTTAAAAATAACGTTACCAGCGAGAAGTTGGAAACACCGTCTACACCGACATCAAGTGTTGGGAAAACTTTGGATAACCGCGATGTGATTACACGACAGCTAAACTTTGACAATCAGCAAAAAGTTACGCTCTCGCCCACAATGGAGAATACTCCCAGCAACTGCGTCTCGGATGCCACGATCTCATCAACAAACCAAATACAAAATGAATATAGCTTTCAGCCAAATGCCATATCCACACCATCCAACAACACAGTTATTCCTATTGCTACAGTATCTCAAGAAGCCTCGCAAATGATCTTGCTACCAGAAGGAGCATTAAGCGCAGGACCAGAACTTATTGCTGTACCGGTGGCGGGCCAACCTAATTGCTACCAGCTCGCTAAAGTGATACCTGCAGCAACGGAAGCTATTGAGAAGAAGCAAACAGCCGAATCCGCTGACACACGGTACACTGTACCTTATGACACAAACTACACTTGGAAATACATATCCATAAAGAAGCACCTGTACTCTGAGTACATGGATAAATTCGAAAAGTTAAAGAACTGCACCAACAATTCACAATCGGTAGTAGACTTTTCCAATCAGGCAACTGGTTTTACACAACTCCAGCATGATTTGCTGCAGCAGCAACTCTGCATACATGTGCAGTTTTTGGCGCAAAAATTTCTGCAGACATATTGTCATCCCGACTTATGGAAATGGGCCGACGAGCCTTATAAAATGCTGATGGAGTTAAAGGAGAGAGCAAAGACTGATGCTTCTTTTAATGCGTGGAATTTGAATGCAGCTGTCGACTTGATTACGCAATGGAAAGAAGACTGCTCCGTAGATAATGAAGAGAATCGAGCAATGATGGAGTAAGTGGCCTCAAGCCTTTTTAAATAAAATATAATGTGTATCGGTTTTTCTTTTAAAGGTTCCTGAATAATGAAGCAATCCGAACGTAAGTACCTAGCATGGCAAGACTGAATGGAATCTGTAAAAAGTTTATATATTTTTAGTAGTCGAAATACACGGCAGATAGCACGATTTCCCCCACGGATTATGGATCGTATGCTGGACAGCCCCGTATTCCTGTACCCTGAATATTTGCCTCGTGTTCCATTTACTCTAAAGCAAAAGGAAAAAAAATTTGAAGTTTTTGCTCCTGCCGAATCACATCTCCTTGCTTTGGGCTTGGAGAAGCATATGACTAACGGTCGTACTGCTAAGAACAAACCTGTGTCGCTTCGTCGCGCTTGTGAGCGCATAAGTAAGGATTTAATTTTTGGCAAAACTCCCCGTCGGATTTGGGATCGCATCAAAATCCTTCGGAATGCAGAATACTATAATCCAGTTAAGGTGAGAATAGTAGTTTTTCCTATAAAAATTACGTAAATACATTTGTGACTCCTATTTTGAAATATAGTATTTCTTTGAGCATGGTCGTCCGCCTCCTATCGAGTGCAAGCTCCACACATTTCCAGGAAATACTGTTTTACCACCAAAGGAAAGGGTATCCGAATTACCATTGGCTTGGCAAAAGTACATAAAAGAGGTGAGTGCTTTCCTTACGGTCGATAAAGAAACTAAGTATGTACTATTATAAATTCGAAATCTGGAGTAGGTTATGTATGTACATATGTATATAGTATACCTAGAAAAAAACTAACGAATTATGCGGCCTTCGAATAGCTGACCTTAATCAGGTGTTTGTGTAAAATTTACAAAATTTAACTAATCTAAAACCAAATTTTATATTTTTATATACACACGATATATTTATAATTTCTCCATTCCCATATCTCTTTAATGCAAAGTAATATAGAGTATAAAATTAAATTATAAAATTAGTATACTTAGGGGGTTATTCCTGAACGCCCGGGCCTTTAACTCCCATGAATTCTTCTCGATTTTGCTTTGTTATTTTCCATTGTTGTTGTTGTTTACCAGCAAACACCCAAAAATGAACAAAGCATAATTGAGAAGAATTCATGGGAGTTAAAGGCCCGGGCGTTCAGGAACAACCCCCTAAATCAGATTAAATTTAACACCAACTCTTCCCTACACGGTCGCGTGGTATCAGACGTAATTCCGAACCGTGCTTCAGAAATACATTTCCGGCTGTCTGTTGTGGACTAATACCAATGCCATCATCTGTTATGATTGCGCTGGTTGCCGGAGGCACGTTGAACTCCTCGGCTGCAAATTTTAGCACCGCGGTGAATGGCGTTGCCTCTGGTACACTAAGAACTTTAAACGGCAGTTTTGGATCGGAAGTTAGAGTTATTTTAAATGTTACTTTCGAACTCATAATAGATTTCTTCTGAATTGCGGGCGTAGAATTTAAAGCATACGAATCTTAATGACGTGGAGGTTTTACCTGATACAGTACGCAGCACGCCTACGGAGATGTGGTATTCTGCAAGCCGTCTATTCTAAATAGAAAAAAAAAGAAATAGCAGATTTGTTCAAAGTTTTTCATTTACAGAGAATTTTAAAGGCTTCTTATTCTTAAATAAATTTTTAGTTAGACCCTACCAATTCCAGATTATTTACCTCCGCTCAAGCGATTGTCCCAGTAAAAACTTTACTTTCTAAATGCTACTATTGTGAACTGTCAATATTACATCTGCCTTACACGGTGACTGACTTTTTTGAACACTGAAGCGGCATTCACACAACGTTTGAGTGAAGTTGTACAATTTTTTGAGTTTGGAGTTTCCAAAACTAATAAAGTTTAGACTATCATTTATCGTTGAACAGTTTATCGTAAATAGAATTTTTATTCCCTACGGAAAATAAAATATAGGAGATAGTTCATGCTCTCTCTTGTGTGAACATGAATTCACGATGCAAAAATCGCGTTCAAATTTATATTTGTGATTTTACCGTGAAACCATAAATTACACGTGATTTGTTGTTTTGAGCAAAACTTCACGCCTGGTAAAATTAAACTTATACCTTTCCAATGAAACAACAAAACCGAACCTCTCTGAATTCGTAACATTTAAAATCTAAATTTCGAGTAGAATTAAAATTTAAGACTGAACATTGTATAAGTTCTTTCAATATGCCGACGCTGCCATGCACATACCAACGCAGAACGCAACAGACTCTTCGACTGGGTAACGTGTGAAAGGAGGACTTGTGAGGTCCGTATAACGTTGATATGGAGTGTGACTTTGTTTTGACATTTAATATTGGATAAGTTTCATACAAAAATGTGTAGAATTTCTTAATGGAATAAAAAAATAACTCGTTTAGATTTGTAAAATAATTAATATTATTTAATTCTTAAGAAACAAGGCAGTTGTACAGAACTGGTTGTTGCGTCCTCCGTTGCTGCAACCGAGAAGGCCCGCACATCTTATTTAGAGTTTGTCCAAGAAGCCCTTGGGGAGGATATTCAACTGCCAGACGGCTTTGTAGATGCAGCTGAACCAGAGCAAGCCCAAATAACTATAAATTCAAAAGGAATATTAGATAATATAACGCCAGACAAAGCCATCAAACAAAAAAAAACAGCAAAAGAAAAGTGGAAGCATAAGAAAAATCTGCCGGTGGTCATTAATGTAAATTACGTGTTTGGTTCGGATGCACCAGCCAATGTTTTGAACTGTAGCAATCCTAATGACAACAACAACAACGACGATTATTATGTGCCGTCCCTTTATAGCAATTGTTCTGAAGTTGCGGGCAATAGTGTAGACAACCTAATCACTAATTATAACGCAGAACATGGAAATATATCTAATTCAACTAATAACCAGTTGCCAGTTGTTGCTTATAATTACGACATTACCAGCAACACATTAGTACCTCTTTCAGAGTCCGCAAATGAGCCGCCACGTCTTACGAAGAAAAACAAACAGCGCCGATTAACCGACTACTATAGTTTGAAAAAGTGCAAGGATGAAGACAGTAACTGTTGGGAGGATATAGAAATTGATGGAGATCGCACAAAAAACAGTAGAAACGGCTACACTCACAGTAATATAGCAAAATTCCATAAACACCGGACAGCATTTAGGATTTCACGACAACAACAAAACCTTTCACAGAAATATCGAGCAACACGAAAAATTCGCAAACGTTGCATGGTACTGTTGACAACCTATCGCTTATATCTGCAGACACAAGAAAGGTGCTTTCCGAACAAACCACTAATTCAGTATTTCTTTAAGCACTTCAAAGCCCTAGATTTATACAGTGGGCTTTTGCGTGATCTCAAAATGAATTGCAAAAATCTAGTGGCACAATTAAATAATAGTCCTTCCAATGTTGCGAACAGTGCGCAAGGTTTGGGCAAACGTAACCGTAATGCCGCTGGGAAGCAGCAGCCAGAGGAAGATGCCAACAGTTCGCGGAGTAAAAAATTAAACCGTCAAGAAGAAAATTTCAGAAATATGCTGCTACCAGACAGTGCGGAGGATGCTAATCGTAAAGATGCAAGTAAGTATAGTAGGACAAAAAATTTACTGACTACGATCGCAACATATGATGCCAATATCTATTTGCAGTTTATGCATTTAACTTCTATGAGAAAGTAGAGGAAATGTTTAAAAAGTCGAATCGCCCGGAAGACTACAAACGCTTTAATTATATATTAAAGAACTTCGATCCGAAACGTGACAAGGCCTCAGATCTGTATTATGTAAGTTAAAAGCGTGGGAAAAAATGGTTTTGATTAAAATAAAACGGAGATTGACAAACGTTTTCCTTTGTTATCAGAAACTGGAGAGTTTATTTTTGCCCGATTTTCCGGAATTAGCTGAGGTTTTTCTCACTTTCCTATTGCCATCTGAAGCGGCACAAATTGGCAAATTTTTCGAGCATTTTATGGCGACGAACATGAATACTTTTATTAATAAATTGAACATTTATTTTCACAAACAACCTGCACAAATACGGAAGGTGTACACTTGTCTGAATGAATTAGCGGAAGAGGAGAATGTTACTATAAAAAGTATTGAAGCGAAAATATTGCCATTACTAAAAGGAAATGAATTTCTAATTGATTGGTTTATGCAACTATTTCCGATGATGCCACCACCAGAACGGTAAGTTTGCAATTTTTTATAAGAGGAAAGAGTAATACAAAGGAGAAAAGAGTATTGGAAAAAGCAAAGTTATAATCGCATGAGTATGGTATGAACATTTCTGTGGTCTAAGAATATACAAAGTGATCTCAATGCATTATTGGCACTGATTGATGATAATTTTTGAATTTTAAACTTTTTTTTTTAGTTTATTTTCCACACCGGAGCATGTTAATTTGAAGGAATTGCAAAATAACCAGAGTGGAGAATATACTGATACCTTAATAGATTTAATGGATTCACCAACTCAAGATCACCAGCAGCAGCAACAACAACAACCAAAGTGTCAACTTCGAGTAAGTGGCTTTATTAAAACATTTTTTACTAATTTTAAATTATTGCTAATTTTAGTATATAAATGGACGCATTTTCTATGGATCAAAGATCACTTTACCTGCCAAACTATCGTTTATGGCAAAAAAATATGCCGATGAAATTCACGAGGACGCCTCAGATGTTGTTCCTCCGCTTGCAGGAGAGGAGCAGCAATGCATACATGCCATTCGGGAGCATGGTGAGGAACGTTTGGCATCAGCAGTCGCCGCCGCCGCTACTGCCGCAGCAACAGCAACAGCAACAGCACCTACCACCACCGAGTACAGTGGCAGTGATGAGAACGAAAAATCCGAAGATGATGAAATGACGAAAAGTAATAGCAAAATGATGAAACTTTTAACATTTTCCTAACAATTGAAATTTTATCTCCACAGCTCTGACAATTGACACCACAGTCGTTGATGAAAACAACAGTTTTTCCACGTTTGAGATTTGCGATGAAACTGCGCTGCGTGCACACGCTATACGTTTAAATCCACATTGCTATGGTACGTCTTGCTATACACAAGCAACAACGACATTAGGTTCTGTCAACAGTATGTCAAATGCTGCGCACAACACCGCCGCAACTCAACAAACGCACCATTCAAATACAAAGCGTGGTACAGCTGTGCATACTTCAGAAGATTTTAAAGTGTCACCGCGAAAAGCGTCCACAAGTGGAGCAACATCCAGTGGAAATTTAACAAGCCATGTAAAGTCAAGTGTAGGATCTGCCAATGTTGGCGGCAATAATGCCGTAAATACTGCCGTAGGAAGATCCGGCCCACTCTCGGCATCGCAGACAGCGCGTGAGAAACGCAAATCGCCGATTAAAAAAACGGGCGCAATGCAACACGTTAACACAATCTCTACCACCACCACCACCACTTCCCCTTCCTCGACGGTCGCGGCTAAATTGTCACCCCTGAGTAAGGTACGGGCGTCCAATATGCAGCCTATGGTTGTAATACACGAGCGAAATTCTGCCATTGCTTGTGCCAAAAAATTGAAGTCTCTAATCGAGTTTAGTTCGGAAAGTGAGGGCGATACAAAAGACGGCATTGCGATAGTAGCTAAAGCAAAATACCCTACGCCTATGCCAACAACAGCTGCAACATCAAAGTCAAACGATAGCAACATTCAGATTAAGCTTGAGAATAGTGATGATATGGAATTTTTACCTGAAGGTGCAGAAGTAACACTAAGTCTACCTCAGAGTCCACCTCTAACGAGAAGGCAAATGTGTGGAGAATGCAATGATGGAGACGACTCGTCGAATTTCTGCCAATCTATAGAGCAACAGCAAAAGCAACCGCATACTATTGTTTCTTCAACGCACGTAGAAAGCGATGAAGATTGTAAATTGGATATTGTTGCTACTTTAGCCAATGAGCAGACTGAGCATGAGAATGCAGTCGCCGTTGCTGATAACGAAATGGAAAAACAAAATCGACAACACACGGAGGTGTGCTATTCATCAGCACCGCTCCCGTGGACTCGCGATGAAGACAAAATTGTTTTAATTGAAATGAAATTGGGTTCTCAGAATCGGGAAGATTTATTTCAGCGCATTAAATCTAAGTTACCGGAACGTAGCATCAACGAAATTATGGGACGTCATCAATTCCTAATAGAGTTTCTATCGAAATTGCAGGGCAACTAATTTTTTAGGGTTTGTGGGCTAAGATAATTTGGTAGTTGTTGCTTTTAGTAACCAAATATTTGTTAAGGTTTTTTTGAACATGGTTAGCGGGGAGGGGGCTACTCTTTGTACAGCTTCTTTTACCATGGAAGTTTCAAGTTCTCATATAATATTTGTAAACTTATATTCGTTATTATTATAAAAGGAGTAAAATGCACTGCGATAGGCACTTAGGTCTATTGTGCCTAACTTATATATAAGTATTTCTCATATTTGCATATATTCGCCCATATGGGTTTTATTTACTTGTAAATGAAATATCATTTCATAATTTTTACCTCAATTCACTCTGTGAATCTTGAAGCTCATCAATTTTTCATTATTTGTTTAATCATATTTTTCGTTCTTCTCGCAAATTGATTGGAAAACATTAAACCAAATTCAAATAAATAGAAGCGGTTTTTATTATGAATAATTATTAACTTCTTTAAAAATCTCAGGCGAGTTAAATAGCATACGTTCAACGGTGATAATATGAAAACGTAACGTAATGTAACGCGGAAAATTCCTCTTTGCTGCTATTTCGTTACCGACTGATACCGTAATTAATCCATTGTTCCACATTATAGTCCATTTTCTTTCTTGGCCATTATTCCGACGAAATGACCAATATTGGCATAAATGGTTTCGGACGCATCGGTCGTCTTATATTACGCGCCGCCATCGAAAAAGGAGCCTGCGTTTGCGCCATAAACGACCCCGGCACTAGTCCGCGCTATATGGCTTACCTTCTGAAGCATGACTCGTCACACAAAAGATTTAAAGGAAAAATCTCTGCGGGGGACAATTCTCTGTATGTGAAGGGTCGCAAAATCTGGGTTACTGCGGAGCAGGATACTCGTGTGATTCCTTGGTGTTTTGCTAAGGCTGAATACATTGTTGACACCACGGGCAAGCACACGAGCATCGAAGCAGCTTCGGCACATTTTGGCGGTGGGGCGAAGAAGATCATCATAGCGGCACCCTCAAAAGACGCCCCCATGTTCGTGTGCGGAGTTAATTTGGATGCGTATAAAAAGGAAATGAAAGTCGTATCGAATGCCTGCTGTACCATTAATTGTTTGGCGCCACTGGCCAAAGTGTTACACGAGAATTTCGGAATAGTGGAAGGTATGGTGACGTCCGTACTCCCAGCTGCGGTGACCCAGGAAGCTGTGAATGATGTTTCGGAAAAAACGTGGCGTGATGGACGCAATTCTTTACAGAATATTATACCGGCTGTTTCGGATGCTGGCAAGATAGTTGGCAAGATGATACCGTCATTGGATGGCAAACTGAGCGGTCTGACCTTTCGTGTACCCATAGCCAATGTTTCGGTGATGGATCTAACGGTGCGGCTAAGTTACCCCGCCAGCTACGAATATATTAAGGGTAAATTCAAAGATGCCAGTATGGGCTCCTTGAAGGGGATTATGGGTTATACGGACGAAGAAGTTGTCTCCTCCGACTTTATGACCAATAATCGTTCGTTGATTTTCGACGCTAAAGCCGGCACCTTGAACAATAATTTGGTGAAACTGGTGGCCTGGTATGACAACGAGTGGGCTTATTCGAACCGTATAATAGATTTGATAAAGCATATGCAAGAGGTTGATGGTCACACTGAAAACTGTTTAACGCAATCGGAAATTTCGACGCAGAAATAGTAAAAGACAAATAGATTCAGTTAATATAGTAACCTCTAAGTGTATCGAGACGCTTTATGCAAATTACTATATACATACAATATATTTATACAAACTTTCTTAAAACGAGATTTTACTTTCTGAGGGTTTAAAGTGAAAAAGGGGTGAAGAAGTATAGAAGAGCCCCTGAAATTATTTCACAGCTAGATTCGTCGCTAATCTATGTTACCACCATCAATGGATGGAATTTAGAATAATTCCAGAAAAAAGTTGGCTGGAATCACGCGAGATCTTCACTTTTGCTTTTCTTATAACCAACCAAAAACCGCCTTTTTGATGCTTTGCTGTTAGGTTCGATATTCTAATTTGAAATGTCTGACTCAGCTTGGATCAAAAATATTTTTTTACACGCTTGAAGATGTCAGTTTATCACCCTTTTGAAAACTATCGTTTATATTAAGCCAAACATTTCACTACAAATTTCAACGACCCGCAAAACAATATTATCTTCAATACCTTTGATAAAGAATTAAACTTATTTTACATCAACGATTACAATAAACTCGCAAATTGTTTCTAATTTAGTGGACAAACGCCACAACCACAATAAATTAATGTCAACTTTTATCTTGCATTCTTTGCCCATTAGCTCTCACTAATCAAACAACACTTGCATTCTCATTAAATTGGGTTGATGAAATATTCATGATCTCATTTTCGTTGCTTCCCATGTTGTGGACAACGTCGACATCGTCATCATAATTGCTATCGTCGCCGTTTGGATGCAGAGTTGGTGTCTTAATACGATTGCGAATAATTAAATCGCGCGCCACTGGCGCCTTTTTATGTATGGGTTGCGTTTTATCTGTAATGACATCAATATCTCTTTGCAAACCCAGCGTCAAATTTACTTTCGAATGTTGGCCGGTTGCCAATGTGCCACTGCCTGGAGGCATTGCAGAAGCATCATCTCCAGTGAATGGCGGCGGACGCAAGCGTGAAGGATCCAGCAGGGAATGCATTTTGGTTTGCTTTCTGGGTGTGCGGGAGGGTGAAGTTTTGCGACTGTTAGCGAACGTTTTCAACTGTTTAGCTCTAATAAAAATTTGTCAAGGTTTGAATTATTTTAGAAGATAAATGTTTCTTATTTACGCATCAATCATTTTCAGCAGCAAACGATGATAAGCTTCGTATTCTTCGCTACCAAATTCATTGGGATCATGACGTGCATGTTCGTACATATCACAAAATTGATGTATCATGCGCTGGCCCGATCCATTCATGGTAGCTGCTAAAGTGGTTAAGAGGAAAGCGCGCAAGCTCTCATAAGCATGCCTGGTACTTCCGTCATTCCTGGTGATTTCTTTTTCTATGAACAAAAAATAAAGAAAAATGGAGAATAGTTTTTATACTACTCGGTTACTCGGGAACCGCAGTAGATACCTAAAATTTTTACATCATCCACAGCTTGCATGCGATAATAGTACGGTGGCAGTGACTGATCCGGCTGCATTATGTATTTGTCGTCCAACCACAACAACTTTGGTTCCTGCGCAATTTTCTGTATGCAATCCAGACGACGTTCAATCTCCCGACGCAAACCCTGACATTAATAATTGATTATGAAAACGGTCTTTTTGCACCAACCTTCAATGACAAACCTTCTTAGCATCACTGCCCACTGGAACGTGAGGACCTCTGCGTGAACGTAATGTGAAGCGCATTATTTGCCGTTTGGCAAAAATAAAGAGCATTACAAAGGTCAGGACACCTCCGCCAATTATAATTATGATCATCACTCCCGAGAGTTGTTCCATTTTGTTATCTTTTCTGGGACCTTCGTGTATACCAATTTTGTTTACCGCGATTCTTTCCATAGAAGCTGAATTTATCTGTAAACACTTTTCAAGAAGTCTTTCCAAATCGAAAAGAAACTACGCCCGATATTTTCAAACCAAAAAAATTATTTGTTTGGACGTCCCACATCCCATCAGTCAATTTTCACAAGTTTTTATACAGTAAACAGTGTTATAAATTGTTGTCGACTTTCGTGGCGTTTACACACGGAGCGATGAGACTTGCAAAATTTTTACTATAACCGTTGTGAAAGCTCGTCATGCCAATGGTTGGCATATCTAGTTTTAAACCCGTCGTCAGGATATATACTCTGGTGTGGCACTCAAAGAAATGGCAATCAGTCATATCGATAAGTCAAATAATATTTTGCTTTCAAGCAACAGTACAATTATGATTCTGTGCCTTACAAAATGTCCCTATCAATTAAATTTCATAATGGATGTTAAATATAACCATTATATGGTTAAACTTATTGCGTTAAAGGTAAAATTACGACGGGGTAAAGGAACAATTTTTTACTTTTTGCCTTACACTTCCGTCTTGAATTATTTCCTCTTACCTCTTCCTCTTTTTGTAACCATTAAAAAAATCAATCTCTCAGTTCTCTACTAGTTGCTTTTGGGTTAGACGATATCAACGAGTATATAAGTAAACACATATAAGCTGTAACCGCTGTATGTTAGCCTGTTTAGCCTAACAGAATTGGAAAACTTATTGGAGAATACTTTGGAGAATAAAACCCCTTTCACCTTTGGGTAGGATTCCCCAAACTTGTTAACTTGTTAAACATGTAAAACATGTTAAACGTTAAAAAGTAAAACAAATCAGTTTTCGAAGAAATTTCATTATATTTTATTCATTGGAGTTTTCCATTTAGATTGAAGCTTACATTGTGTTAATATCATACTATAATCTTTAAATTTCTTTGCTAGAATATAATATTTGCAAATAACTTGTTCGAAATAGACTTCGAGAATTAAATGTCCATATTCTCTGTCATGTCTTTTATATATCTTGACATTTTATTTATCAGTATCTCTGACTGACATACTTTTATAAAGTCTAAGGATTCTTTTAATGTGAAAAAAGTGAGTGTGATATTTAGAGAGTTAGCTGTACATACATACATATATGATGGGTATGATTTTTTGCACAAAAATACAGGGTCAATAAAATTACTCCTAAAAGAAATATTAATCCGTATAATAAATAACTAAAAGTGATATTTTCTTATATCTTAGTTTTATCGTAGATATTTGTCTAGATTACTATTTTATGAGAATAGTTTTTATGATAAGTTTAAAATGCTAAGTGTAAATTTGATGTAAATGTAGATATTGACAGTGCAAAATGCTTAGGTAATAAGAATAGTTACTTTAGTACATTACTTAATTATTTTATAATATCATTGTTTTTACTTGATTTTATATTTAATTTTTGATGTATTGAAGACTTTAAAGATACAATTAATTATGAGTAAAATTGCTTACTTTTTATATTTTTTTAATGACTTTTCTCTTTAATATTTTTTTTTAGCATGAAATAATTTTTACGCTACAAAGCTTATTTTTATTTTTTCCGGATATATTTTTTTTGTATTAGCATAACAAATGGAATGCATTTTGTTTGATTTATCTTAGTCCATTTTTAGGCATAATTTGAAGTTTGTAAACAAGGAGTTGCTAAACGGCCTGTTTATAGAAATATTTAGATTGCTACAGAAAAAGAAATCTTTTCAGAATACCTTATCAGAAGGTATAAAATTTTAAGTAGTTAAGGTGGTTTCATTTTAATAGTAAAACCTGCGTTTCTTCCACTGTGAATCTTTTTCTATACGTTTATCAATTGTATGTAGCTAAAATGCTTCGAAGATTATCGTAATCCCAATCCAAAATGGAGAAAACTTTTGTTATAAATGTACATATATTGAATAGTTTCAGGTATTTGGCTATGGAAAAGCTATAGACATCATTACAGACATACAATTAATGAACGCTATTTTTTTAAGTATAATACAATGAACTGCGATATTTACGAGCATTTATTATATTAATTCTTCAATTTTGTTTTATTTTTGATTTGGTTCAATGTAATTTTTTAAATAATATTTGATTACTTAATAAACGATTACTTATGCAATATTCACATATGAATATTTTCATAAATAATCATACATATATGAATATTTTTTTTTCCATTAAGGATAATTTTTAACTATTCTAAAGTTTACATGTACGGATATTTTCTTAAATTCCATTTTAAAACATTACTTGTAACTTTTGAAATGTTTGAACATTTGAAAAAACCTCACTTTTGATTTATTATTCACTTTTTAATTCCTTATTTCATGATACGAGTAGCTTATTTCATATTAATTAATTTTATAATTCTACTCGGAAATTTTCATGACTTTCTCTAATGGAAAACAAAAGGAATTCTGTAAGAAATAGTCTTATTTGTGCTATTAGCAGAGAAAAAGGGGTCGGTTGATTATTGTAGCATAGTGGATTTGAAACCATTAGTCAGGTGGATAATATATATGAAGGTATGTAAAATTTTTAGTTTTTTTGCTTCATAAGTTTAGGATTGGAAACTTTGCATATTGTTGCCTAATTTCAACTGCGATGAACTTCTATTCATTCTATATTTTTAATGTTGACAATATTCTGATTTTAATTTCTAGTATAATTTTGTTTCTAAAAAACGTATGTAGTTTTTAATATTACAAATTAGTTTTTGGATAAATTTCAATATTTTATAAAAATGAAAATCTTCTCATAAGAAAAATCCTAAAATGTACATATGTATATAAAAGATAATACATATAAAATTTGTAGCTTAAGCTCAACTTACAGAAAAAGCAAAATATTTGTAAGAAAAGTTTTTATAAGATTTCTTATTGTTATAATTTCTTTTTAAAAAGATCGGAGAGTAGTTAAACTTCAGAATTTTATAAAGCATATAAAAAGAATATTATATAAATAAATAAAACACATAACACAACACATAACATAACACATAACATTAAACCCTTTTTTCATAGATTTTCTTTTAAACTTTTTTTATTTTTTTTTTGCTTGTTGATTTGTTGATTTTTTACACATGAAATTTATGATTTAAGGAAGAAATAATTTTTTGCATTATTGTGTTTTTAATATTAATAAGCATAACTTTTCTATTACAACATCGAAAGGATTTTTAAGTATGTATTCAGGAACTAAATATTTCTATATCGTCGACTTAATGTTGTTGTCTTTCAGATAATAATATTGCCTACTTTTAGGAGTTTCTGACGCCTTTTAATATGAAATATTAAGATTTGGGGTAACGCCTTCTTCAATAAAGGGACGTGTACAGTGCAAATAAAAACGTCAACACTTAGAGAATTAAAACTACAAAAACTTTGTATTTAGATTGTCATTGTTTTTTTAAAAACTAAATTCGTATATTTATTATTTTCAAATTTCACTATAGGTATTTTTATCATTTGGGTTTTTGAAAGTTGGTTTTAAAGAGAGGAAACACATTTATGAATATGAGTACATTTATGAATACAGAAGAAATTATTCATATTCATAATGCTCTGCGATGTGATCATTTGTGATTTACAAGTGTTTTTGGTTTTTGTTTTTAAACCAATTGAGTATATGTAATATTTATAGAGTTGTTTTTTTCATTACATCTTACGGAGTATTTAAGTGGAACGTCTTAATGTTTAAATTTTTTCATTAAAATTTGTTTTATAATTTATTAGGATTACATGCGAGTATTAAATTTATGGGAATCAATTTTTTCGTTTCTTGATTTTTTCTCTTGTTTTTTTTAGTGGAATTCATGGTACCTAGAGACTCTTTTTGCTTTTCATAGATTTATATTGCATTTGCTTTGCTAAATAAATGCACTAGTAATATTTATTATTTTGCTACCATTTATTATTGATTATTGTGTATACTTATTTATAATAAGTTTTATCATATTTGAAATGATTATTTGAATTAAATGAGATTTATATTTCTAATACCAAGATATTAACAAGAATACTTTATTCTTAGAGTGTAAGTGCTACAAGCTCGAGTTTGTTATTTTTAATTGTAAATTGTATGGAATAAATTGCTTTCAATGAGTTTCAAATAAACGTTTTAGTCGATCGATTGAATGCAGGGGCCAACATTACAATCGAGCTACGTTTAATTTTCACAATTAAGATGTTTTTTCAAACGATAATATTTGATATATACTTTATCGTAGCTAAAAATTAAATATAAGTATTTACATATAAAACATGAGATTTTAGGGTAAATAAAAAATATTAACAATTTGCTCGTTGGTTAAATAATAGTACAAAGAAAAAATCAATAGTTTTCACCGATATCGATTGATAGTTAGTGATCAATAGTAACCATACACCATATTTGTATATCGCATTTAAAACAATATACTATTTTTTAGGATCTATTAAAAGAAGCGCTAACATTTTTCATATTTTGCATTACTTTAGCGATCATAACTTTACTTCTTCCAAACGGATTTATATAATCTTTTCGATTCTTTGAAGTCTTAATTTGTAGTTAAGTAATGCTTTTTATTTAATGAAAATCCATAAAAAACTATTATATTTATCACGTCCTAACATAAAGAAAAAGAAAGCAGTTTTTAATTACAACTTTTTATTTAAAGTAAATATTTCAGGTTTGAAATCAATGGACGACAAAAACTATATACATATGTATCTTTAAATGATTCCTCAAATTTCCTTGACCGAATGATTCCTCTAATGATTCCTCACTTTTTTATAGATCTTTATTATTTAAAAAGGCCTTAAAATATAATTGAAGAAGATCTCAATTAACGCCTTAAAGAGCCCAAACGATTATATACGAGTGTGTATGCTCTATGATTATGATAATGTCTAATGATTATTGTAATGAACGCGATACATAACGTTTATATTTCTTAAACCGTTATGATCGTTAGAGTAACGACAAATACCAATATTTCAAGCGCATTCTTTCAAGGATTTCTTAAAATCCATTCAAACACAAAGGCGTCAATTGTGAAAGTGGAGTAAGTCCACTTTTTCGACATTTTGAGATAATAACAGCTAACTACATTTTAATATCTCGCAATACAAACGCTCAAAATTCATATGCAAATTTTGTTCTGGAACAATTAGACTGAAAAAAAGGTTTTGAAAAGATTGATCTCTAGATCTTTGATAAAAACTAAAAGATTTAATTTAATTTTTTTTCCACAGAGAGCAGAGTAATTAGTGTACGTTTAAATTAATTTCTTTTAGAGAGTTTACTTTAATCATGGTTTCTTGGTTTTTTCATGGTTTCTTAATATAATATTGTTTGCAATTTCTTTGCACTTCAAAATACACAAAAATCAATTTGAATTTAATTAAATTTTTTTAAAAGGTTTTTGCGTTTTGAATTTTAAAATTTTTGCATTTCAAACATTTTAATAATTATTTTAAAAAAATATTTATGAACTCCTAAATTTTGTTGTAAATTCTTTAAAGCTTGGTAAATTCAAGTTGGTTTTTCTAATTTTTTGTCCTAAAATATGGAGTGCAATTTGAAGGAGATCAGTTTTTTCTGATATCGCAAAATATTGCAAAATACGTATTGAAAAAATTCAAATAAAATAAAATATTAATTGTTTTTCCATTTAATATTTATTTTATTTTTTGGCTCACTCATTTTTTTTTAACTACAATTATACAAATATTATATTTCAAAAATGTTGTTATTAATTTTTATGTATTTTTATTTGGTGATTTTAGAGTATAAAGAAGTTATAATAAGGGTTATGAGTTGGTAAGAAATATTAAAAAATATTATGTTCTAAAGTTTTAAAATTATACAAAGTAATAACTGTAAATTTTTTCAATTTTAAAAAATAAATTTGAAATTGCTCAAAAAAAGTTGTACTTTTTATTCTTTTATTATAATAAAAAATTTAAATATGAAAAAAATTAAAATAATAAAAACAAAGTTAAAAAATATAAATTAAAACATTAAAAATTAATTAAAAAATTTAATTAAAATGAAATTAAATTAATTAAAAAAATTAATTTTTAAAAAATAAACCCTTTTAATGAAAATTATTAACCCTTTATAACAATTATTGACCTTTATTATAAACTTTTATAAATTTTTTTAGTAAAAATTGTAGGTTTTTATATAAATTATAATACTGTTTTTGTATAAAGTTTATAATTTATATAAACTCATAAAAATATTTTCTTTGAATTTAAAATCAATAAATAAATAATTTAGAAAATATATATGCACATTAATAAATAAGGATTTAAAGAAATAGTTTATTTTCTTTTCAATACAGCCTTCCTACGTAGTCTTAATAAATAAAAAAAAATTAAAAAAAAATTTTAAATATCTTAATTAAACCTAAAACGTATTGCGCATAAGTATTTAAAAAATGAAAATTTCTAATTTTTTTAACTAAATAAACTTTTAAATATAATACAGACCTAACCAAAAAATGTACAAGAGCTCCAACCAATGTATATTCTCATGAGAAAATGTTTTTATTTTAAAATTTTCTTGTGACCTGATATCTGCTGACCTAAAATTTTGAAAAACATATAACTTTTAATTGGTATTTCATGTTTAAAGTTTTCTTATATAAAAGACAAATAACTTATACCGTAAGTTATGGATTTTCATTATGAAAAATGCGTTATTTGTCTCCGAATTTGAGCTTTAAAGAGCAAAAAATTTTAAAAAAATCCGTTTAGAAGAAATAATGTGTTGATCACTAGAGTAATGCGAGAGATATGAAAATTTTAACGACCTGGCTTCTAAGGCCTTTAAAAAAATATTAATATGTGGTAGGTAGGGAAGGGTAGGGAATAGCGTTGCTAGGAGCTCTTGTATAATTACTAAAATTGTATAATTAATTTCAAGTTTTCTTTTCGTACAATTTCGTTACCACAAGCTTATTATTTCACAAACAGCCAAACCTATAACAGCCGTGTCAATTTGATGCCAGATATTACACAATAATCTATGTTTCATACTCACGCGCACTCACCAAGCAAGCCCGTGGGGGCCGTGTGCCCGAAAAGCTGTACAAACATGAGTTGTTGGCGTTGAGCCACCTGCGCCTGCTTGACAGCGTTTACGTACAATGATACTCACATACGCACTCTTTCACTCACATACACCCACACACACACATACACCCACACACACGTAGGCCGCCCACAAGTTAATGTTATTGCTGAATATTGAACCTTACTATTTTTTATTGTTCCCTGTGTCTTTGCTTTTCTTGTTTCTTTTGTTAATCTTTGATGGTGCTTTCCTTTTCCATTCTTCCGTTTCTGTCTCTCTCTCTCTCTCTCTCTCTTAAAATAGCAGTCGTGTAGGATACAATAACAGTTTTATATACTAACTGTTACATATTCCGGATTTACGTAAGAAAATCCCACAAATTCCGATTGATCGAGATTCATCATGAACACTTTGTCCGTCGGTGTTAAGTCCGTTTTCTCTGATGTGAACTGTTTATCAAAGTTTGATACATCTTTTCGATGTTTCTGCATGGAAAGAAGAAGAAGAAGACAAGAAAAGAAAAGAAAAGAGTAGAGAAGGGCAGAGAAGAAAAATCGAAGAAAGTCGTGTGTAACAATGTCGAACTTACAATTTTCGGCTTGAAGGGTGGCTGCACCTCACGGTTCTCGATTTTCTCCCAATCGATGCGTCGAAAGAAAGGATGCAGGCGAACATCTTCTTCGCCGGTGGCGCCACAGCCCAAGCGTTTACTAGGTTGCTTCGTAAGAAACTGAAAAATAATCGTTGCGTTGTAAAATCGTAGCGTGTAAAGGAAGGATGTTTCGGTAAATTGAAATGTCTCTAATTTTAAAAGTTATTTGGATTTAGATTTTCAATATTCCAATCTTCTAATCAATTTCTATGCCATTATATCAATTTCAATATTTAAAGAGATTGTGACATTTATTTGCAATACTATAATTTATTAAATGAACTGAATGAATTTGCTCAGCAAATTTATTCATTATGCAGTAAGTAGTAATCATGAATTATTTAAGACTCACACAAAACTCATTTGCATAAATAATTTTTAATTAATTTAGTTCAATAAGCATTGACTCATACACACAGTCGGTCCCATGCAAAGCACTTGTACGAAGCACTTCCAACAATTAAAATTTATAAAACTGTAATGATCAGCCTTAATGATAAGAATTAGCCTTTCAAAGAGGTTATTATCTAGATTCTTGCGTGTCAAATTCTTACTTTCTAAATCGTAGCGTTCTAAAACGTTGCTTACTAAATTCTTGCGTTCTAAATTCTTGCTTTCTAAATCGGAGCGTTCTAAAACATTGCTTACTAAATTCTTGCGTTCCAAATTTTTGCGTTCCAAATTCTTGCTTTCTGAATCATGGCGTTTTAAAACGTTGCGTTACAAGACGTTGCGTTCTAAAACGGTGCTTTCTAAATTCTTGCGTGCTAAATTCTTACTTTCTAAATCGTAGCGTTCTAAAACGTTGCTTACTAAATTCTTGCGTTGAAAATTATTTTTTTATAAATTGTAGCGTTCTAAAACATTGCGTTCTAAATTCTTGCTTTCTAAATCGTAGCGTTCTAAAACGTTGCTTACTAAATTCTTGCGTTCCAAATTCTTGCTTTCTAAATCGTAGCGTTCTAAAACGTTGCGTTCTAGGATTTTACTTTCTAAATTATTGCTTTCTAAATCCTCGTGTTCTAAAACGTTGCTTACTAAATTCTTGCGTTCCAAATTCTTGCTTTTTTAAATTATGGCGTTTTAAAACGTTTTGTTCTAAAACGTTGCCTTTTAAACGTTCTGTGTTCCAAAGCGTTGCATTCTGAGACTATGCAAAAATTCGCGGTCTAAAACGATTCCTTTTAAGATCCTAAAATGCGTGTGCCTTCTAAAGTGTTTCAAAACGTTGTCTCCTAAAGGTTGCTGCTAAACGTTGCCTTCAATGATAAGACTTTTCTTTATGATTTTGCGCTGTAAGAATTTGCGATTTAAGAGTTTTTGTTCTAAGAGAGAGATTTCGCTCTATGTAGTATATCCTTGTAAAATTTTCCGTACTTAGATTATGTGTTCTAAGCACTAGTTTTCGAAGCGTTTCATTATAAAGCGTTGTCTGCTTAAGACTAAGAACAACACGTTGTCTTCTAAGACTTTTAGTTCTAAAAACTCGTGTTGTAAGATGATTTTTTTTACGGCGTTGCCGTCTAAGACTTCGACGTAGTTGACTTTTAAGACTTTTCTTTTCTAAGAATATGTTTCGTTTATGACTCTGCCATCGAAATGTGGCCTTCGTAAACGTGTCCTTATATAAGACTTTACATTGTAGGACAATGCCTTCTAAGACTTTGTCTTGCGATACTAAAATTAAGGGCTTTTGTCCCTTGGATTTACACAAAATTATCATAATTTTCTCATTTAAGTCGTGCAATTTTCTGAATAAAAATAATCTAATTTTTATGACATCTCTTTTTATAATAATGATAAATATATAAATTGTAAACTGTAATTACTATAATATTTAATATCTTGCTTCGTATCTTGTACAGCTTCATATATCTTTTTAATGATCATTACGCCTAATCGTTGACTTTACTCGAGTTAACTTGAGATGTTATCAAGTGCCCCTTTTACTCACCCCCTTGCAAGCCTCTTTCGCC
Organism: Conops quadrifasciatus; assembly: GCA_949752815.1. Lineage (NCBI taxonomy): Eukaryota > Metazoa > Arthropoda > Insecta > Diptera > Conopidae > Conops > Conops quadrifasciatus. The sequence continues at coordinate 36,703,616 of OX457077.1, read as the reverse complement.
TCTTTGCTCAAGCTCTTCGGATACGAAACGTTATGATCGGTGATGGCAGCGAAAAGTTCTTCTTCATCCTCACCATCAAAGGGCGGTTGACCGACCAGCATCTCGTACAGCAGAACTCCATACGCCCACCAATCGACAGATTTTCCATATGGTTGATACAAGATTATCTACAAATGTGTTTTCAGTTTGTTGATGTATGTATGCAGATGTGTATGTAGATGTGTTTGAGTGAATGCGTTTGAAATTAGAATAAAAAAGTGTATAAAAGTGAAAAGTGTTAAATAGAAAAGTTAATTAGGCAGCAGCAGCATTTTGAACTGACGTTTATAATTGATTGAGTGTAATTAATATAAGTGTAATTAAGTAATTAATTAATTTATGTATGTATGTAAGTGTTTAATTAGTTTGTTGTCATATACTAGAATGAATGAAAAGAGAGCACGACAATACATTAGGTTGATAATGGCTCGCGAGCAAGTTTGGCGTTTGTTCGCGAGCACAAGCTGACTGATGCGAGCTGAGATATGCTCAAACTAACTCCTAAAGCTATCGCTCGATAGAATATGATAATGTTAGCAGAGCTATAACGTGTTAATATATATTTATTTTAACACAAAAAAATAATATTTTTATTTTGTTTGAGTTGTTCGTCATCATCCGAAGAAAATTGTTACAATAAAACGAAAATTGTATGTATAACATTTCAATGAACTCTTGTAGCATTTTTGTCCTGCATTAAACTGTTTTTAATTCTTTTCTACATTTTTTAAAATCTATATTTCATTGCTTTCGCTTGTAAGAAAAAAACCCTATATTTTTTTTTTATTGGGTGTATTCTACTCACTTCAGGCGCTATATAATCCGGTGTACCACAAAATGTTTTTGTTGTTTTATCCGCTACAATATTTTCCTTACACATGCCGAAGTCAGCAATTTTTACATGACCATCAGCGTCCAGAAGAACATTGTCCAATTTGAGATCGCGATAAAGGATACCTTTACCGTGCAGGAAGAAGAGACCGGCGGCAATCTCAGCGGCGTAGAAACTGGCACGAAGCACAGCAACAAAAACAGCAACAGAAACAACAACAACAACAGCAGCAGCAGCCAACAAATAAGAAAATGAGAAAATAAAATAACTAACCGGAGCAAAAGGGGTGAGTACAATAACAACAAAAATAGGAGGGAATTATAATGGCTAGGAATTTCCGGCGGGCGAAAAGGGCTATACACAATGGCTGCCAAAGTAGTCTCATTGCTATTTGTCTTTATATATTTCACATACTTTAGAGAGAGAAGTTAGCAATCATTTCCGGCAGTGTTTCCGGGTGTGTGGAAGGGAGAAGAAATGTCGGGAAGGGTTGGGGATGATAAATACGAAGGAAACGGATGAAAAATAAGAGGGTGGTAACGTGTGTTGTTGCTCACTTTTCTTCTTTCTTTCTTTATTTTTTACTTACACTGCGACTGGTTCCTTAAATTTGCCAAATTGTTGTATTTGAAACATTAAATCGCCGCCATTAACGTATTCCATCACGAAAAATAAACGATCCTGTAAGAATAAGTGAGCAAAATAGGAGATAAGAAGTTGTAGAAAATTTGTTATCAAAAGGTTTTACAAAAAGGCGATATCAAAAGGTTTTATAAAAAGGTTTTATAGAAGGGTTTTATAAAAGGCGCTTAAAAAGGGTAGAACACTTCAAAGTGGAATGTAATTAAGTGAAGGAAGTGCTGGCTTCAAACGACCATAAATACTCGCATTAGACAGATTTTGAGTTATAAAATTTTCTTTTATTAATTACTTTAATAATAGTAATAACAACATATTATTAATTTAGGTAATAATATTAAAAAAAATCTTTATTTTAAATGAAATATTTTATTTGAACTAATTTTTATTATCTTTGAAATATTTTTTTTCCACGATTTTTCTATTTTGCATTTTTGATACAATTACTGAAAACAAATTGCTGACAGTTTTTCTTTCCTTAACCTTCCCCCCAAACTAAAAGTTAGAAAGATTTGTGGTTTTTATGACTTCAAATTAAATAAGACTTTATAGTTAATGTCCGCCATGGGTTAAATTACGGTAAGGTATCATCAAACAATTAAAAAAATTTGTAAGCTTAACATAAATTTTAAAAAAAATTCCCACAAATCTTTCGTTCTAAAATTAATAAAAGTGTACGCTAAGAGAAACTTTTCTGGAAATGTGAAAACCCTTATTCAATTTGTCTCACCCTGTAAGCCATTCAGTAAAGAATTAGTATGGGCCATTTATTTTGAAAGTGTAGTAAGTCAGTAAGTAAGTAAAATAATTAAATCTCTATTTTAAATGAAATATTTTATTTGAACTAATATTTTATTATCTTTTAAATATTTTATTTCGACGATATTTTACGATATTTTATAAATTTAGAAATCTAAATTTTAATTTTGATAAAGTTTATAACTAAATATTTTTTTAATAAATATTGTTATTTATTAGAGAAATATGTAGATGATATTAATTGTATTTTAAAAAATGTAGAAAATTGTAAAAAAATGTAAAAAAATTTTTATTTAGGCCGGTTTGAGGCGATAATTTTTATTTCATTTGACAATTAATTTAGGAAAATAAGTTTATTTTATTGTATCATTATTATTTTTCCTATACGATTATTTTTCTTAATTTATTTTATAAATATACATATATGTATGTACATTTTGAAGCAGATTTTTAAATTTAATAGATTTTTATTTTTATTTTGAAGGGAAAATATTTCATCAATATTTAATTTAATTATTAAAATTTTAATTATTATCAATGCTTAAATTTATGATTTGATAATAAATTAATTAATATTATTGAATTTCTGTTGTGATAAAAGATTGGTCATTTTTAAATTTGGCCAAAGAAAATTTCATTTCAATATAACATTCCAAAAGTGAATCTTATGTATGGTTAATATTATCGTGTAGCGCGTACAATAATTTTTATAACCTTTTTTAACTGGAATAATAAAAAAAAATTGTTCTTCTTTTAACAAGAATATAATTTTTAATATGAGCCTCAGCTCGGTGGCAATTTAAAAACGTGACGTTACCGCATCTCACAATGTCGCAATCTCACCCAGGTAGACCGCGACCAAGTCCAATCAAGAAAACAAACAAACAAACAAACAGACAATCAACTGCGGAGCGACCAGCAACCACATTCATCCCGCTCTCGCTCGCTCGCTCGCTACTCACCAAAGTCTGAAAGCATGAATGCAACTGCACTAAAAATGGCGGCTTCTCGGATAGCGCCAGCACACGTTTCTCAATCATAGTGCACTCGACATCGTCGTCCTGGATAATGACATCCTTTTTTAATATTTTAATCGCGTACAGGTCTTCGGTGCCTTTACGTTCTGCCAGCAGCACCTGACAAAAGAGAGAGAAAGAGAGACAAGCAGCGGAAGAACGTGATCAGTGTAAAGTGAAAAAGACTATTTAAAACGTTAGGAAAATTGAATACTTCCGTTGTTGTTGTTGTTGGTGGTGGTGGCGGTGGTGGGGGTGATGGAAGGAGGAAGCGGCATTTTTAGAGATTTTTTAATAGCACCGCTGAACCGCGTAGAGCTTAACAAACACTTAATGTCAGTTTCATAAAGTGCTGCCAAGTTTGCGTCGTGCAACTCAATCCTCAATCCAAACAACAACAACAACAACAATAACAAGACCAGAAAACCATCAGACCAACCTTGCCAAAGGAGCCTTTGCCGAGAACTTTGATGAAATTGAAATCCGTCGCACGGATCATATCCTTTTTCGATTGTGTCTGTGCGTTGGTGTCGCTACGCATGACCAGCGGTTTCTTTTGTGATGATTTCTAAGTTAATTGGATTGAGTGAAGGCACAGACATGGGTTAGTTAGTGTCAGGATTTGCAGTTGCAGTTTCGCAATGGCAACGTACCCGCATTTGACTCTTGAGTTTTATCAGATCCTGTACGACATCGGCACAGGGCACATTATAGAATTCACCCTCTTCCTGCGTAAGCAGCTTAAACCAGCCGTTGGCGGGATTCTGTATATATGTATATATAAATAAATGAGTGGGCATGGTGATAAATTAATTTAATGGAGAGAAGAAGAAATGCGAAAAATCTACATTAAGATTTACTTAATTCTTACCTTAATAATTTCCGAAATGCCAAAAGACAGAGCCCCCATGAAGTCATTGCGTGAGGTTCGATCCCAGTCCCAAACTTCGATTAGCACGCGGCGATCCTTATCCTCTGGTTTTAGTTCGCTGCAATAGAAATTGACAAAGGAAACGATAAAGAAATTGAATTTCTAAAGGGTCTTCTTTTTTAAGGGTGATGGGCATTAAAGGCCAAGAGTGAAGGGGCGGCAGATGGGCGAGAAGGTAGAGTTAGGTGGTCGATTAACATTTGTGTGGTACTCACTAAATGATGGTTTCATTCCAAACCGGATTCAGACAAGCTTTAATGGTACGTGTTTTCTTCTTGGATTTTTCATGCTCATCCGGTATAAGTTTAACCTTAACGTACGGATCACTCAAGCCGTTAGGATCCATGGGAATAAGATTGGCGCCTTCCTTAACTGAAATAATTGTAATAACAATACTAATAATAATAATACTAATTTTTTAATTATATACCATAAAAACTTAATTTATTATGAATAGCATTCGAAGCGAAGTGAATTAATTTTGTATAAATTTCACATTAATATTTGCTGTACATTCTTTGGGTTTCCGCTTTGTGATTATTTAAATAATTCTTACGGTTACTTCTTCGGTAAATGGTTGAATTAGAAGCATCTGCTGCTTCGAGTTAAAGAGATTGACAGTAAGATTGAAAGAAACGCAATCTCCTTTACGATACTTACGGAAGACAGAGAAAGATATTATGTAAGTTTGAAAGAAAAAAAAAAAGATAATTACGATTTTATTCGTTTGGTATTTAAAGCAGCAGATTCTTAAAGCTTAGAGCGCGATCTGCACTCTATATAGTGTCCATCATTTTGCAAAGATGTTCTCGTAAATATTATTCATGTCAACCTCTTTTAATTTCTTTATTAAATTAAATCTTATCTTCCGGTATTCCGTTTCGGTTATTCCTTTGTGATGCATCCAAAGAAGGAGGATACATCTGTGGTCTAATAATTATTTGATTTTTTAATTTAAAACCAATTTTAAAAGAAGACGTTGTCAGTTTTCTCCACATTTTCTTTGATGGAATACAGCGTTTGTATGCTTTGCGAAAAGTTATTTTAATTAATATATTCAAAATTCATTAGGCGTGCTTCTGATCCGTCTATACCACCACGTGCACCACTTAGAGCACTCTCAATAATAAATACCGATGAAATTGAGAAATACAAAAACGAAAAACGAAAAACAAAACAACAAAAAAGCAACGAGTATAAAGAATAGAGTAAATTAAAATTAAAAAAAATTATTTTGTATACAAATAAAAAAATAAATTAAAACGAATCATCTTTAACACAACGCATTAGTCAGTTGGTTTCTTGTTCTACTATTGCCAGCAGCAGCACTAACAGCAGCAACAATAACAACAACAACAACAATCTTGTATAACAACAGCAATAATATAGCTGTATAGTAATTTACCGAGAAAGATAAATATTATTTGGCTTCTACGAGTATAGAAATCGAAAGCAGAAGTGAGAGAGAACTGGCAACTACAGCAACAGCAGCAGCGGCAGCGGCAGCGGCTGTTACTCAGTAGCAGCAGCAGTAATATCAATAGCAGGGGCGTATTTTTTTTAGTGGGGTTAAAATATCTTAGGAAGAGTACCCAAAGAAATTTCAGTTAAGAAATTTTACCAGCTTTGTATAATGAAGAAAAATCAAAAATAAAATTAAATCATAAATTAATTATTTTATTAAGAAAATTTCATTTTAAATAAAAAAATTAAAATTTAAATTAAATTAATTAATTATAATAAAAATCGTATGGAAACATTTCGGCGAGAGCGGCCCAATTTTCAAAAACAAATTTAAAGGCTTAAAACGGGCTCAAAGTATAAAATGGTAAAAACAAGTATCAAAAATAAATGCCATGCCACACCCACAAACATGCGAACATATTTGGAAAGCGAAAACCTAACCTAACCTAATCACATCAAATAGTTTTAAAAAAACTTAATGTTTAACTTGAAATTTTCAAGCAAAAGTAAGAAAAAGTTGTTTAACCGGAGTTTCTTGATATAAATCACGTCAATAAGAATGATTTCGTGATAAAATGTTACAGACCGAAGAAGGTTCTACAATATATAGTAAGTAGTTTTCGAGAAAACTATAAAAAAATCCGAAACGTTCTCTGTTCTTAGCAGACTGCTTGTGGATATTCTGAAAGAAGGTATTTTTCAAATTTACGTACCCATAATTTTTTCAAAAACTCAAACATAGCATAGCGTTTCAATTTAAAAGGTTCATAACCTTCCGGGAGGTTAAAAAGTTAAAGGCTTTTGTAGGCGTGACAGTCCTTTTTTAAACAATTAACCTCAATTTTAAGAAGGTTCTTTCTTCTTCGAAAATTCTTTTCTCCGGACGCGGGGGATAAGTCCGCACTGCGTCCCCTTCTAAAGACGCCACTGGGCAGTAGAATAGAAGTATGGATGGATGGATGGACGGAAGAATTGTAGCATCGTTTTAGGAGTACTTGGTGAGGACTTCGAAAACTTCGAAAGAAGGAGAAGAACTCTGAAAAATCTTCATCATTGTTTCATTCCTTTCTGCGGTAGAGAAGAAAGCTTCAAGCTTTAGCTTTTTCTGTTTTTTCTTTTTTTTTGCAGCTGTTTGTTTTATAATTTAATTTGATGCTGCTAAAGGTTGGTTGTGTGTAGTAGTAATTGTTGTTGTTGTTTATTATTTATTATACAATACAATAGTAGTCGTTGGTGTTGTTGGCATTTATTATTGTTGTTTCTTTTATATATTTCTTTAGTATTGTTGTTATTATTATTATTGCCTTTGTGTGTTATTGTTGTTGTTATAGTTCTTTCGCAATACAAACTATTGTGCTTTAAGCTACCATTTGTTCTTTCTTTTATCATTTCCCCCCCGCTTTTTTTGTTTTTGTCTTTTCTAACAAATTTCGCAATTACTTTTTTCCTTTTTTCTTCGTCTTTTCTCTTCTGCGACGACTTCTACTGCGTGTTATAGTGAGTTACCGACTAAAAGACGAACCAAAGGGTATATTTATCTCATACGAAATTTGTTATTGTCCTTTTTCTCGTTGTTGCACGCATTTTTTGTAAAATTACTTACGTTATAACAACCAACAACAACAAACAACAACAAATTGCTGACAGAGTACTTGTAATTTATGTGATAACCATTTATGAATAAAAGAGAGAGAGAATGTTTTTCATCCCTTAACTTTCCTCCAAAACCAAGAGTAAGAAATATTTGTGGTTTTTTAAGATTTTATAGTTTATGTTCGCAATTGTTTAAATTACGGTGCAAGTATCATTGATCAATTTAAAAAAAAAAATTTAAGCTTACCATAAATTTGGAAAAAAATCGCCAAAAGTCTTTCTCTCCAAAATTAATAAAATTGTTCGCTAAGAAAACTGTTCTGAAAATCCTAAAACGTTCATTCAATTTGTCTCACCCTGTAAGGCATTGAGTAAAGAATTAGTATAGGCCGTTTATTTTGAAAGTGGGGTAAGTGGACTTAAAAAAAAAAAAAAAATGAAGTTAATGATGAGAAAAATTTTATCCAGGGTATGATTTTTTTATTTTCATTCAATTTAGAGACAATTTTATTCAAAATCTATACAATTTTTATAAAACAAAATAACTTTATTAAACATAAGAATTGCATTGTATTCAAAATAAAAATCTATAAATATCTCGGAATAAAATAGAAAGGATTTATACCATTTTCTAAATAAAAATCTGTAAATATCTCGCAATGAAAATAAAATAGACTTATTCGGTTTCAAAATAAACGGCCCGCAAATATAATATCCGAGTCATTACCTAAGGAAGAGCATGTGTTGATCTTGAGCCTTCTTTTAAAAGCCTTTAAAAACTTAAAATGTTTTAATTTTCTTAAAAAACTCTTATTCCATCACTTTTCTTTTAATAGATATAAATTATAAAAGTTACAAACTCAGAGACATTTTCTCTCTAAAAAGGAGCGAAATGCTGTTTTAAAGTTAATAAAAGGCAATTTTGCGTCCTCAACAAACTGAAATGGCCTTGACTCGTTTCGTTTCGTCTCGAATAATGCTTTGGGAGGGATTATGGCCTTTAATGGGGAAAAGTTCAATGACCTGAATAAGGCCAGCAGGTGGTGGTGGCCGAGATGGATCGAAGTGAGGCTGAGGTGTGAGGTGTGTGAAGGGAAAGTACTTGTATGTTGTAATATGACAAAAGCCTGACAGCGGGATATGATCAGAGCAAAAGGGAAAAACACTGAGAGAGATTGGTATTAATTTCATTTAAAATGTAAAACATTGTGGCGATGGTATTCGCTTATGGTTTTTAAAATTGGGCATATACTCGTATTATTTTGGGTTGAAATTTGAGAAACCATGTTTTTGTAAAAATTAAAAAAAAAATAAATTAAGGGAAAATTCATTTTGAAATTATTAATACTTTTTGTAATGCTTTCATTTTGTAATGCAAGTACAATTAATCTCATCCCGCTCACACGCGCACTAAAAATGCAACAAAGTGTTTTGACAACAAGTGCAACAACAATAACAATAACAACAACAACAACAACAAACTACCAGCACCAACAGCAACAAATTTGTGCTGCAATAGACAAACTATTATTCATTCCGACTAAAAAACTTATACTGATGCGTGAAGGATTTAAACTGAAACTTCAAACAGACACGCCTTGATAACGCCTAACTTGGCACCATCATCACCATCATCATCATCATCATCATCATCATCATCATCATCAACGAACGAACGACTCTAATTGGCTTTGAAAATGCTCACGTGAAAACTTATAAAAGAAAGAGCAGAGAATTGAATTACATTTCATTGAAATTCGAAAGAGTGAATAATTGTCATTCATACTTGAATGATCGAATGAATAGGAAATAATAGAATAAACGAACAACTGAATGAATTATTTCAATGAAATTTATACCATAAAAGAACAGATTTTAATATTTGGGTCTATTATATATGTCCATATGTTTTATATATTTTTGGCACGTAAAAAAGTTACAGAAGAAATTTTATGTAAATTTGTAACAAATTTATAACTTTTCTCTCTAAATCTAGTCTTTATCTACTCTATTGCAGTCTTGTATAATAATCTACCTCTTGTATAGATATCTACCTTGAAGAGGATTCTTCGAAAAAGAAGAAGATTAAAGATTTATGAACACTTAATGCATTTTAACTATATGTAAATATTTTTTATAAATTTTCAGTTTCGTGCGGATTTTATTCAAATTAAAATTTTTTATTTTTATATAAAAATTTTATTTTGATTTTTTGGTATTGAATTTTTTTCTCAATTTTTCTCTTTACATTCAATTTTTTTTCTTCAATATTATTTCCAATACTTACTCTGCACGGTCAATGTGTTTGCCTTGACAATCAATCCCAGATTGATACGTCCACGGCGTTCGGTATGATCACAACCGCATAAACTGGGCACGTTTTCCTTGCAACGTGCATGCACGTTCATGTCACATGCTGTCACATCATCACGTAAGAGCATCACGTAAGAGAGCGGCGTAAGAGGGCGGAAGATAATAATAACAATAGAATTAGAATTTGATGAAGATAGGTTTTTGTTCAATATTATTGAAATTATATTTTTATTAAAAATTATTCTTATTATTAAAAACTAAATGATTAATATTTTGTATTTAGAAGATAGTGAAAAAAGGCGGGGCGTAGCTCTTCTTTCAATGAAATGTTATGTTCTAAAGTTCGTTGAGAGGAGACCATCAGGGCGGTTTGGAAAGCAAGATATTGATCATTTGAGACCTTTTTATCATCATTATATTATGTATATACAGTCGATAGCTTCCGTAATTTTGTTTTAAAAAATTAACAATTTTTATTTGTACTAATATATGAATCTTCTTTCTTATTGTTTTATAATCAAGTTTATATAATCAAATTACGTATGTATATTAAAAATATGTACTTTTTCCTTTATATTCCAAGTTTAAAAAAAAATCCTTTTATAACGAGCTTTTACTATATTTCAAGTGTTAATTTCTGGTCGAAAGTTATTAAAATTTCCGTTTTAGTGTAATCGAAAAGAAAGAAGAGAATAGCTTTTGAGAGAAACAATTTGAAAATTTATTTCCACGCTTATATGCACCAACAACAACAATAATTGCGCCTACAATTGTGCCTTCATTGCCGCTTTATAAGCCAAAGCGATTAACTTCATACACCAAAATATTAAAAAAAAACAGCAGTTTATTTATTTGCAATACAGTACACTTTTTTAAATATGTATTCTTTTTCAAGTTCAAGCAAAGCAATTACTAAAAAAAATAAATACAGAAATTATTGAATAAATAAAAAATTTAAAAAATGTGTGTAATTATTTTAAAAAAAATACAAATCGATTAAAGCGACTTTATTTTTTAAACAGTAATTTTTGTGAATTACTTAAGATTCTTAGGATTTCTTTAACACAAAGGCTTTTTGAGAAGTGGTTTCTTGAAGTTCTTCAAAAAACTTTTTTTGCGCAAGAGTTATTTTGAAGCCCTTTTTTATTACAAACTGAGTCTGCAAGAGAAATATATATTTAAAAATTCGTATTTATGCGTTTGCTATTATTGCGTACCTTTTTACAGCATTAACTTAAAATGATTCTCTAATGAAAAAAAAAAAAACGCGGCATTACTTCGTTTGCGATTTCTGACAGCTTGAAAAAGAAATTGTCATGATGCTATTTTTTTATTACTAAAGTCGCTTAATTCAAGTAGCTAAGAGCCGTTGAACAGTTTTCACTGAATTTTCAAATAAATTTCAAAATGTGCAGTTATACGATTTGGCGTCGAAGTATCGTCTGTCATTTTATTTATCAGATTTATCAGACTTGTCGCAACTTCTTTTATATTTCGAACTTGTATGAGTTTAATTGATTTTGTTGCTGTGCCATTTTTTAATGCATTAATTCTTTTGGAATTTTATTTGACTGCAGCCCTCAGTCAGTCAGTGAAGCATTCATTCATTCATTTATTGAATTCATTCAATAATCAATCAATTGCTCGCTCGTATTGATTGCTGTTAGTCGTAATCTTGATGCAGCACGATTTTCATTTTTATGGCATGCTTTTAGGCGCCGATTGTATCTTGCACATAGAAGTTAAAAAAAAATCACTCAATAATATTGAAATCAGTGATTGTCAATGAATGCAGCGACTCAATGATTTTTTACACAAGAGCTGATGTATTTTATTTATGCACTCACAGCACTTTATACTTTATGTATGTACACATGCATAAACTTCTTTAAGGATAAAGCTTTATTAAAAAATATTGTAAAAAGTGAGACGGATTACAAAAAAATATTTGTAAAAATTTAGATGCATTTCTTAAAAAGAAAGTACTCGTCTTAAAAGCAAGTATTATATTCCATTATTAATGTCATAGCTTTTACTTTGGATTAAAATAATAGGAGCCGGTTGCATTTTAAAGTCGGTGCAGTTCTGTTCTAGAAAGCTAAAATACGATACTTATACAAATACCTCTGTACAAGAAAAATATGAGCCGAAATTCTTGCTTTAGAGGATAATTTCGTTGTTTTGTAAACTTTGTTATTTTCATTAATAGTAATTAAAAATGGTTATTAAGCCTGGCTTTCAAGATTAAAAAGTATTATAAAAATTTGTTTAGAAGGGGCATAGCTTTGAAGACATAGCTTAACATTAGGTAAAAAATGTTAAGCAGAAATTTTCTTACAAAAATTATGTACAATTTAAATGAAGATAAATGAAGTTTTTAATAAAAATATACACCTAGTTGTAATTAATAGGTAAAAAGTAAAGTACGATAGTCAATAATGTCAGCAGCCTTTTTTCTTCTGCTGCACCAAATAAGAGCATTTAATGCAGCGAAGCATCCAAGCGTGGATAATACAATTTCCATAACTATTTACAGTCACCCATTTTTTCAACCATTAACAAAGACATAAGATAAGACTAATAATAACAAAAAAAAAAAGAATGTAAAATTAAATGGAACGAAAAGATTTCAGACCATTATAGAACAAAAGCGACCAGCCCACTAACCGTCGCAATTTATCAGATGACCAAGCTCCATATATCATACCGCCAATCGCCGCCAACACCATTATCCAGCACCAAGAAAGCAACCAACAACAATAACAACAACAGAAAATATTTAATTTACAAGTATACCAAGTTGTGGCGGCAGCTCAGCTGTTCAGCTGTTGTTTCTGTTCAGCCGGCTGTCAAATTTAACAAGCTCTTCGTTGGCTTTCAAACAACTGGGCCACTCTGGGTTTGTGTGTGTGTGTGTGTGTGTGTGTTGTGCGTGAAGGAAGTAAGTATCGCCTGTTGGTTGGCAACTGTAAATTGCCAAGTCATGTGCTAAATTGGTTTTATCACTTAATCACTGGAACTGACTGTGATCGCCGAAAGAACACAACGCCAACGCCAACGCCTTCAAAACAATGTCAACCAAATCAATAACACCAACACCAGCCGACCGACACCGATCGAGTAAAAGACCAATCAACCAACGTGTCAACCAACGACCCAACCAATGAGCCAACCAAGCAAACCAGTTCGATTGTGAGTGTTACTGTCATCACAAAGTCACAATCATCCACCCTCTTTCTGATTATATGGCTTTAAAGCAACAGACAGACAGACGGACGGACAGACAGATTAAGGGAAAAATTCTTTTTGTGCTTACATGCGGAAAATATGCAAAGGCACGACCATCTTTTGGCTTGTCAGTTGATGGCATGCTAGCAAGTATGTCATGAAATTCTTTAACATACTCGCACATATGTACATACATACAATGTTGCTGTGTTACTCTTATGCTTTCTGTTGTCAGAGCTGCGCTTTTTTTTGCCCTCCAGGCTATTATTTCTCTATTTGTTTTCTTTTTTTTGCTTTAACTTTAAAATTCTTTTTGTGACTTAAAAAGTAATTTTTCTACTTTGACGTTAGTGTTGGAAGGATGCTCTTATTTTGCTGTTTTTTAATACAACACCATAATTTCCTGCAACTTTGTTCTTTTGTAGCTTTACATGCATCACGGCTGTCTTCATACAGCGTCCATTGCTGTACTTTATGCCTTTAAGAGCATATAAAAGAGCATCACGCATGACGCTTTTATCACCGTGAAGCATGAAGCGTGCATGAATGAACAAAACCGCGATTAGAAAATGTTCTTCAATTATTGAGAGACAGACAATTGACAGGAAATTGTCATGGGAGAAGACAAGGATGCCGACAATTAGACGATTATTATTTTTTATAAACGGTCGTCAAAAAAAAAAAAACTGTGTAATTAAGAACAATAAAAAAAAGAGGGCTAAAACAAAGCCCTCAAAAAAATAATAATCTTTCGAAAATCACGACACGCATGTGGAAAATTCATTACTATTCGTTACTGATTCATGAATGATTTGTATGATTTGTCACGCATCAATTTCTAGATTTTCGGGATTTAAGACGAAGAATGAATTTGTTAACAGATCTCGTTATTCTCTATTCCAGCATTTAAAGCACATAATTTTTTGTGCTTTAATTTCAGCACCTAATTTTAGGAACTTAAGATGATAGACTCTTTCAAGGCTCTTAAGGATTACATTTTGTTTTATTTTGTTGTTTGTTTTCCTTTTCATTTTCTGATTTACAAAATCTTCACTTCAACAAGATTTTTCCTAAAGCTGCCAACTCTATTGCATTATAATCTTAACATAAGTACTGTTTCATTAAGTTAATCGCTTTTCAAGTTTTTTCTATAGTCTGCGAATTATGCTGACAGATGTTCTACAGTGAATTTGGTTAAATCCTTTTTATACTGTTATTAGTTAAGAACAGCTTTGGAATTAGTAAACGTTACTAAAGAAGGTACCCACAGTTTTTGCCTTTGGCTTTAGTCCAAAAGAGAAGAATAAGCGGTAGACGTGGGATGACGGCGAACGTGATTTTGTGAAATGTTCGAGGAGAGAACAGGCCGGTAATAATGACAAAGTTCTGTCATGACAATACGAAATCTGTTTGACGGCGGTTAGGGTTAATGGTTTTAGGTTAGGGTTTAGGGTTTAGGGTTAGGGTTTTTGTCTATGCTTAACGTTTGCCTTTAAATCGTCCAATCCTTAATTCTTTGATTGTCTCAGCTCAATTAATCTTTTTTTAGTTTAGTTTTCCACTTTGCCGCCTTTTCGAATTTTCGTGACTTTTCTTATTCGAAAGGACTCTTCTGGTAACACAGGCAGACAAAATTTGCCGGAAACTTAAAAAAAACCAAACTTTAACAAAGGTTAAGACGAGTTTAATTTGAAACTTCTGTTAATTCCTTCGAAATTTCAGCGATGATGTGATTTTTTAAGGAAAAATGAGAGAGACTCGAAATTTTTTTTTGAAAAAAAAACAATTTTTCATTTTTATTTAAATAATTTTTTTGTTAAAACATTTTTTAACAAGAATGATTGATCGATTATTGAATCAATTGATCAAGCTGCTTATTAATAAGCCATACCGATTACGCTCTCAATCCATTGCAAAGAGTCAGTAACTCGAGTGTAAGTAAATGTAGCGGGATGACCGCAAGGTGCTCCTTCAACGGCTCTGGCCACACCGATCAGCTCACCAGTGGACTGCAAAACCAGCGGACCACCGGAGTCGCCGCCACAGATGGTCTTCTTATTGCGCGTCTGAACACAGAAGTCTGAATGTAACATCCCGGGGAGCATATGTTCACAGAGCTCATTATAAACGATTTGCATACGTGCCCATTGTACCCGTTTCGGTAGGACTCCGTCGGCCGTCCGACTCCAACTGCTGGCAATGACGTATTGACCCATATAATTCCGATACGTCGTAGTGATGGGAAGCAAGCGCACAGGAGAACGGTCTATGGAATTAGTATCGGGAATTGGGATTAAGGCGATGTCATGTTTTAAGGTTGCACGGCGGTACAATGGATGAATGAACGTCAAGTCTTCTTTTTTGTCCACCACATAATACTCTGTGCCGTTTTTGTTGTGCGATGAATAAAGGTACACATGTACACTTTTTGCCCTACGAAAATATTAATATTTTGCTTTAATATTAAACGATTATTTTCTCGAATACTAAACTCGTGATTAACTTACCTGAAAAGACAGTCAGCCGCTGTTAACACCCAAGTAAAAGCTATCAATGACCCACTGCAGTGTACATGGTGACCATCATAATAGGCCGTGAGGGCGACGGTATACGTAAGATCTCCTTCTTGGGCACTTTGTCCCTGAAATGAACGACCTTTTTGCTGTACTCTGTGAAGGGCGCAAGAGCTGCTCAGGACTACCAAGATCAACGAGAAGGCGTTAACCAAACGCATTGTGAAATTCGTTAGAAGTGTAATTTCAGAGAAATGGTATAATTCTGATGCTCAGAGAGACCGACAAGAAATATTTATATGTCCAGAGTTGGCGGCACTGTCAAGAAGTTTCTACTATTGATTGATAAGCCGCCACTTTATCGAACGGGTACATCGAAATAAAATTTTGAAAAGCAATTATGCCAGTTCGTAGATAAGACTCGAATTAAATACTCACTCACTAAAGACTCATTAAATATAATAGTTTAAAAAAAAAATTGAGGTTAATTATGCTAATAAAATATTGCTAAACGTGCTATACGTTAAACTCGATTTCAGCTATATCGAGTCGGTACATTTCAAAGTAAGTTTCGTACATTGTTTTACTCTAGCGACCATAAACTTGTTTTGATCTAAACGAATTTATAGCTGTCTTTATTGCTCTCAAGAGTCGAAACTAATTGTTTTTTAAAAATTATGAAAATTCATACAAAAATTCGGAGTTATAGGCTCTAACATGACGAATGCAAAGCGTATTAAATTGTTTTTTAATAACTTAAACTTTTATTAAACTGAATGGTAACGTTAATATACTATATCTATTATCAGGGATATACAGAAAATGCATAAAGTTCTTAACAGCCTTTATACTCGTATAGTTTGATGAAAAAACCATTATTCAATAAGATCTGAAATGTATAGAGTTCTACATTTTCAAATGAATGCCAAAAATTACCAAGTCTTTAAGTTAAAAAAGCAAAAATTACTAAGTCTTTGTGTAGAACCGATTAATAGAAATTTACTTTTTGTAGGTGAGACCAATTTGGACATACAGTTTATATGCCATTCAATATATAAGTCCTGAAACACTTACTTTCGAATACAAGAAAAATATTAACAACATTTTGGAACCAACATCTTTGATTTTTTTAAAAACAGAATTTAAAAAATGTTAGCTACTGTTGTATAAACTGACAGAAAAAGTCCTACGTCATTAGCATACGAAGAGGTGCAAATGCACGGATTATAAGAAACTCATAAATACTCGTCGTATATGCCATAAAAAAATTTTTACGTTCTCATGAAAGTAGTTGAAATCTCTGACATAATCTGAGCTGTTGTTCATAAAATTACGCTACGCTTAAGTACCTCGTTGACGTGTTAATCAGAAGCTTTTGAAAAGTAGAAAAAAAGAAAGTGTATTCTTCGTCCTTTTGGCTTTTATTGCGCTGAAGGATGGATGGGTATTCATAGATGCATACATGCATGCATACACGTACATACTCGCATGTACGTGTGTACGTATCATAACAACCTCTGTGATATTCACATTGAAATATATGTATGCATGTATGCACGAGTATACTATACTCGTATGTATAGCGAGTTGTGATTTATCTGGTTTTACTTTAAGCAAGGACATGAACCTTCTTTGTCTTGCTTTATGAATAGCAGAGATTATGTGACCTTCGTCATGGCTCAAGGCTTACTCAAGTTCAAAATCAAAGTAAGAATTGATATCCGTAAGTAATATTGATTTTGGCAATGGTGATGTTTCGCGCTTACTCTCTCGCTCTCTTGCTGAATACTTGATGGAGTACGTGGAGTATATGTACGTGGCTTACACAGTAGGTATATATTTTCCGGTTACTCCTTTAGCTTATGCTATTTCCTCACAAATTTACAATAATCTCTAATATTCTACAATATAATGAAATATGAATAATAAACAATATATAATAAAACATTCTTATACTATAAGGAAAATGCAAGAAATCTCAAGAGAGAATATTCTCTACGGTTGACTTGAAAATTCAAATTGCTTCAGTTCAATTACGATTACAGAATGTACCAAAGTAGAAACTTATACACAGAGAAAAATAGTACAAATAGTAAAAATAATTAGATCTTCTTATTGTGTGATTTTACTATGAAATCTTATTAACACATTCAAATAAAGTACTTTTTTTATAGAGAAATATTTGTAATTTTATAAAGAAAATCCTATTGTCTTGAAAATAAAAAGTTTCTCTTATTAATTTGTGATTTTAATGAGATCTGATTCATATTTTCCTCCCCAGAAAATCATGAAATCAACGAAATTCTGAAATCAATGAAATTATGAAACATATTAAGTATAAATATAATCAAAGTCTATTTGAAAGTATGAAAAATTCTTATTATTTAATTCTTTTAATAAGAAAAATTTCTTATATATAATACTGACGGTCTGGCCGGAACTTTGATAGTAATATTTTTGCTGTCAGGTTTACTTCAGATCTATAATTCCTATTAATTTTTTTGACGAAGTTTGATTTTCAGTTGTGAGTATATACATATGTCTATATATACATATATTGTACAATATACTATGCAAACAAATAACAATAATAGATAACAATAACAGATAGAATAACAAATAGAATATTACTTTACTCTTTAAAAATATTACTTTGCAGGCTTTAACCATGAAACTTTGTGAGTGTTATTATTAATAATAATCTTGAAATCTTGTAAGAATAAAATAAAATAAAAAAAATTGAATAATTCTTATATTGTATGTATAATGAATAATTGTTATAAGACTATAAAAAATAATAAGGGGTTCTTATTGAACACGTATTTGAAGATCGTCTCTATGGAAACAATAAGATTTTCTTATTGAATTTGCACTTTAATATGACTGTCTTTTTAAATTTTAATCAGATTTTTTCTATGGTTTTATGAAGGCTTCCTTCTTGGATGAAAAGCATTAAGAAATCTGATTGTTTTTCTTCTCGTTTATTGTAGTCTTTTGGCTCTATGTAGAATTTATTCTCAATCCTATTTCATTTCAATAATATTAATACTATCACTGAGAGAAATAAAACTCGAAACACAAAAGTTTCGTTTGCCCTTAAGCCTATTGCCTTAGGCAAATTTCATTAGTTTACTTCGACTTGTTATTTTTTTGAGAACCTTCAGAAGGTTTGACTTGAAATTTTTATATTGCGCTTAAAAAAATTATGCTGAAAAATTATGTGCTTTCAAGTGTTTTCTTTATTCTTCTACACTTTTTAATTTTCTTTAGAAATTTGTGCTATTTTTTGTTTGTTTATTTTCTGTATTTCTTGTTGTTCGAGTTACAAAAGAAAAGAAATTTGTGAAGCAGGACTAAGGAAATCATATGCATACATACATACGTACATATGTACACACCCGCACACAAACACATTGTAACATATTCCCTTTTCTCTCATACGAATATTTTTTGTAGTTTGTCTTTAAGGAAACATAAACGAATCATGCATGACATTCCACCATAAATCGTGTATACGTTTCTAGTGTGCAATTTTTCAATGACCTTTTATACCCGGTGCTTTTTTAATGCCAGTCTCTCTTGTATTTTGTTGTACCGTACATATTTTCCTTGAAAACGATTCTCTTCGGTAGATTTTTGCCCCAAACGAACTTGACGAACAAGTTGGTAACCCTGGGCGAAGGATATTTAAAAGGATAAGCTTAAGGATAGGAGGATAGAGACGGATAATGAAGGTTAGGTTAGAATATTCAGACAGAAAATATCAATATGTGTCATAAACGATATTTCATTGTAAGCACGTGCGTCGAGAAAGTACAAGAAAGTTTTTGCAACAGATAAAAATTTTCATACAAATATTTATTATGTCTGTAATCTCTGAAATTAAATTGCACGAAATAAAATAGCCGTTTATTTAATTTTATCTAAAGAACAAGTGCTTTTATCGCTTTCGATTGGTACAAACTTCTTAAGAAAATTGTACGACATTTATCCAGAGAAAGTCAAAAGATAAATCGTTGGTTGTTTAATACCAGATTTACAAAAACTCTGGGCCAAAAAGGAAAAAAAAAGTTAAGAAGATAACTCTTAATTTTTGCAAAAATAGAACAACAACAGCAACAACCGTTTATTTGTTGTATATTCTTTGGGAAAAAAACGATTTGCTTTTCCTTAAGGTTATTCTTACTTTGCCCAAAAGTTGAAATTAGTTTGTAGCACACTTTATTAGCTCTTCTCTTAAAGATTCTCCCGTACAAACGATGAAATGTATCGAAAACCTCGTCGAAAGTTCATACCAAAAAGAGAAAGACGAAGAAATTAGAAATTGATTAATTGTCCTGAAGGGAAACTTTATTGAATGAAATTGAATTGTATGAAAAGTTAAGTTAAGTTCAAGTTAATTAAATGAAAAATTTTCTTTATAAAAGTTCTACAATGATATATCACTTTTTTTACTTTCTCCACGCAATGGTTTCATTTCAGCAGCATCAATTACGTTATTGAGCCAACCCAGTTTACACTTAATTTTAACTTAATTACAAACTTTTAAAGGTTTTCAAACATTCATTCAATGTGGTTAAATTGAATGTTATTTATCATGTAACTTCGCCGGCAGCTCTACAGGTTGAATATATGTGCATATATTGCTTTGCGAAGGTTAAAACAGTTGCTGCTATTCGTCATTTATTTGCTACCAACATTTTAGAATTGATTATAAAGACTTTTAAAGCAGTTTAAAAAAATATGCCCTTTTAGCTTACTTAAAGGAGCATATATAAAGGAGCATTTAACAACTTTTTTGTGGATTTTTCTAATCTTTTTTGCCCTTTAAAGCCAAAAAGAATGGAATGGCTTTAATGAATCCAAAATGAATTACCCTTTAAATTAAAATTTATTTATAAACATTTCTCAAAAGTCAACCGTCTTAAAATGAGAAAACAGACAAAAAATTTTCAGAAATTGAAAATACTTGGCGTTTCGCAAAAAAAAAAATTATTTTTTTTTAAATTTAAAAATTTTTTTTTTTATGTAATTTTTTATTTAAATTTTTTAAAAATTTTTATTTTTTAAATTTCAATTTCGCATTATTTTTGAACTGTCATTTCAAAAATAATGGCATTTGTTAATAAATGACATTTTGGCATTTGTTTTTTAACTGTCATTTTGATGTCATTTGACAGAAAAAAGCCAGCAGGTTTGTAGATATGTATCAATATACACTCGCACAATTAATTAAAATTGGAAAAATGCACTACAAACTTGTACAAACTTGTAACAAGTTAGCGAGGTAAAGACCGGCCAATTTTTGTCCGTCCGGCTATATCAACACAAAATACAACGGCCATATTTTGCCAAGATTGTGGCTGAAAACACACATATCGGTCCGTTCATATCGAGCTGTTCGTGGACATTCGGGACGATTGAATTAGGCATATAACAAGCCGAATGCAGCATTGTATTTTGTATAAAAAAATCTTTAGAATTAAAAATGCCAAACAACTTAGAAATACCCACAATTTGCAAATAAAATCCAAATCCAATTCCGGCAACATTATTAACTTACATTTTCGAACAAAAAAGGGCAAAAGGGCGTATAATCGGATCTTTAGTATTTAGAAAATTTTGTTTTTAATATTGCAAGAATTTTTATGCAAATTTTTTAACTTTACGCTGAATTTTCTCTGTTGTTACAAAGAACTTACGAAAACTGTTTTATACTTTTAGTTTTAAATATATTATATAACTTTTAAAACAGTTTTTTGCAAACAAAACTCTTGTCGGTTTTTATTTATTCTCGTTTTTTTTGTTTCCGGCATTTTTGTTTTTCTTTCTTTCTTTAGTTTACCACGACCACAACATTTGTTGGACCCCTTCCCTCCCCCCCAATTCTTCTCTTTCTCTGTTTTTTCAATCCTTCTTTTGCCTGAGGTCAACTGTAAAAGTATTAGTCAGTGTTTTCAAAGGAGCAGCAGATGTCGGCCTGTTGGTCTGTTGGTTTGTCGTTACTTCAGCAACAGGCACATTGTAAAAAAACTAACAAATTTCGTTTTAACTTTTCTGCAAAAAACTTGATTGATTCTTTTCTTAACTTTTCTTGTCAGAAGTTTGTTTAAAAAAAAGTTGATGCTTGCGGTAACCTCAAGTAAGAGAGCATAAAGCTTTGTTAAAACCGATTAATCCTTTAAAACTGTTTTGATAAGAATCAATAACTGGTTTTGATAAGAATCAGAATCCTTTTGAGGGGGAGGTCCCTCATACTCATTTCAGTAATGAAAAAGTCTCAATATTTTAACAAAATACCATCCAAAAGAAAATGAAAAAAGGCTTAACGATACGTACCATTAATTTATATAAAACTTTTAAGATTTTTTTCACTCTTAAGATTTGAAGATTTTTTAAACATACAACACACAAATGATTATGTAATATTATATGCATTTACCTGAACATTTTAGTCCCTGATGATAGATGCCGTAGAGCAGAGAACCGCAATGATCGCAAAAGGTTGGTCCTGCGTATGTGAATGGTTCGAAGTGATGAACAGTTTTCGGTGAATCCTTTTGTTGCATTGTGCAAATTGTTGATTACGTTATTACCAGTTTATGATGATGATGATGATGATGACGATTGTGGTTGCGATTGCGGTTGAGATTATGTTCGTAGTTGGTCAGCATTGTCCCAAGAACGTAATAAACATTTAAGCATTAAGCATTAAAAGATGTTAGTACGTACAAATATTGTAAGTTAGACAATTTACTAAACAGTAGAGAAGTTTTAACAAAAGCCTTCTTAAATATACGTGAATTGTTTCTGCAAACAGGTTAATAAAAAATTTCTGAAATTTTCATGAAATTTTTTTTAAATAATCTGGGTAACAAACGCGGAATAAATGCGGTTTTTCTTTCGTGTATTTTATTTTGTTTATAATTCGAATTAATTTTTTCGAATATTAAATAGTTTCAATTTAGTCTATATAATCACTGTCTTAAGAGTTATTGTATTAAATATTGCTGTTTACTAACAAAAACTTGGTATTCTATTAAATTAACTAAATATAATAAATAAATAATATACATACTTTGTGCACATTAATATTGGTATAATATCAATATCATATGTATGATTATATGAATGTGTATATTTGGTGTATCGAATCCAAAAAAAAACTTCAACGAAATTATAATTTATTCAAAATCATTAATTCAAAGCGTTTTCGTTCTTTGTTTAAATACGAAAAATAAATTTCAAAGCAAACTATTATTCTCGACCAAGACAATGTGAAGGAATACTCTACAACTACAACAACAACAACAACAACAACAACAACAACAACAGCAAATTCATTATATCCATTCATGTGAATTCAAAACGCATTCCTTCCTCTCGATCGTGGCCCTCTTCTCAACCAATATTCGAGCAGGCCAACTGAAAAAGTGCTTTTCTACTTATATTTTACGCGTCGTTGTTGTTGTTGCTGTAACTATTGTTAACCATTTGTAATGCATTATTGTTATAGTCATAGCTAGTGTTGTTGTTGCCTCTGCTATTCTTACTGCCGTCGCACAGTGTAGCCGCTTTATTCAACGTGCACTAAAAAATAGAAGCAATCATCATCATCGCACCAAAACAATGAAATAAGCTATAAGAAAATGTATGATTTTGGCTTTGAGCATAAAAATTTATTCTATACAATATCACATTTTATTTTTGAATTTAAACGCATTTTTATTGTTATGGAGACATAAAAATTTTTATTTTTATAGAGACATACTAAATATTTTATTGAAATTTAAAAATTTGATTTTTCGTTTATTGAACGCTCAGACCACACTGTGCGTTGATCGCTGCCACCGCAATTGTTAATGCACTTCATTCGTGAAGGACTTGTTTGAATGCTGAAACCTTTGAATGTTACCGCAGCAGAAAAATCCATTAAAATACAGGATGGTGTGAGAAAGTGTGTTTGCGTGTGTGTGAGTGTGAGTGTTGTTATATCTTGCGTGTTGGTTTGCGGTTACATTTTTCCGGCATGAAATGGAAAGAACTTGTGACAGTTGTAGCAGCAGCAGTAGCAATGAAGAAACTAAGAAACTTGTGGAAGCATGAATTACGTTAACAGCAACATTGTATGTATTTGCTGTCACCACCCGGCAGCCAAAACTGAAGTTTCGAAGTTAGACAACACGACCGTTTTACACAGTATAACTATAAGTATACATATGTATGTACATATATAATCATATAACTATCTGCTTTTAATTTAATCAATCAAAACAATCAATAGAAAACTTCACATCATGCATTCGAGGCGAGATTCGAAACCAAGATTTCAGCACGAAGTCTGAAGAGCACCTTGTTCAGCTCGACCAAAAATGGCCTGTGTTTGAATTTGTATTAAAAGTTAATTTCGAGCTTTATTTTGTGATTTTTTAGGCATATTAATTTAATGATTACAGACAGTTTTCGGACAATATTGATAATAAATATGTATTTATAATGTAAGTAACAAAAAAAGATCAAAGCTCTTAAATCTTATATAGAAACTCACATATATCGAAGAATAAAAAAAATATATAACAATAAGAACTGTTAGGTTCTTAATAACGCTGCGGATATTTTGCTACCAGCGAAAATATGATACGAAATATGAAATATGATACGAAAATATGATACTTTTTATACTAATTTGGTAACATTGAGTGCAGTAATTAGTCGCTGCAGGGTGCTTGTGCAGCATAATAACAACAACAACAACAACAACAACAACAACACCTCTTCAACTAAAAAAAACCCTCGGAACGAAAGAACTTTTTTGAACAACAAAAACCAAAACAAAAAAAAAAACAGGAAAAGTAATAAGATTGTAATAGTTTTTTCTTTTGAGTTTTAAAAACCATGACGCATGAGAATTAAATACTTTTTAATTAACTTCGTTTTTTTTCGTAATGAACTCTTTAGATGTTAGGAGAATTTTAGTTTTGGAAAAAATTTTTTATTACTTTGCGTCTAATTCCTTTAATAAAAAAATTAATTCCTTTAATAATATAATTGATTATTATTAATTATAAAATTATTAATTAAATATAATTAATTATGTACCTCTGTACCTCTTATACATAAATATACATAATTAATGCGATAAATTCAAATTTAGTAAAAATATTTTATATATAAAAGTGTTTAGTATTATTTTTTTTCTCCTATTTATTTTCTTTTTTTGCTTTTTTTTTCTCCTATATATTTAATTGGTAGATAAACATACCAATCTGTATAATCTTGTTCGAACTTGTTTAATACTTACGGAATCGATTCCTTTGTCCTTGCCCGGGCATTTGAATGTGACGTATTCGTGACAGCGTTTATGTACCACGTAAGAACAGACTGTGAAACAAGAAGAAACACATACTCGTACAAAAAAATAAATCATCATTTTTGTATTATTTAATAATATTATTCTTATAATACAAGTAACCCCCGCAAAACACACGGACCCGAATTTCAAACAAAAAATTAGTGCAAAAAGCTGTGTCACGTTGCAGAAATAGAAGGGTCCAAAATTGTTTCTTCCTATTCACGCTCAAAGTATTCAGAGCGAAACCGTGTATCGTGTTTTGCGGGCGTGGGTTGTCTTGAATTACATTTTTCTTACTAACCTTGACACTGGAATCCTTGCTTTCCAAAGCCCCTGAAAAGAATAACAAGAAAGTATAAGAAACTGAATTGAAATTGAATCAAAGACTGAAAGAGGAGACAAATTTGATTTCTTTCTATTTGAAGACTTATGTCTGTAAGTTTGGAGACTTAGCAGTTTCTTCAACTTAATATTATGGTATGAAATATACATACATTACTATATATGAATTGTATTATATTTTCTAATATTTTACATACTTTCTTTAATTTTATTTAGATTTATGTTTGTTCGTTTAGTTAGCTAAGCAGTTTCTTTAACCTAATATTATGATATAAAATATAATTGTATATTTTTTTTAAATTTTATATACTTTCTTTAATGGTCTTTTTATTCTTTTTCATTTTACTTTTTTTTAATTTTTCTCTACTTACTCTCCTTTTATTATCTTTAATTTTAGTTTTAGTTTTAACTTTTGTAAGCACATATTTTAAATATATTTTTGGTAAAAGTCTAAAAGTAATTCTTTATGAAACTTTAAGAAAGTTAGTTACTCGAAATTTTTTTATATATTTTTAGTTTATTTGAAAATTTGTAAAACATATAAATCTTTGAAAAAACAAACATACAAACCATTTAGTTAAATCATTATATTCACGCCTTCAGCGTTCGCAGCTTTAACAAATCTAAATAAAATCTAATCTACATTAAGTGTTGATTAGCGAAAGGTTGTGAGATTAGTATGCACAGGATGGGCAGGAGAGTCATAACGCATGATGTTAATAACAAAATGAAGGAGGTATTAATTGATTTAGTCAAATCGCACACTAGACTTCACTACCCAGAATACCCTTCGCTTTCATTAGTTTCTATTAACGTGAAAGCACTGTGACTGTGCTACGAGCTCTTCTACAGAACACTTATTTTATTTTTTTTTTAAAGTTTAAAATGAAATATCACACTTTGGTGGTTACCAAGTATTCCAAGGTAAACAACTGTAGAACTTTCAAATTTTCCATTCATTGAAACTTAAACAAAAACTCTCTTGAAACTCAAGCTCATACCGAAATTCAACTCAAACAGAAATTGAAATCTATCTAGCCACAAGAGATCCACAAACTGAAAATATTCGTAGATAAATACGCCAGCATAAAACTTCTTTAATTTAACAACAAGAATATGTACTTTTAAAAATCTAATGTTTTAAAGAGGAAGATATTACAATACAAAATCTCCTTTAAGAGATTGAAAATGTGTGTAAACAGCGTGAAAGGAATCTCTTGACTGTTGTTAAATTGCGTTAGGTAAATAGTAGAGGGTTGGATTTAAAAGAAAGGGCTGGAAGTAAGAGAAAGGAGCCGGGGGCCACCCTGGGGGGCCATCCCACTTCGACATTTAGGCTTCTCTAGCTAATATTTCTAACACGCTTACGTACTTTTTTGAGTGTCTATAGAAAGATATCGCATACAATAATATTGAAGATTTATGTATGTTTGTGTTTTCCGAGACTCATGAGAAGGTTTATCCGAAGTGAGTAAAGGGCGGCGAAAGTCTTTTGGCAATTCATTTTTGTTTGTATGAACAAAATCTTATACTTTAACCTTTTTGACAAACACTTAAAAAAAGTTAAAGATTATGGTCTTGCGTAAGTTTGGTTTGTACAAAGATAAGCCTCCGCATTTCATTGTATCTTAATTGACAATACATTACGTTACGTTATCCAGATTTCATATTAAATTTAAATCGTTTGCTGTTCCCCAAATAATCGCTATTTAAATAAAGCTTATTTAAATAAAGAACTGATATGATCACTAAAATCTTTTTGTTTACGAAGTTCTCGCCATATCGTAACCCTTACGTGGTGGCTTCGGCGGCGGCAGGGGGTGGAATGGTGAGCCAACAAAACACTCTCCTTAATGTATATATGTTTTGTATATTTTTGCGTTTTTTGAATGAAAAACCCAACAAAACTCTGGTTTTTTCTGTTAAGTACTTCTGAAATACTAAACGAAATGGATTTTCGGCCTGGATTTGAAGAATTTAAAATAGTGAGCTTTTTTACCACAAAGTATGTAAAATCAATTTTTTTCTAAAAGAGAGGATTTACTAATTATTAAAAATATAGAAGCGAAAAGCCTTCTTTATGTATAACGCCAAAATAGAAAAAGGTATTCTGAATTATAAATAAAAACTGAATTAAATCAGTTGTAAACGAATACACACAAACTTTAACTTTAAAATAGTGAGCTTTTTTACCTGGTGGATTTTGTGCTATGGGATTTAGTGGCGTTTCCAATTTGTTGTTTTATAAGAAAAAATCGATTTTTTTAATTTTTTTCTAAAAGAGTGTAGTGCAGAGAAGTTTTTTCGACCTCAAATTTCGAAAGCTTTCTTAGGAGGAATTACTAATTATTTGTTATGAAAGGAGTATCTATTACATATACTAAAAATTTAGTCTCTAGAGGTAAAAATATAGCAGTGAAAAGCTTTCTTTATGTATAACGCCAAAATAGAAAAAGGTATTCTGAATTATAAATCAAACTGAACTAAATCATTTGTAAACGTATACACACAAACGTTGGCTGTTTTTGTTGCTGTTGCTATTCAGCTGATTAACGAAAATAAGCTTGAAGAACTATGACTGAGCTCGTATACAATTCCTTTATAAATGCGAGAAAGCGTTAAAGTGATTCGCTTCAGCGTCTAATGTAAGCACAATTGAAGCGTCAAGATTGTGCGCGCCAAGTTTCGTGAAGCGCTTCATAAAATGTCCGCTGGCTACGTTTATGCTCCGAAATCTCTTTGATATTAGATGCTAGCAAAACATCTTTGTGGTATTGTCAAAAGTTGGTCTTGTCAGAAGCACACAAGAGCAAAAGAAAGGCAATATGTACAGTAGCAAACAATGATTATACATACATATAAAAGGTATTCGTATGTGTGCATGACTTATTGTATGTCACTTTAGTTCTCGTATCTTCTCGTATTTGCGTAACGTAAACACCTGAAGAAACTTTCAACAGAAGGAATATTTTCAGCCCGTTGACAAAGGACTGGAAGGCATGACAAACACACAAACATGCAAAACCGAAAGAATTGCCAACTGAGAGGAAAAGAGAGAAAGAGAGAAAGTAGAAAGAAAAGCTTGTTGGAATTTTTGTGTTAGTTTTTGACATCAACTAATTTCAATGCAGCAACTAACAAACGCTTCCACTAACTCGACAGCTTTCAGATTGTCAAGAATTTCACAGTTTTTGACAACTGCCAACATGTCAGATATAGATACATACATACATACTTACATAGTTTTACACTGATTACCTGAAAGTACGAGTATTGAAAATATTTTGTAGTTTTTTGTTAACAAGTTTTATATAATTTTTGCAAGTTCTTTTTAAATATGAAAATATAAATAAATTACTTTTGTAGAAACTGTTTTGAGATTTCGCAACATGTTTTGAAATTATATTTGATTATATATTAAATAAATTATTTTTGACTTCAGTTTCATTCTAGCTCTTTGGCCTCTCCGAATATACTTAACCCTTATACGGCCTGTGAATTACGTAAACGCAACAAATTTCGGCAAATCAACAATATCCACGCATTGTGTTTATATTCATTATAACCTATAAAAGACGTGAAAGGACACGCCTAAGAATCCAGGGTGTATACAAAGACTAGAGATCAAGTGTCGAAAATTTCGAAATATTCAACATTTCAAGGTTCTCTGTCGACTCTTCTTCTCTCGTGACTAAAAATGACTTGTTTTTGTTATTCTTTTTTACTATTAAAACTTAATTATTTCGCTAAAATTATCTTTTTTTCCCCTGTTTTTGTTAGGAACACGCTAAAACAGTGATCACATTGTCGCTAATTGTCGTTTAAAACTTAGGTTCGGTTCAGTTTTCAGGACTACTCTTCTTGTAATATCGTATGCATGTCATGTCAGTGGTCATTGACCGATGGCCATAACCGTTAAGAGACTAATAAATGAAAATGTTGTTAATAATTTTAAACACATTTACGAGGCCTCAGTCGCAGTTCGAAGGAGAGTCAAGGAATTCCTTTCGACCTTACGCGTACCTTGAACTATGTGCATACATATGTATGTAGGTACTGCCGCACGTGCCACTAGTTAATGGGTACATTGTACTTTCTCAGTGCTAAGTTCACACAGTGCTAAATGAATTCGCTCAGGATTTCGCGCTGATGTGAAAATGGTTATTCTAGACGTTGTTATGTCATACCGAAGAGTATTAGTCGTGGCACAGTTGCTTAAATTGGAAAAAAAATGCCATCATCCAACAAATGTTTGCACTTAAAATGGGTTTTAAGGGAAAAGCAGGTGCGCGTTACGGTCTAAAAGAGAGAGAGAGAGAGAGAGAGAGAGTGAGAGAGAGAGAGAGAGAGAAAGAGGGAACCGCTTAAATGCTTTAAAAAATAAAATGATTAAGGCTTAACATGAAAATGTTTTTAGGTTTTTAGTTTAAAGAATTCGAGAGATATCAGCCCTTGATTTACATACACCGTAAATACATACATATGTACGTCCAGGGCAAAACGAAACCGTGTAAAACGAGATAATGCATTCATACAAAATAAAAGAAATGTTCAATTAAACTTTAAAACGTCTAAACCGAAAGTACAAAGTAGAAGCTAAAGAAGATAAATCAAAGTAGAGGCTGTGTTAATTTTAAAACGTGTAAAATGAGGTTTAAAAGATTTAAAAGACTTTAACTATTTCGGTTAAACCGTGAAAACC
Source organism: Conops quadrifasciatus (assembly GCA_949752815.1). Taxonomy (NCBI): domain Eukaryota; kingdom Metazoa; phylum Arthropoda; class Insecta; order Diptera; family Conopidae; genus Conops; species Conops quadrifasciatus. The sequence continues at coordinate 36,673,893 of OX457077.1, read as the reverse complement.
GTGTATACTGAACATCGTACAACAAAAAACACCACGCGCTCTAAGTTTGACGCCTGTTTTCTCTGTGACGATAACCGGCTAAATTTCTACACACAACTCTAATGAATTCTAATAGAATAATTTACAAAGCATAATAATTAAATTGTTTTTAGCTCGGCCTTTAACGCGTCAAAGTCGAAGTCGAATTGAACAAAATACCTTCACGATATCGCTGTTGCAGAAAAAGGAACGAACCTTTATGGCAGAGTAAGGGCTCAAAATATGGCATACCTTCTTCGTTCCTACCTCCCTTCGTCCCTTCCTCCTTTCCTTTCCCCACGCCCTACCAAAAAAAAAAAACCCCCTCATTCCCAGACACCAAAAAAGTAGCTGCATCTCTTGAATATGAAATTGTTTATTAATTTAATTGAAAAATATCTTTCTGGTGAAAATTCTTAAATGAATAAATGAATATAAATGAAATTCTCGAACGTATAGATCGATAACATTAAATATTATTATTCTGTTATCGAGAAATATCTTCGTTTACAAAGAAAAGGAAGGTAGTCGGTAAAAAAAAAATGTCGGAAATATGTTTTCCATCGTCATTGCCAGCGCCAGCGCCATCGTCATCGCCATCGCCATCGCCATCGCCATCGCCATCGCCATCGCCATCGCCATCGCCATCGCCATCGCCATCGCCATCGCCATCACCATCGCCATCGTCATCATCATCATCATTATTATCATCAACAACAATGCCTGTAGATGACATTATCCGTTAACAATACTTTTTTCTGAGCATCATTTTCGCACTCGGTAATCAACACTTCTCACAAACTTTTAATGATTCATTCAACGGTGTCTTTCTCTGCACCTCTTTCACCCTTCGCAATCACGCTCCTCCTTTCCTCTCTCCCTTTCTCTCACGCTCTCTCTACCTCTTTCTCACCATTCCATAACGTCATGCTGATAATTCGTTTAAACTTCTACTTATTTTATTTTTCTTTTCAATTTTTTTTTTGCTGACGATGAAATTTAAGAAATCTTCAATCCAACGTCTGTCCAACGTACTGACAGCCTGACAGCCAGCCCGACAGTTATCTGTGCATTTTGATTTTTTTATCACCTGAAGGAGTTGACGCAAGTAAATTGAGATTGAAAAAATTGTAAGATTTCCAAGTCAGCAGGCTTTCTTGAAAGGAAGGATATTCCCTTTCGCAAAATTTGTTTTTTAAATTAATGTTTATTCTGCAATAGTAGATAGAGAGTGAATGAAATGGAGAAGGAGAGAAAAGTAGAGAGAGAGGTGAAAAGAAAAAAGGTCTACTTAAAGATTGAATAAAACACTTTATGTACCAACGGAAATGTTTTTTTTTCAAAAAGTGGTGTCATTTTAAAGCAACAGAAACACACAATATTTTTTTTGGAAAGTGGTGATATTTTTTTTTAATCCAAAAAACAAACTCTAAAATTAGTAATGGCATACAATCTCCGCCAAATATCCGACTCTTCTGTTCTGACGAATGGTCTTTCTTTTGAGGCAATTTTTCATCACGTTTTCGCATGAATTTCACATAAAATTTCGCCAATAAATTTAGGTAATTAGTATTGTTTTTAAGTTCTTCAAACATTGCTGGAGCATTCGCATAGACTTTGTCTTTAATATAACCTAAAAGAAAAGGGTATAATGGTATAAAATCGCACGATCTCGGCGACAATTTCGTGAAATCATACGTCCAGGAAATTTTTAAAAGAAAAAAGAAATAACCATTGCTTCACCAGCCGTCGTGTGATGGCCTGCTTTGGCGCCCTTCTGCTGAAAATAAAAATTGCCCACATCCATAGCATCAATTTCAGGTTAAAAAAGGGAGAAATCAACATTGTTCGGCAATACAATTCATTCAAAAATATGCTCGAAATTGCACTGAATATTTAGTAAGAGTTTCAAGAATTGAACTTTTAAAATGCAACCGCGTGTAAAATTATCATCGTTGCCAGCAGACGCGAACAGCAGAAGAATCAAGCAATTTGCATTGTCCTCCAATAATTGCTGCAGGAGGAGAGGAGCTCATTGAGTGCTATCAAACTTCTGAAAGCACGGTCCTTTGCACGGTTAAATGGTCCCCCGCTCCCCTGCCCCGGCATTTTATTTCGTGATAGCATTATTGATGCGCGCGAAACAACAAAATTATCGTTTTCCTCTAGAGTCGAGACAAAATCTCGAATCGAAGCAGACGAGATCAGAGAACGAGATCCCGTGAGGATGAAAGGCATCGCGAGGCATTGCTTCTGGTGCGATGTAATTGCTTGTGAAATTCTTAAAAAGTCTTGTTATTTATTGAGAAATACTTGAAATTTTCAATTATTTTTAACAGCTCTCTCTGCAACAGACACTCAGCATGTTGTCAATAACAGCTTTTCGGACGTGGTTAGTGTTTTTGATAAATTAATAAAGTATTTGTATTTCTCTCTTTTGTCTAACTGTTAAATAAAAATTCCTCAAAAAAGAATTTAAAATTTAAGCTTTTCAGTCTTCAAATTTCACTTCAGCAAAGTGAGAATAAAATTTTTAAAATACTACATGATGGTTAGAGATATCAATATTGTAATTAATAAATAATTTTAGCTATAAAAGTGTCGCCAATATTTTATTATTTTTTAAGTTAATATCTATGTAATAATTTTAACTCCTTTCTATTAGTTTTATCTACCAAATGGTTTCCGTTTTCACTAAAATCTAGCTCTATTTTATGATTTTAGTGAAGACAAGAACCATAGAATCAAGTAGCTGAATATTAATGAACACATTATTGCATTATTATTTCGTTTTTTCTTTTGTGTATTTGCTGTTTGATGATTTCAAAATAGAGGGTCTTTGTTAAGACCCTAATCCTCTCAATACTCCTAATTTCTTCCCGTAGTTGCTTTGAGGCCAAGGTGAGGTATATATGATTTATGCATATATGTATGTAAATTTAAAATTAAAATTTCACAAATTTAATTGGAACAGAAATCGTTACAAAGTTTGAAAAGTTTTTTTTGGGATGATATTTTTTAGAGAAATTAAGTCTATCTAAAACATAGTTTAAATTTAAAGAAAAAAGTTGAATTTAAAATTTTAAAGAAAACTTAAATTCAAAAATTAAAAGAGAAAATTTAAATTTAAGAGAGAAGTAAAGTTCCTTTAAAATCTCAAAATAGAATCTAAAAATTGTAAACATATCTTTTAAATTAAATTACTTTAAAATCACATTTAAATAATAATAATTTAGAATAATAAGAGGAATACCTACATCCACCGGTAGCCCACTTGGTAACCGCTGCATACGGAAAGAAGAAGAAAATGTATACAATAAAAATCAATATAAATTAAATTATTTTTAATTAACTTCAGCAGTAGCGTTACCTACCAAACATCATGATAATGATTTTTCGATTTTAATAAATGTGACAAAAACAATCAGCACAAATTTCTAAAAGGTTTTATGAAACATAAAAAATAATTGTGCCTGTTTTTAGGCACAATCAGCAGTTATTTTCTTTGTAATTACAAAAAATTAAAAACCGAAAAGGCAGCTATAATAATATATTTATATAAATTAATACACAAATTATGAGGCTGTTGATTGATGACTGTGTGTTCAGGACAATCGATTTATTCTTGTTTTTTTTTATGTGCGTAACGAGGCAAGGTTAGCAGAACGGCAAGACTTTAATGAGAGGTACAATAAGCGCCAAAGGAGAGAAAGCTTTGAGTTTTGAGGAAAAAATGTTGCCAACTTCGGCAGTCGACACCTTTTGGTTGTTATGGTAATTAATGACGCTTGGTTTCAGGCTCTTTTGAAGTTTTGCGTAATAGTTGTTTTCACAATAATTTCACCTTCTTGGTAATGATTTTACAGAATAAATAAATGAACAAAATGCATGGAATAAAATACGGAAATGTCCAACCTAGAAATTAAGAACAATTTTTTTCCTCTTAAAAGCATAATTGGATATCAGATATTTTTCAAATATAGCATTAGAAAACAATGCTATCAAACATCATTTTGTTTTCACTTGACCTTTCCTGAAAAACTAATTTGCCAATTATATTGCTTTACAACCTCAAGCAATCACTTCGCCCTAATGAACTTTCCCGAATCCCTTTAGGATCCCTTTAGGGTTGTGCGGTAAATTGAGATTAAAGTTAATGACTTTGTCCATTTCATTTTTTTTCATTTTAACTCGTTCATTCCACTTTTAAATTTTAAATTAATATGTATTCAGTGCTCGAGGCAACTACTTTTGCAGCGTGTTCGTACAGTAGCTCTCAAGGAACTGCTTCAAGTGTTAATTAAAACGCTTTATTGCGCAAGTTGAGTAAGTAATAATGTGGGCACTCGTATAATGCGGTGCTCGTATGATACTATGAGATAAAACTTGTGGGATATATTTCGATTCAATATTTTTTGTATGAAATACAGTCAGTATTTGTATAAACTATGTATAGAACTAAAAGAGCCATTAAACATTATTAATTAACACTTTTTGATGTTAAGACCTTTTTGTAAATCTATTCAGAAGAATGGGTTCCAATAACAAGACTGACGTTTCATTTAGAACCAGATACAAGAATGGGTTCCAATAACGAGACTGACAAATCATTTTTAAAGAGATCCAAGAATGAGTTGCATGAACGAAACCCAATTTTTCAGTTGTTCACGAGACTGAGCTCAGTTTTCAGTTGAGAGCAGGTTTAATTGAGATGGAGAGCGTTCAAATTTAGGAAATTTGAGAAATTTTCAAAAAAAAAGGAAATTTTCAACAGCATCAGCCACCACGCCTTTAATACTATGTGGTAAATGCTTAAAGTTTATTCGCAAAATGAGCGTAAAATAAATGTAAATTCATGTAACAGTTTCATTTATTTAATGTAATTCTAAAATTAACCGAGCGTATCCATCGAGGCGTGAGCTGCTCATCGATTGGAAATAAAAATAGTACTTAACTGCACTGCACTTTTTCGATAAAGTACGAAAAACGAATGAATAAAAAAGTGCTAATTACAAATGGAAAAAGAATCCACAGAAATATTTTGCACTGTATGTGAAAAGAAATGAATGCATAATAAAGAATTTATTAAAACTCATAAAAATAATTTGAGTTTTAATTGTTGAGCTTCTGTTGTTTCTGCTGACGCATGAACAAATGTTTACTGATGTGGGACGAACAAACGGGAAAACTAATTGTTCTCTGGAAAATTTGCACAAATTCTAATAAAAATAGTTTAGAATAAAGCACGATGTGAACATTTAATTTGAGAGAAAATTCTAACACTTTCAGCAAAAGCATTGCCATTGAATGAGATGGCAATAAAAACAAGCTCTTTCAATTAACTTAAAATCATACTTTCAAAAGGTCTTCGTGGCTTTAGTTTTATTTAGTTTTAGTTGAGTTTTTGTTTTATTAAGTCTGAAGAAGTCTGAAGTCTAATGGTATAGAATCTTCTATTCATTCTAACATTTTTCGCTCTAAAGGCACTGGAGGGCAACTGGCTTGGGATGCACTGAAGTTGTTTAGAAGTATGCAATTTTCCTATAATTCATAGAAGCTTTAGCATCAGAATGTATTAAAGTAAACGCAAAGTAGTAACAAATATGTGCACTTTTTTACAATTTCGAAAATCGAAGGTCGGATTAACGACAAATAGGTGGCGTCAAACCGTTGTCAGGGCTACGGTAAGCGACAAAATTATGTTTACAAGCTTCTTTCTCAGCCGGTCTTCAGCTTCCTCGGTCCTCAGCAGGGGGCAGCCTGTGATCTGACATTGTATTTGCTATTTGCTTGTACCTAAAATAATGTCATACGAAGTATCATGATATGATGATTTTTATTGATCTTTTGCGATTTCTAATAATATGACTTTACGCAGGCTTTGGCTGCTAATGGGTGTGGCTTTATTGGCTTTCGTACACATTAATTTAAGATTTCATAAGTATTTTTTAAATTTTACGGATTAACCACGCCGAAGCACATTATTCTCTGCTATACAATTTATAAAATTTATTTTCGTGTATATTTATCATAGCATGACAGAAGATTGTGTGTGTGGTAAAAAGTAATGTGCGCTTATTTCGTCATGACGAAAGGGAAGATTAAATTTATCCTTTCATATAATTTTTTAATGTTGCATGTCATTAAATTGTATGCAACCGTTTTAATGGTAATGCAGCAAGCCTTAAAATAAATGATATTAAGTTTTTGCATGGAAATTAAAATTAATATATTCATATATAAATACAATAAAATAACATTATATTTTACAAATATTACATGAGTTTCAACACAGACTCTGAAAAAGACAATTGCGTAACAATTCTCTGGTTTATTTTTATAAAATTTCAATATCAAAAGAATTATAACGACTGACAAAATGTTACTTATTCGAAACCTAACTATATTTTTCAGAAGTCCTTAAACGAGCTGATTCTGTGATTTGGACAAATAAGTTTTGTGAAGAATGATTACTTCGTGATGTAGCATAACCTCGAGTTTAATGAAAAACCATGTTATTTGGAACAATTTACTAACAACTAACTACAATGGTTGTGATATTTTGCTAGTTAATTACTTCTCTACAAGCACTTACAACAATTTGGAAGGTATTTAATGCGTGCTTACCTGAAAATAAACAAGAAAAAAGAACTATTAGTATTGAAGAAGAATATTAATTAATACTTAAAAATATATACATATAATTATTTTATCATTCACTCAATTTTGTATTTATTTTTAGCTCAGTTTCCATTCCCTTTCAACAACTATTAAGCCACTCAATTAATTACTCTCTCAACTACCACTAACAGTCACTCAATCGTGCACTCAATCGTTTACTCAATCGTTTACTCAATCGTGCACTCTCTTACTTAACCATTTCTTACTTTTCTCTATACTTCAAGGACACCCTAAGAAAACTGTGAAATGCTGTAAATATAGGCAAAAAGTGGGAAGGAATAATTAAGATTGGTCTCTGGCTATAGTAAGATAGAGATGGGACCGCGTTTATAGAAAAATTTGACGATATTGTATACAGTACGAGTATGAAGCAATTTAATTTTATAAGGCACGTGTTGTGTGGTTACATTTATATTCATACTCTTTTGTTATATGACACTATTTGTATATATATTGTACAATAAATTTTTATTCAGTTTTTTATTAAATGCGACTATACACAATTCAATTTAATATACTCTAGTTAAGCATCACAATATCATGGTACTTTCCCTAAAAAATCCGGAAATGTATTGTATAAAAACTTCTTTTATGTGAGTAGAATTTAAATATGAATATGTGTTGAACTCGTATACAAACATACATACATACATACATACATTTGTGTTTACTTATGCTACATAGATATGTACATATGCAGAAGCAAAGCCAAGATAAATAATTCTATACCAACCATCGACGGCAGCATAAATCGATAACGATAATGATGATGACGATGATTAAGATGTTGAGGATAATTTGTTGATGTTGACGTTGTTTGGGAAATGAATATTTGTCTACATAAAAATCTACATTTTCGTATATAAAAAATTTCTTTGCTTCTCATAAATTACGTCATTCCCTGTTTTTCGGTTTTACGGTTTTTTTTTTCTTTCATTTTCATTTTCAGTATTCGATTCTCTAGTTTTTTCTCTGTTTTTATTTCTTCTTCGATTAAAATTTCACGAATTGACATTTAATTTAATTTTTATATTTTATGATTTTTTCATTTAATAACGTTATTATATCACGCTGTTGTTACTAAAGAAACTCGCTAACAGCTGACAACGTTACAAAAATCTAAATTTAATGGAGGTAAAAGTATGCGCATTTTTGCATGCTTTAAGCTACAGAAAAATCATTATTTTTCAATCATGATTTTTAGATTTTCTCCCATACACAAAAGAACAACAAAATATTGCGAACGACGAGAAAAGAATACAACTCCAAGATTCTGATTTATAAAGAATACAAAAAAGGTCCTGGTTAACCGCATTGAAAAGATGACGGAAGTATCGTTACTCAATGAATTTTTGATTCCTTCCGTTCTGTTTAACGATATACAGTTTGGCTGTAACATGCCACAGAAATGGATAATGACATTGACAAACAAACAAAAAAAACCGAAATTCGATTTAATGTGAAATTAATCGAAGGACAGAATATCTCGAAAATTTGAAGTGTTGTAGAAAATCGTAGCATCAGATTCACCATTATTTGTTTAGTAATTTCCATGGAAATCAAGTGTTACGAATAAATGTTAAAAATGTAAAAAGTTATAGAGATTTTTGGAAATTTGTTAATAAATTTATTACTTGGCAGTAGTACGAGTATGTATATGGAATGTCAGCGGAGTGAGACAAAGCGGTATCCATTTGAGAAGATTACACTGAAATGAATGCACAATCCATTCATTGATTCGACTTCAATTGTTCTAGAACAAAAGGAAGTCAGGCGTGTGAAATCTATTGTATTTGTGCTCACAATACGGAATGATTTGAGAATGTGGGGAAGGCTTCGCTGCCTAAATATATTTTATCGCTGACTATCAGTATTAAATTCTACACCAAGAGCCCCAGCGTTTGTATGTACGTACGTCCGGTATATCGTCTAATGGACAGTAATCTATAGTAACATTTCTCCGCTCAGCATTTGTAGTCATGAAAAGAGGCGCCTCAAATTTTTACACCGTGAAGTACGAGTACTCAAATAATCATAATCATGCTGCTTTGCAACGAATTTTTATAGGGCTTATAACTCCAAAACTTCTTTTTGAATTCTTATTATTAAAAAGAATAATTAAGCCTTAATTTGGCATTATAGATTAAAAAACAAGATTATGACCTCTAGAGTAAGACAAGATTCTAATCTTTTTTGAAATGCTGTAAAAACCACTAATAGTAGTACTTAACTTAAAGTACTCAAAAGATCATAATTTCCGAACGGATTTTTATGTTTTTATATGATTTATGACTACTGAACTATCTTCTGGATTTTTATTATTTGAAATGAATTATTGAGCTCTAAGCTTAGACTTCAAAGAGCAGTAAAGATTAAATAAATTATGATTATGCTGATTTTATGCAAAAAAAATTATGAAATTATGAAAAAAGGATTCCATGCTTTCAAAAATCCTAAAAATGATCTCATGTATATAAAATTTTTGTAAATATTTTTTTTTCTTTGTATTTTTTTTACTGTATCTTCACTTTTTTTGTAGGTTTTCTGGTCGTATGACTTGACGGGATATTAGTTATTGTGATGGTAGCCTTTTATAGACCATTTTTCCTCTAATTTTATATCGTATTTGATAGTTTTTCTTATATACATTCAATACAACATTGATATTGTTTTGTATCTCGTATAAATACAAATTTGATGATTTGTGTCTGTCCGTCGCTATCGATAGCTATAGGTCTCTAACCACTTTTGGTCGGTTTTATCTCTCTCTCTCTCTCTCTATATAAAAATATATCTTTCCTTTCTCTGCCTTTTTTCCTCCTTTTAAATTTCAGGCTTGTCTGTGTTGTAGTCTCTGTCCGGATCTGTTCGCCTTCATCTTATAATTAAATTGCTTCTCCTTCAAATAAATCCTTCTCCCTCTTTTTTTCCCCTTTTCTTTCTTTAATCTTTTATTCCGAATACAAAACTGCCTTCATTTATTTATTCATCAGTCCATCCATCTGTCTCTTCGTGTCTTTAACCCAATCTGATGAATTTAGCGCCTTTCGTGACGCCCGCTGTGATTATTTTTAATAACAAAAGTTTCATTCATTCTTTCGGAGAATTTATGGAGGTAATTTTATGGGAATTCATTGACATTTTCATTTTTACGACATAATAAAATAATATTTTTATCATAATAAATATGTTTATGTTAGCGATATTCGTATAATAACGGTCATAACTTAATGAAGAAATATATTATGTATATTATTTCATTAATTTTGAACGCGAATATTCGATATAATATATTGTACATATGTATATGTAAGTATTAAGTGTGTGTGTTTTTTTTAGAAGGAAATTTTTTCGTATATATTTATTGAAAATAAAAAAAATTAAAAAAAAAATTAAATAAAAAATATAAAAATAAAAGAAATAAAATTTTTTTGGAACAGCAACGGTTTTAATTCTCAAATTCCAGAAATTCTTTTGTTTTTAACACAAAAATCTGTTCAGCTCTCGCCCTCTCTCTCCTCTTCTTCGTCTTATGACTTCTTAAGTTTTCCTTTGTGTATAGTTTTATCGTTTCATTTAACGGAATTGTTTAATTAATTGAAAAAGTTTGATGTTTCGGAAGTTCTTTTCATTTCCTTTTCTTTTCAACATTTTTGTATTTTTCTAGCATTCAGAGCATCCTGTCAATAACATTCAGAAGAAAGAAAGAAAAGTCGATGGGAAAAATTATAACATAAAGACACGAAATAAAAGTAGGAATGGTCAAAAAATTACAACAAAAGAAAAAAAAACAAACAAACAAAGGAAACGAAGGAAAGGAGGAAGAAAGAAAGAATGCAACCAAGGAAACGGAGAAAGTAGTTGAAAACCAAAGATTAAGTTCTTTACACGAACCGCTACGCCCGGTTCTGCTATTGCTTTTTTCGATAAAAATATTTTCATGCTTTGTTTCCTTTGTTCTGCCACTTCTTCCGCTCTTCTTCTGCTCATATAATCGGTTTATTTGTTTATTAAATTTCTTTTCTTTTCGTTTGTTTTCATTTGTTTGTGCTAACGAAGGAGGTCCATGATTATTATTGTTATTAAAGTAATCTTTTTTCTGGCATTTCTTTTGGAGACGATTTAATTCTCTCTAAATCTCTATTCTGGAGACGTTAGACACTCTCATCCTCGCATAAATATTAGCCTAAGGATTCATTAGAAAAACCCAGCAGAAGAATTTCTAAAAAATAGCAAACAACAGAGTAACTAAATCTTCTGGAAATTTATTTTCGATTTTTTTGTTTTTTTTAAATATTTTATTTTAGATTTCTTTTTAGAATTAAACACGAATTTACTCGGGGTTATAAACTTTTATCTAAACCAGTTTTCTGAAAGTTTTTCACGCAATGCATTCACATTCGTTATTGCAATTTTTCCTTCTCTTCAAGTTTAGAAGATATTCTGACCTCAAAATGAAAAAAACACACGGTTTTATAGCTGATTTTTTAGACTTTGGTTGATCTGGTGGGACCTATTTTACCCAGAAACTCATTATAGCATCTAAGAGTACAACCTTTTTCCTTCCGATACAGATTCAGAAAAGAATCTTCTCTTTTCTGATTTGAAATGTCGTTTCGGCTTTAAACAGCGAACAAATAAGTTTCGGAAGAAAACCAATTTCGATGCATTTCTTAGACGTGTTCAGGCCCAATCAGAAGAAGTTATAACGATTGTTGAGGTTTCGAATGCATTTTTATTACATAAAGACGAAGTTAGTATCGATATTTTCAGTCGCCACTAACTACGATACTACTCGATACTAACTTCAGTCGATACTCAGTCAGTCTATTAAGCTTAGGGTGCTATGCTATGGTCAATGTTGACGTCGTCTCGAGCATGCATTGAGTCATCATCAATAAAGACAGCAACTGACACCTTAACTACAATGTTTGTTAGTGTACAAAAAGTCTTTAAGAAAAAAGCATTACTTCCTTTTGTCCTGCTTTCTTCCTTCGTTTGTTCCTTTCTTACTTCCTTCCATCCTTCCTTTTTTGAGTTTGACAACCTGTTACTTCCTTCCTACACAATCAACTTTGACAGAAACACACAAAAATACACACACACACACACACACAAAATCAACATCGGCAGTAATCGAAAAGAGTATGAGTAAAAATATTGTGTTGTTGTTCGATATGAAGCATGAACAATAAAAATAATGACTATAATAACACCAACAGAAAGTAACATACTCGTATATAATAACGACGATATTAAAATAAAAACAACAACAACAACAACAACAACAGCAACAAGACCATTAACAACAGAAATAATACTAGAATAAAAAAACTAGCAAGAGGTAGACAGACATTTTATAGATTATAATAAAGCCAAAGGCTCACAACCTATCATTAACTTGGATTTAGAAGAGTGAAAAAATGCAGTCCGTAGTTCCGAAATACTCGTAGGTACATTCACAACGAATCATTCAAGAATCAGCGACGAAAATTTTATGCATTTCACTTGTTCCGAAATACGATGATGATTTTATTATATTTTCCTCATCATTAGTTTAATTTTTAAACCCTTTTTTTTTGCTTAAAAACCAATATTAGTAGATAATATTAATTTTTATACGAGTTAATTTTTTACTGAGTAAAACTGATTTGGATCGTTGTAATCATCTCTTAACGGTCATCCCTACCGTAATGTCGATGACATTCCTCATATTCTAATTGGTCTGCGTTTCAGTCATCAACGATCGAAGTCCGACACATGCGCCCCCAAGTCTTTGTGACATTGAAGACTATCTGGCTACAATCGTTGGAATTGTCGAATTGACGATTTTTACGCGCAATTTTACAAGATTCTAGCAGAATGATGAAAACGAGTCATGCGTGATTCGTTTATAATTTCTTAAAGACGTTGAACTACGTACAATGTGGAGAAGAGCTCTAAGTACTATACGATATACAAATACTTACGCTATGTATTGAAAATTTTTTGATGAATTTATGTGTGTGTGTGTGTGAGTGTGTGTGTGTGTACTCGTATATTGTACATTCAACAATATGCCATTAACGTTTGTATATACATAGCGTGCAGCTAAACGTGCTAAATTAAGTTAGTTTTTCGAACTCAATAATAGTGGCGTTACTGGTGTTGCTGTGGTCGTTGTTTTTGTTTATGTTGTTGTTGTCAAGTCGTCTAGACAAAAGGAGTAAAAACGATATTTTCTAACGACATGGCACGCCGCTGCAGTTGTGTACTTAATGTTATTTTTATGGCATATTTAATGGTATTATTTTACGGTTGGTACATATTCTTCTGCAATTATATTCATAATTTTTATTGCATACATTTAGGCCACAATTTCTTTGGAGTTTTGAACTCATACTTTAACGATCAATTTTCAAAGCTTACAGCGTTTCTTTGTTATTCTTTAAAAGATATGTACATATTTACATTCTATTCATTTTAGCTTTAAACAATGTGGCTTTAAACAAGGTATACATTTCTATAGACAATAGAATGAATTGGAAAATGTATGCGTAAAGAAAATGCTGCATAATTTCTAGCATACATAATTTGTTATGAAGTTAGCAATTAAAATTTGGCATTCTATTGTATGATGATGCATATACATACTTGTCGTAATGATTTTTCATACATACATTTTGAAAAAATGTATCGTATATAACAAGCGGTCCGCCCTAGGTAGTTTGTTAGCTTGGGCTGATAAGTAGTAAACTGTTAATGAGCTCATAAAACGTAGCACTTTAAACTATTTCTTTAACGTCAAAACTTAACTCCGATTTAAAATTTTTCTTGCTCTTTAAAGCTGATATTTGGAGCATTACAATGCGCTTCAAATTTTACAAATCGATAGAGAAGCAGCACATATTTTAAGAAATTTATAATAACTTAAAAAAATTAGTATTAGAGACATAACAATTAGCCAAAATTAGGTTAGGGTTTTAAAATACTCTTAAACCAAAAGATAAAAAAAAATTGTTTCATGAAAACTTACTTATTACATTTTGACTAAGTTAGATTCTGGCCAGTACCAGTACCTGAAAGTCTACATATAATCTACACACGCCTTTACACAAAGCAATGTCTGTTATATATATATTGTACATGCATACGTACGTAAACACGTATCTATACTCACACTCATCCCTGTGCTCACTTACTTGCGAGCTTAATCGTTGCGTTTTCATTTTTTTTGTTTTTTTGGTAGTTGACAGCACTTGACAGTCCGCAGATGTTGGCAACAGTTTGCACTGACGGAAATCGGAAAGAGAAGTTTCGGAAAGGGAAGTGATGCAAAGTGAATACCAACAGAAACAAATGAAATGCGCATAAAAACATGTGTACGAGTATATACGAGTATATAACCTTTATATACACATTTGTAGGCATGAGTTGCCAACAAACACTTAGAGAAGTTGGGAAAACATGACTGTAGACAGCAATTTTAAAAAGTGTAGAACAATAAAGCAGAAAAGAGAAGGAGGCAGACAATAAGAAGGTGGCTTTAAATTTCAGATACGTACAGCGAAAAAGTAAGAAGAAAAAATAAAGCACTTACAAATCTGCAGCGTTTAATAAGCCTAAACCAAACTAGCATTAAACAGTATTTAACAAGAATAAAATGCAGTATTTAACAAGAATTAAATATGCTGCAAACTTTCAAAGCTCTTTCAATATACGGTCCTCGTCTGCAAAATTTAAGACGACATTAAAACAATAATGAGAACTGTCTCACTTCGCGTTTGGCATTAGATTTTTCGTACTCGATTCTGGCAACAGCATAACAATTCATATTAAATGAAGTCCTAAAAGTATGCCACAGGATTTAATGAACACCTAAAATTATAGTATGCACGTATGCTTATCATTTTATAAAGCAAGAACTAAAATACTTTTTAGCTTTTAATAAGAAACTAAACTGAAGCAGGAAAAAGAAAATGTTTCTTAATTTTAAAGAAAGTTTCTTAAGTATTATGGACTTGGTGATTCCTACGAGAAAAACATTAATCTTATTTTAAGAGAAACTTAACAAACCTAACCTAAAAGAATGCAAGTTTGGCTCCAATAAAACAACCTCAAACGTTTTAGTACTAGAACCGACCAATATATAAATACAGTCTTTATTATTTTTACTATTTTATGCACTAACCTGTTTAGACGGTGCTCAGTCAATCAGCCCACTCAATCAGTGGGCAACAACCAAATTGAGCAGGAATCTGTAGTATTTATAGTCTACATTGTGTAGATTACGAGTATTTGTCGGAAGGATCATTTGCAGAGAGATTTCTTAAAAACAATTTGAATGCGAAAGCTAGGAAGAAGGGTGGAACAGTAATAATGATATTACAGTGAAGAAATTTGGAACGAATTTTCATCATGACATTTCCGTTTTCGTCTTTGTAGACAAACCGGCTTCAAATAACATTTTAATACAATTTAAGCATCACTTTTTTTGGAAGAAGAGGGAATACTCGTATTTCAACTATTTATAGTAAATATACGTTACTGTAGTTTGGTATACTCTTATTTATAGACTTTATTTATTTACTTATTTATTTACTTATAGAGTATATTCCTATTTTACACCTATCGATTTTTTGAGGGCGCACACAAAGTTTGCCCTCGACTTTCTCGTTGTTTATTTTATATTTTACTTTCCTTTGCCTCCATTAAAAAAGGAATAGTTTTGTTAATCTTTCCTTTTTTTTGCTCGTTTGTTTGTATGAATTTAGTTTAATTTTCACCTTATTTTTTTAGTTTATGTTTACACGCTAATGCCGCTGGCCGTGCTACTTGCTATGTATTTACTATTAGTTTCGGTTTTCACTTTAAAAACAAAAATATATATATTTTCACAATCTAACTAAATTGTTTATGTGCCTTTGTTGGATTTTATTTTTATTATTTTTCAATGCATTTTGCACTTTTGATAAAGCCGCTTTAGTTGCACACTTTTAATTAGCACAAGTCAGGACAGTGTGTCCGCGGTTGAGTTTATGCCTCAACCCGACAATAAATTAAAGTAACCATAAATTGCCGACGCCTTACTTTACACATTCTAGGTAGGAATGATGTAATTTAAAGGGCAATTTTTTGTTAGCTTTTCTTTATATACCGTTTTGATGACTCTTAGATTGAAACATTATCATTTTTTCTTATAACTAAAAGAGTTTTTTATCAATTTTATCAATTAACCTAAACCATTTTTTCTAAATTACATACAAATAAACAAACATTTCTACTGATGTGCTGCATAATATTTGCGTCAAATGTATTGGAAACAGTTTTTTACAACAGTTCTAATTTACTGCAAGAATTTTTAAATCTAGTTTATCATGTCGTATGAGTTACTTTTTTTCATAAAAAAAAGAATAAAGAGCTTGAATTTTTTTCTAATAAGAATAAGAAGTGAAAACGTTAATAGTGTTTACGTTTCTATGAAATTTCTTGTCCATTTAAAACAATAATAATATTATTGTATTATTTTTTATAGATTGTAATTTTGTCATATTTAAATTTCAAGAGAAAAATTGTGAATTTTAACAATGATTTTTGAATTTGAACTATTAATGAATAAATAAAAATAAATAAATAAATAAATAAATTGAAATAAATAAATTTATCAGAGAATAAATTTCAATGAATTTTAATTTAAATGCATTTTTTAGAATCTTCATGAATTTTGTGCGTTTGAAATTTTGATATAGTAATTTGCTTAGTTCTAGCATTTATAGCTTGGCTTCTTCTAAACGGATTTTTATAGTATTTCTTGCTTTTTAAAACCTCTAATTAAAGTTAAACAACCCTTTTTTAATAAAAAATATAAATAATCAAATATTTTCTAATTGATTAAAAATTAAAGGCTATCTAAAAATATATTTTTTTCACAATTTTTCTTTAAAATAGGTTAGCTTTCTATATATAACTATGTATATAAATCAAGAAAATCGTTGAAAAAATGAAATAATAATCTTGTCCTCTAATCCTTGCCGTCCTTACAATGTTTTCTTCCAGAGGCGTCATTTAAAATCAGCAGAAAAACGCATTATTTTATTAAAACCGGGGGGCGATATTTTTATTCTAATACAAAATACAAGCTCTGCTGTTAGTTAACGACAAATTAAGCTAATAATACATAAAAAGAGCATCAGATAAAACTTGGCAAAGTAAGAATTGAATTCTTCAGAGCAGCAAAAATATCACCATCATATGATGGTGATGCTGTCTTTGAATGATTCTGGTGTTGGAGGTTCTTTAAAGGTGGTACCGTTTGCATATTAAATTTTTATTAAAATTCTTTCTCTCGGCTTAGCTTTCAATTAATTGCGCAATTTATTTATGTAAAGCTCTTGAAGTGTACTATTTTTTCTCTCTTCGTTGGCATCACTTTTTGTTTTAATTTTCCAAGGCTTAGCTCATTTTTTTCACTTCAGCGGGATTTCGTAAAAAAAAAATATGATTTTAAGTTTTTTATAAAATATATTGCAATGTTTTTCCTTTTTTTTAGCCATATTGTTAGACTGGGAGGGAGTGAGTGAATGAGGGGAGAGGGTTGAAAGGGGTGTGTGTGTGTGTTTGAGTGTTAGTGTTAGTGTGCGAGTACATATATAAGAGTTAGTGTATATATAGCTTTCTTTATATATTTATTTTTATCAGCTCATGTTGCATTCTCTGCACTTTGTGTCGTTCTATAGTCGCGCATATCGTATATAAATATCGTATACGTTGCCGTTAGCAAGCTTTTGAGCGACACACAATGTATTATGTACAGCAGAGAAAACAAAAACAAAGAAAAACGAACTGAACGCTTTTGTTTTAATTGAAAATCAATGCATTGTTCGCTTTAACGAACCGAATAAATTAAAGCGATTTAAACGCACCGCCGTCAAACGCATTCAGCAATTCTATTTATTGAGTGTTAGTTATGGCACTAATAATACCAACAACAACAACAACAACAACAACAACAACGAGATTAGATATTGTTGATACAGTAATTAATAATAACAAAAAGCAACTTTTTGTTGTAAAAGTATTTAGAAAAAAACAGAAACTTCTGTGTGTGGAATATTTTTAAACGAATCTTCATTGCATTCATGATTCGCTTAATATCCAATTTCTCACTCACTCTCTCTCTCTTTCACTGTCATCATATAATCGTAAAAATCGAAACCGTCAAATTCAGATTTACCATTTTATGATGCTGATAAACATGGCTAACATTGTATTTATACGGTCTCCATTTTATTAGCAATAAAAGAAACAAACAAAAAAAAATGAAAAACAATGCTCATAAACTCGTGAAAAAATTCAAAGCATGATTTCTTTCACCGAAGGAAAAATATTAGGCGAAGAAATAAATAAATTAGGCGAAGAAGAAGAAGAAGAAGAAGAAGAACAAGAAGAGGAAGAAAAATAATAGGCTGAGGAAAGAGAAAAGAAAGAAGCAAATTTTTATATTTTGAAGAATCTTCAGAAGATTTTAACCACACGAAAATAAAAAAGAAGATGGGAAGAGAAGAAGAGAAAGAAGAAGAATAAGAAGAAGAAGAATAAGAAGAAGAAGAAGAAGAAGAAGAAGAAGAAGAAAAGGACAAGATAATTGTTTTTCTCCATAGAATTTTAATTAATCTTTTCGATTAAATGGCGACCTTATGATTTATTGACCACTAACAACTAGAATTTTATTTAATCCAAGACCGAAAAATAGATCCTCTAAAAAAGACTCTTATTATGAAAATATTTTCAAAAAATTTCTGAAGATTTTAAATTTTGTAAAAAATGTTAAAATTTATTATTTTATGTTTCACATCTTTTCTCAATTGAGTCTTTCTGTAGGTCGAATGGTAAAGAGTACTTCTTACTTCTCACTCTATAGGAATTACTGTATATAATTTAGAGAAAGTAGGTACCTAGTTTTTAAGTTATGAGAAAATATATTGTCAGGAAAAAATAAAATTATGTACAAATGTTTATTCTGAAGAAAACTTTCCTAAAGAATAGAAATACATTGATATTAAATAGAAATTATCATGAAAATACTAATATTTTATGGGACCTAAGAAGACACCTGCCTACAAATTGATTTTTAAATTGAAATACAATAATAATTTTAAAGTTTAAATTTTTAAGAAAAAAATTTAAAAATTATTTAATCCGAAATTACATACGAGTATGTAAGCGGGGTGCCCTTCTTTTTCTTAGCTCGGTTATAGCGCTTTTTATAAAAATTCAAAGCGCTACCAAATATACAAAATATGTATATAAGATATTAATACGATTATATATGTACAAGATATAATTTGTTATAACTTTAAGTCAGGAAATTTAAAATTTAATTTCTATTTTTATTTACAGGGTGCGCCATCTTTTATGTGGGTATGTAAATACTGAATAACTTTAAAAAAAAATATACCCTATTTTCATCTGTAAGATATTTTTATTTAAGTTTAATCTTTACAATTTATTTGGACTAGTTTTTTAATACAACATTAATGGAGTGGGAAAAAATGTGCCCTTTTTGCGTTTCTGAGTTTTCCATCACTTTTTCGGCATAAATGTTTTTGCCTTAAGCTCGTCAATGGTCTAAGGCTTGCTGGCGTACACTTTGCTTCTTAAATAACCGCACAAAAATAAGTCCGACCAGAACACTCACTTTCCCCCCGCCTTCTCAAACGATTTTTTTTTTGGGCCCGCCGCAATCTGGACGTTGTATGTAGCGGCAAGTTTTTAGATATTATTTCAAAATGTGAAGAGTTTTTAGATTTCAAATCACATACCGCCACCTCCCTTCACCCCCCACTACTGCCTTTTAAAACATATTATACAATAAAATGTAATAATAAATTCATATATGTACATCGTTGAAAATCGATGAGGTTACGAAAAGTATAAGAAAATCAATGAAGCTGATGATTTTGGTGCTATCGTTTTTGTGGTGTCGTAGTAACCGTTACCGCAATATGTTGCACAAACACAATAATAACAGCTGCAACGACGAAACAACAACAACGACGAAACAACAACAACAATAACAAAAACAATAATAACTAAATCAGTAACAAAAACAAGAGACCCAGAGCAATATTGGCTTCTGAAAATCGAATAAAGCGCGGATAAAATTTCGAAAACATTTTTTTTTTTTCATATCTATTTCGTTGTTTATAAAACAATATTTTTGTTTGTGAGGGTGTGTGTGTATGTGTGTGGGTGTGTGTGTGTGTTTGTGTGTGTGTGTGAGAGTCAAATAAATCTCTACACTAGAAGAAAATAAATTTTGTCTGTATGGAATTTGAAATGCGATGAAACAACGAAGATGACGAGGATGACGATGATGATGATGATGATGCTACTGGTGGTGGTAGCAGCTTTACAACAACAACAACAACAACAACAATAACAACCACAACTCTTTTAAGTTCCAACTTTTTGACCTTCGTAAATTTGGGAAAGGAGTATATTTTTTGGTGTTGAGTTAAATCGAATAAATAAATCGTATTCCGGTTACGGTTGCGTAATTTGTTCAATTTGTTGAGTTTTGGGAGAGACGGGGTTGGTGGTTGGGGGTTGGGGGTTGTGGGTAGTATGAGTACACTCAAGTTTGGGTATAGTTTGGTAAGCCTGTGTGCGGCCTGTCGCTTTTTACCCTCTTCTCTTTGCGTCCTTTTTTATGTCTGTGTCTGCGTCCTTTTCTACTATTTTTTTATGTGTTTCTGTAAGTGTTTTTTGTATTAGTGTCATTGAAAATTAGAAGTCAACACACGTACGACGCACACACGTACGAGTATACGAGTCTCTAGGTGTAAAATTTAATATGGTTTCAATTAGAGCTCTAACACGGCTTTAAAGATGTCGTCCTTCGGAAAAAGAAATTATGGTTTAATCAACTTCTTCGTTGAGGTTTTGATTTTGGAATAGTTGATTTTTTTTTTGCTAACAGATTAATATACGATAATATCAGTAGGATACACGCTTTATTCTCGCACAAGACAATTGGGCGTATACTTCTATGTGTTTTAAAAGGAAAAAGTTCTTAAAAAATTGTTGCCAAAAAAAAAAAAAATTAAAGAATAATTCCGTTCTGATTATAGCAATCTTTCGTCAAGAGGTGTCATTTTAAATCCACAGAAAAACGCAGTATTTTATGAAATCCATGGCAATATTTTTATTCTAATCGAAAATACAAGCTCTGATGTTAGTTATGAAATATAATATCTGACAAATTTTTACTACCGCTTTTGCTACAAATGATCATTCTCTTGACCTTATACATTTCGGTTTTAATTAACGATAAATTAAGCCAAAAATCAATAATAAGAGCATAATTTAAAACGTCGCAGAGTAAGAATTGAATTCTTTAGAGCAGCAAAAATATCATTATCATATGATGGTAATGCCGTTTTTGAATGATTTTGGTGTTGGAGGACCTTTAAAGGTGGTACCGTTTGCATATAAAATTTGTATTGAAATTCTTTCTCTCGACTTAGCTTTCAATTAATTGAACCCAAACCCAAAATGATTTCAACCCAAAAATCCCAAACCGAACACACACGTGCTTATGGCACTTCATGCCTTCGAGTAAGTTTTGAGCGCCTTCAGCTCAGCGCCTTCAGCTCAATCATTTCTGCTTCAGTCAACTCGTACCAATTTTCACTATAATTCTCCTTCTCCTGCTGCTGCTGCTTCCGGTTTGCCATCACCATAATTTTTTATGTTTTCTTTGTGAATTCGAAAGCGACGCGCTCCAAAGCTTCATCTGCCATAAAGTGGCGTTCGTCGACTGGAGTTCGCTCGCCTGATTTTTGTCTGTTTTTCGCTACAGTGGTTAAAGCAATTACAAAAATCAACAAATTTTTTAATAAAAACAACGTTAAACGTCATCATCATTCTCACCAACATCATCATCATCATCATCATCATCATCATCGGCGTGCAAATTGTTGCCAGCGGCCATTTGTGCTGGATTGTGTGAATATTGTTGAAGTGGGGCGTTTATGGGCATTTCTTGTTTAATGCGTTTGTGTATGTGGCGGTGGTTATGTGTTAATATGTGAGTGAGTGTGTGTGTGTGTGCGTATGTGTGTGTGTGCGGTTGGGAGGATGTGTGCGAGGATGTGGGTACAATTATTTTGGCATTGTATAGTATAAATATTTGTATGTGCCTTGGATTATTTTGCGGTTATGTACGTGCTTATGCTTGCGGGGGATGTAGTGGAGTTAGTGCGTGTGTGTGGGTGTGTGTGTGTTGTAATCTTTTTATGCTTGCGATAAGGTCATGCCATTTTGAGGCCTTCCAAGCAACAACATTCGGCACTAATGAAAATTTGGTACTAATGAAAATTCGGTATTAATGAAAATTCGGCACT